>JARBWK010000015.1:24941094-25059592 GCA_030556195.1 Anolis apletophallus
AGTGGTCAACCCGGTCACCCTTAGGCTAGACCTTCCCACACGTGGCGCAAGGTGCACCCGGTGTTCCACGTTAGCCTGCTTAAAAGGCAGTAACCCACCGCAAGTGGTCTCCACAGGGAGCGCCCCAGTCCCGATCATGATCGGGGAACATACCCACTTTGAGCTTAAGGATATTTGCACTCTAAAAGGCTTAGGGGCAGACTTCAATACTTTGTGCAGTGGCTTTCCAAAGACTTGCAGCCGGAGTGGGTGTTGGTAGAACATGTCAAGGCCCCAGATTAGTCAAAAGGTTTCATAGGGCCTTCCTGGACAAGCCAGGGCCCTGAAAATACTTTGCTTCTTTTCCCCCCCAGGTCAGTGGACTCCTTCGGGGCGGGCTATGTCAGCGGCGCCTTGTCCAATGCGGGATAGCGCAATGGACAAAGACGCGGCTGCCATCTTGAAGAGGATCGAGCTGACTCGGAGCGCGGCCGCCATTTTGGTTCTCCTTGTGCCATGTTGTTTCTGTAGCTCCATGTTACTCCCTGTTGTTTCTGAGCTGTTGGAGTTCCGCGGAAAAGACAAGAGGGTGGGGTCTCCTTATCTGTTCAGGGATTGGCGTCTTCGCCAGAGAGGGAGGGGCTCAGGGAGTTTTGAGCAGGGATTTTTTGGAGGAAGGCTTCAGTACGGTTTTTACTGCCTTGGATTAAGGACTCATAAAGCATTTCCTCCAATACCCGAGTGAGTGTGATTATTGAGCGGCCTACCAACGCTCACATAGAGTCCCTCCGCAGCCATGCGTGGAACTAGTTGGCCCCATGCATGCACACCCGGCGTGCATGCGCAGAACAAGCTGGCTCCGCGCATGCGCACCTGGCACACATGCACACCCTCCACAAGGCTGGAGAGCGAGGGGGCGCCAAAATAATGTTCGCTTACCATTTTAAATTACCTTAGTCTGGCCCTGCTTGATATCTACACTGAAGTGTCCTCCTCCTCCTCCTTGCTGTCCTCAAAGACTTGCTTATTTCCAGCAGACTTTCAATAATGTGATTTGTTTTTAAAAGAAAACATTTTAACCAGGTTGTGTTTTGCCTTTAATTGTACTGTTTCCTCACTTTTTATGATTTCTAGTCGCATGCTGAAAGCAGGCTTTAATATTAGTGACAGCTCAATTACACTTTAATATCAACTTGTGTCTTAGTTATATTGAATCCATTTGGATTTGTAAGCCATTTTCATTTGTAAGTCTCCCAATTTTGTGGAGAATGAAATGGGATGGAAGAAAGAGGAGGGAAGAAGAAGAAGGGGAGGAGGAAGAGGGATAGATTTTAAACATGGGCACTATGGTTTCCTCTGTGTAACTGAGCCCCACTAAGGGAGGCTTTTTAAGGCAGTAACACTTTGTGATAGGGACACTCCTATGCAATGTAGGGACAAAATCAAAAACAAATTAGGCTCCCATTAAGACAAGGCCAGCAAAATTATGTAGGCTTACTTCAAATCCACTCGTGGCTCTCCCCACAACATACACCGTTTCCCCAGAAAGTATACGTTATTAATGCTGCGCCTGCTGCTCAAATGCCAACCTTGTCTAAAGGACAAGAGGGAAGGGGCCAACCTGATTTCAGCGGGGAGCATGTTCCACATTTGGGGGGGGGGGACCAGAGAGAAGGCTGTGTCTCTCATCCCCACCAGTCGCATTTGCGAGGGTGGTGGGGTTGAGAGCAGGGCCTCCCCCAATGATCTTAAACTCCGAGGTGGGTCTTAGAGGGTGATACATTCAGACAAGTAAGCTGGGCCGGAACCATATAGGGCTTCGTAAGCCAAAGCCTGGTAGCAGACTAGCTGTTGTGATTGAGCCCGTGGCTCTGCCTGTGAGTAGGGCTGAGGAGGATGCTGAATCTACAGCATCTGAGTGTAGTATGGAACTGGGTGGGGCTGAGAGTAACCTAAACGCTGGAGCAGGCAGAAAGAGGGCTGCAAGTAATTCCAGTAGGGAAAGTTTGGCACAGAGGAAGAGAATATGGCAAATACTTATGGATCCTACTGACTCTGAGTCCTTTGAGGGTTTTTCCCAGGGATGGGGAAAGATCGTCAGAAGACAGTGATACTGAATTGGAATGGACTCAAGTAAAGGAAATTCAGGAGGTGTGTGATGCAGTCACCAGTAATGATACTTTTCTGGGGTTTGATAGTGATAATGAGTGGCCCTCTGAAACCTCAGGGAATGATTGGTATACGCTAAGTTTTGAAAGACGCTGGGGATCTTGGAGGGACTCACAAAAGGTTTCAGCTGCAGAAAGAGAGGCAGCTGCATCGCCTAATCAGGGGGAGTTGTCCTCTTTGGACAAGTCTGATCTCTAGGTCTATTTAATGTGGGCTTTTTGGGAGTTTCCTTGCAGTGAGCAAGGAGTTGTTCTTGGTATCCAGTGTTGTATCCTGTTTGGTATCCTGATATCTTGCATTGTGTTCCTGATCCAGTTTACTCCTACAGCTGTGTGTTCCTTGTGGTGGGGTTTGAACTCTGCTGGACTTTCTCTCCTGTGGAGCTTGGATTGTCTCCTTGTTTCTCCGTCTTTCTCATGCCCATGACTCCAGACCAGTTATTGACTACGCCATTGACTCAACCCTCTGAGGATGTTGCAGATGACATTTTCAGCTTGTTTTTGATCATTCCTTCTGCAATTTTTGGGCTTCTCCATGGTTTTTGGGGGGGGGGGGGGGTTGGCCAGTTAGGCTAGTTTTTGTTAGTCCCATTTCCATTTCTTGTACAATAAACTCTTTGTTATTCCTTTTTACTCTTTGGTTTGGCTTTAATTGGCATCTGCATCACTGGCAGCCAGTGGTATGCTCCCTGTATGCCACTTCAGTGAACAATCTGGCTGCCGCCCGTTGGACTAATTGAAGCTTCTGAACAGTCTTCAAAGACAACACCACATAGAGCACATTGCAGTAATCTATACGGGATGTAACAAGAGCATTGACCACCATGGCCAAGTCAGACTTCCCAAGGTACAGGCGCAGCTGGCACACAAGTTTTAATTGTGCGAAAACTGTCTTGGCCACCACCGAAACCTGAGATTCCAGGCTCAGGGTTGAATCCAGAATTGCTCCCAAGCTGCAAACCTGGTGCAGGCAGGACCCAAGGAGTTCATGCAAGATTCCACATGATGTTTCCAAGTTCTGCTATACCAAACACGTATAGCAGAATGCTGATGTTTTGATATTGTGTACTGTTGCTGGCATCTAATTGTGCCTTGTAAGCCGCCCTGATTCCCCCACCCCACCCCGGTTGAGAAGGGGGGGGAGAAATATAGTAAATAAATAAGTAATAATAAATTTAAAAAATACTATCCAGTCCAAATCCGAATAGGCAACATTTTCACATTGCTGCTTTTATCTGCAATGTTTCAGTGGCACAGTGAGCCATGACCCATGAGCATGCAATGAAACAATCAGCCGACTGCTTTACCATCATGATTCAATGATTCACTGCTCATCAGGAGCCTAGTAACCCACTTGATTATGCTTTCTTTTTAAAGAAGTAAGCAGGGAAAATAGGAGGATTCAAGTCAGTCCTCCCTCTTATTTGTATTGAAAATAAATCCATCTGGGTCCCTATATTTACTGTTGATTTGCTCTGCCTTCCCCTAACAAGATGAAGTCAGCAGGCGCCGAGCTGAGCCAAACAAAGCCTGCTCCGAAGACACTTCTGCATTGTCTGACTTGATTGCACTTTATTTTGCTCCTGCTGAAGGATCCTTAATTGGGGAATAAGACTTCAGAGAAATCCTTTCACCCAGCGACAAGCTCTTCCTGAGATAATTAATTAAACTATTCTTTTGAAGAATCTCCTTCTGATTGCACTGGATTGCGATTTTAAACAAAAACATACACAACCAGACCTTGAAGACCAGCATTCAGGTTGCTGCCAATTACAAGGTTGGCCTCGAAATGTTCACTCATATCCATGCCACGCTCCCATGGTATTAAGTTTAAATCAATGGAATTAACTCAAAGGCAATTCCATGTCTCTACGAACTCAACTATCCCAGGCATCTGTATCCCCGGTTTCTGTGGTGTCAGGGCCGTAGCCTGGATTTTGATTTGGGAGGGGCTGAGTTTGATTCAGGGGGAGGGGCTGAGTCTGAGTGAGAGAGGGTCTACCCTAGCAAACCTTTTGTATCGTCATCCCAATACTCCCATGCATATGAGATATAAAGAGTGTGGTGATCAGATCATGATATGAATAAACATAACAGTTTAAATAATGTACCAGTAAGGCCTTCTCGCGGACCACCCTGAGAATTTCGGGGGAGGTGAAGCCCCTCAAGCCCCCCCCCGCTACATGTCATGCCATAAATAAATTGAAAATGTCTACAGACAACGCCAGCTCTTCAGCTTAGAAATGGAGATGAGCACCACACCTGAGTCGGGCACAACTGGACTTCATGTCAGGGAAAACCTTAACCTTTACCTTACATATTATTTTCTTTTTCTTCCTTCCCTTCACTTTCTTCTTTTCCTTCCTTCCCTTCACTTTCTTCCCTACCTTTTCTTCCTTAATATTTATTTTGATTGTGATATATATCAGCACAATCAAAATAAATATTTGATGGTGATCTTTGCCTTGAACATCTAATGAGTGAGCCCTTTAGAGCAGTGTTTCCCAACCTTTTTTGAGCAGCAGCACATTTTTTACATTTGCAAAATCCTGGGGCACACCACCAACCAAAAGGACACAAAATGACACTCTAACACCGTCATACATATAGTTAATATGTTTTTAAATGTATTTATACACCCAGTGTGAAACCTGGGCCTGTTTCAATGAACATAACATAGAAATCCTGGCAGGAATGGTAGAAAGACACAAGCTTCCAACACAGAACTCCCATAACCAAGAGAAAATGCTATAAGTGTTTGGTGGGCATTGACCTTGAGTTTTGGAGTTGTAGTTCACCTATATCCAGAGAGCACTGTGGACTCAAACAATGTTGGATCAGGTCCAAACTTGGCATGAATACTCAATATGCCCAAATGTGAACACAGATGGGGTTTGGGAAAAATAGACCTTGACATTTGGGAGGAAGGCTGAGGAAGGCTGGCGAGGGAGTCCCTCACAGGATCACGCCTGCCTTTCCTTCCTCCGAGGGCCCTCCTGCCAGGCCCCAACCCTTTCCCCCCATGAAAGAAGGCCCCTTCTCCCATTTGGGGCCCTTCCTCCCTGAGGGGCTTCGGGGGGGGGGGGCAGGCCAAGGGGAAGGGCACCCCAGGGCCTCACCTGGGACGCAGCAGGGCCGAGCTAGGGTGCCTCCAGAAGCAGCTGGCTCCTTCGCTTCCTTCACCGCTGCAGGAGAAAGATAAATGTGTCTGCCACCCTTGGGACCTAGTGCGCATGCGCCCAGACAAGCGCACTTCCACTTCCGTTCCCCACCCTCCCTCGATTGGAGGCTGGCTGGCTGGAGAAACGGCTGAAGGCGGTGGCACCCCAGCCCCTCCTCCTCCTCCTTCGCCGCCCGGCCCTTCTTCCTCTTCCTCCTCCAAGCAGCAGCAGCAGGAGTTTGGCAGGAGGGGGAAGAAAGGGGGGAAGAGAGGTTTTTCCGTGGCACACCAGGTGCCGTGGAACAGTGGCGGAACAGTGGTTGGGAAACACTGCTTTAGAGCAAGAGACAGGAGAACTCGGTAGGTGGACGGGTGAGAAGACTTTGAAGATCTCCTCTGATGGTTGAAGATTACAACACAAGTTTTCTCCTTGTCATGCTCTTGTCCTTTAAACGGAGAAGCATTGCTTCTTTTTTTTTTACGTCGGTGACAGAGTGGCTTACCTTCCTCCTCCCTCCCTTATATTCTTGTGAGCCCACAACGCAACCTGAAATATATAAAAGTCCAAGCGGTTATTGTTGAAATAAATCTAACATGGTGATTTAGGGCCTGAATTCACAATCCTCAAGTCCCCGTCTCCGTTTCCCGATGGGCCTGCCATCCGTTCAAGTGAAGCAACATGATTTAAAGCCGATCTCGCTACCCGAGTGATCCATCACCTGCATTAGAGCAGGTCCTTCGGGTTATTGCGAGGTTGATGTTGCACTTTGGTTTCTAACGCCATCTAATCTAATGGAAAGTCCCAGCCTACCTCTATCTTTTTATGGGGGGAGGCCCATAACTTCAATATTCATCTGATGTCAAATCCTGGCAAGAGAATCATGGACCTATGGCAACATTTTAAATACATCTCTGCCCTCAAATCTCCCCTGTCCTGCCGGAATAACTGCTTAATGATATCAGGAAATTACTCTCATGCAAATCAAAGCTAGCATCGTGAAAATGCAAAGATTTACACTAAGCTGAAATCAGGCTTTGCCCCTGCAAACAGAGGCAAACTATATTATTTTCTCTCTCTTTGAGTTACAGAACACTGAATTAGTTCAGATAAATGTATGTATTTATTTTTATTTGCCACATTTCTATCCCTGTGCACTGCACTGGGGTCACTGTGCACTGCACTCTCTGGGTCGGCAGGAGTTATGGTGCAATTGGATCTATCTCCCACCGTATATCATGGTAGGTGTGCCGCCCTCCCCACGCATGTGCTGGCAGTGCAAGGTTCTGTCTTTTTGTATTATTATTGCATTATTGTTTTGCATATAGGATTCTCCTGTGACGCTGCATTTGCATTATATATATTGCCGCTTGAGAAAGCTCCAGGCGAAACGGATCGTGGCCTCGCAAACAAATTCTGTTGCGGCTCTTCCAAGCGTCTACACTGGCTCCAGTTGGGTATTCTGCACCCCCACCTACTATGTGGAATTGTATGAGACTTTGGTGAACACTACATGTATGATTGGAACTGTGGCCTGATTTTGGAATGGGATTATTTTGCATTTGCTTCCCTCCATATGTTCCTCTTTGCATCGTTTGTTTGCCTTTTCTCCAACACTTTACAGCATTTTTGCTCACCATATATATATGTGTATCAGGAGGGGGTTGCACCCATGTATTATGATGCCTATCCTGTAATAAATGCATTCATTTTTCATACTTATATCATTGAACCTGTGTGTTTGTATAGTTGTTCTCTGCCCAGCACCATTTTCTTGTTGCTTATACATTTCTATCCCACCCTTCTTTCCCCAAAGGGGACCCAGGGTGGCTCACAACAAAGGCACAATCTGATGTCTTGAATACATATAAAAATAAAACAACATATATTTTAAAATTACACAATTAAAACATATCACTTAAAACAGTTATTTAAAACCACACAGTCCAAAAATATATGGCAGGAGCCATTCAAATAGTCATTTGTGTTGTTCATTGTTGCACTGAGAAATCATTTCAGTGGCAACCAATACCCTCTGTCTGGGGCCGTAGAATGTTGGAGTTCTGAGGCTGGTCAATCAGAGTCCTTTATGCAAATAATCCCATAGTGGCAACCTATCGAAACGCTGTCACATATTCCTTGGCACCTCAGCACCTCCCAGAAAATGAACATTCTATTTCGAACGGAAAAAAAACTGTCATTTGGCTAACTCAAGCATTCAGTTGCATTCTGTTTTGCTGGCCAATCAGGGTCCTTTATGCAAATAGTTCCTCAGTGGCAACCAATGCCCTCTGTCTGGTTAGATTGTTGGAGTTCTGAGGCTGGCCAATCTGAGTCCTTTATGCAAATAATCTGGTGCATTAGAGAATCGGAGTTCTGAGGCTGGCCAATCAGTGTCCTTTATGCAAATAATCCCACAGTGGCAACCAATTGAAATGCTGGCACATATTCCTCCGCACCTCCCGCCCTCCGCAAACACTGACTTTTATTATATACATAGACATAGATAGACAGACAGACAGACAGACAGACAGATCGATGTATTAGTCACTGTTTTGACATTTCATTATTAATACATATTGATATATATCGATGAATATTGCCTTTGATATTGTATTTGTGCCCTGTAACCGTGAATTACTCAGTCTACCAGCAATCCCCAGCATGTGTTTGTGGTCTGGAGGGTGGTGCTCATTTCTATTTCTAAGCCATAGACACCTCCAAGGTCATGTGGACAGCATGACTGCATGGAGCACCGTTACCTTCCCGCCAAAGTGGTACCTATTGATCTACTCACATTTGCATGTTTTCGAACTGCTAGGCTGGCAGAAGCTGGGCCTAACAGTGGGAGCTCACCCTGCTCCCCGGATTTTAACTACCTATCTTTCAGTCAGCAAGTTCAGCAGCTCAGCAGTTTAACCTGCTGCACCACCAGGGCTCCTAGGAAGCTGTTGTAAACTTTTTTTTTCACAACATGAGGGTGAGAAACATACAAATACAAATTTTGGTCATAAGCATTTCAGGTTCGGATGTTTATAACATGTGGATGGAGATACTAGGGCTGTATCTATAATGTCGAATTAATGCAACTTGCCACCACTTTAACTGCAATGACTCAATTCTAAGGAATCACGGGAGCTGTAGTTTCCCAAGGTTTTTCACCTTTACTGCCAAAATATCACATTGATCTTGGCAGAGAGAAGGCTTATCAGGATTTCGAAGTCTAGAAAGCCGAATGCATGAAAGTCTAGTCTTCTGGTGTAGTTCTCAGCAGATAATGCCAGGTTTTCCTGGCTGTCTGCATGGAGAGATTATTTATTGCAGCTTTAAGAGCAAGCAATGGGACAACGGTACTCCATCTGAACACTATTTCCATCTCACTTGTTTTCAAATGTTCAAAAAGTAATAGCTTCAGGTAGGCTGGGAATTATTTATCGCATGAGTTTAGATCACACTTTCTCGGATAACTTTTTGTGCAACTCATCACAAGGCATCTTAATCGGTGACTGATGCTGGGCCAGGAGCATTGGCCTGAGATGAGCCAGAAACCAAAGAGCAAGACGGAAATCCAAGCACAAGCCAGAACAGAAAGACATACCAAGAGGCAGGATCAACAAACAAGCCAAGACTCCGCTTATCAAAGGATAACCACCCCACAAGAGCAAGCCAGAGTTCAAGAAGGCCTTGTTGTTCAAGCATGGCTCATCTGGAACAGAACGCCCTTTTAACTTCTCCCTATCAAGTGGTTCAAATGGTTGTTTGGAGACACAGAGTCAGTTTGATGAGACCGTCTTGTAAAAACAAGCATTATTGCTCTAGCAAAGGGAAAAGGGAAAAATGTAACTGCTTGTCTCAGGAAATCTATCCAAGAAGAGGCAAGGGGTAGGCCCAACTTAAGTCATTACCACACATCTGCTGCTATCTTGTGATGCTCCTAAAATATAGTATCGTCGTGATTTACCACCATGAGCTCCCATCTGTCAGCTCCAGCTTCTCATGTGTGGACATGAGAGTAGCCTCCCACAGGATGGTAAAACGTCCAGGCGTCCCACTGGGCAATGTCCTTGCAGATGGCCAATTCTCTCACACCAGAAGCAACTTGCAGTTTCTCAAGTCGCTTCTGACACAGAAAAAAAACCTATCATGATGACAGGCAGCATTGCACAGGCACTGGTACCATGCAATTGCAGCACCTTGGCTATGAGAAGCTGCATTTGCAGATCCGTTCTCCCACTTTGCTGCTTCCCCTTTTACTTTCTTCTGTTCTTTTTATTTGTATGGATCTCCCGGTGGCGTAGTGTGTTAAAGTGCTGAGCTGGTTAACTTGCTGAATGGAAGGTTACAGGTTTGAATTCGGGGAGTGGGGTGAGCTCCTGCTGTTAGCCCCAGCTTCTGCCAACCTAGCAGCTCGAAAACATGCAAATGTGAGTAGATCAATAGGTACTGCTCCAGCAGGAAGGTATCAGCGCTCCACGCAGTCATGCCAGCCACATGACCTTGGAGTTGTCTACAGACAATGCTGGCTCTTGAGCTTAGAAATGGAGATGAGCACCAACCCCCAGAGTTGGACACGACTAGACTTAATGCCAGGGGAAAACCTTTACCTTTACCTTGCAATTGCAAAGCCCTTGACGAAAGGAAAAAAAGGAAAACAAAGTGGTTGCTCATTGCACAAGGTAAATCCTGAGACCATGACTTTTTCCATCAATAGCCCCTAATGACGTCAGTGCAAAGGAGTGGAGGAACAGCAATGTGTATCGTACAAAGAACCCCAACTACACCTACAAATTGATGGGGTCAAAGCTTTCCGAGACAAACCAGGAAAGGGATCTTGAGGTTTTGGTGGACAGCTCAATGAAGATGTCAACCCAGTGCGCAGCAGCAGTAAAAAAAGCAAATTCTATGCTTGGCATGATCAGGAAGGGAATCGAAAATAGGTCGGCAAATGTTGTATTGCCTCTCTACAAATCTATGGTAAGGCCACATTTGGAGTACTGCGTACAATTCTGGTCTCCGCACCTTAAGAAGGATATAACGGAACTGGAAAAGGTACAAAGAAGGGCGACAAAAATGATCAAGGGATGGAGCAGCTCCCTTATGAAATCAGGTTGCAACGCCTTGGTCTTTTCAGCCTTGAAAGATGGCGTTTAAGAGGTGACTTGATCGAAGTGTATAAAATCATGCATGGGATAGAAAAGGTGAATAAAGAAAAAATATTTTCTCTGTCACACAACACTAGGACTAGGGGCACTCCTAAAGCTCCAAGGTAGGAAAGTTAGGACTAATAAAGGGAAATATTTCTTCACCCAGAGGGTCATTGGGTTATGGAACTCACTTCCAGAGGAGGTTGTGACAGCTGTCAGCCTGGACAGCTTCAAGGCAGGATTAGACAGATTCATGGATACCAAGGGAATCAGTAGCTACTGAAATGGACATCCAAGTGCCACCTCTGTGTTGATGGAGGCAGGCAGGATTTTCCCCCGGGTACTGGTTGTGGGGGGTCGGGAGCAGGTGAAGGTTCTGCCCTCCTTTCTGCTAGAGATCCCTGTGTACAACTTGTGGGCCACTGTGTGACACAGAATGCTAGACTAGATGGGCTGAGGCCCGATTCAGCATGGCTCTTCTTATGTTCTTATGTTCTAACTGTGCCAGTTCTCCACTTCCATGCAATAAAATCCTCAGTAGAGGGATAGTGTATTCCCTCCTGGTTTTAACCCACACTTCCCTCAGCTTTTGAACTGGAGTTCTTCTGATGCCAGGCCTTACCCTTTGGCACTTTTATTTTATTTATTTATTTATTTATTTATTTATACATCACACTTGTATACCGCCACTCCCCGAAGGCTCGTAGCGGTTTACAGGAGTTGAGGTACAAATTGGGGGAGGGAAGGGAAATGGGAGGGAGGAGTCTGACGGCGAAGACCAGCGAAGACACCATCCTGTCATCGAAAGACAGCAAGATCGCCGGTGCCCGGGTACAGGCAGGAGACAGCGCCCGCAGACTTCCATCTGGCCGTCTGTGTTGGGTGTTTTGGCTCACCCGCAAGGTGTCCACACCGGCACTCGTAGTGGCCGGGTTTGTCGCTCTGGGCTCTGACTGTCTGTAGCCAGAGCTCCAGAAAGTCCTAGATCAGAAGGTCCTCTGGGGCCTGTCCACCTTCGGTGTAGGATGCCTCTTCACCCGCGAGTCGGTAGGAGGCAAGGCTCTGGGGGCTCGACCCTCACGGAGGGGAGCCGTTCCCGCCTCGCACTCTACTCTGCGCTTCCGCATCCGGCGCCGACGCCTCCTCTTCTGGGGGCCTTTCTGCTTCCGGGCAGGGTCCTCGTTGGGAATGGGGTCTGTTGCAGTTTGTCAGTCTGTGCGGAAGCTCAGTAGTCTTTCCAGTTTTAGACCTCTGCTAAATCACACAGAGCCAGAGTAAATGAAAAATAAAACTTTACTCTTAAGTAAGCAGCTTTAACAAAAAAAACCAGCATTACAAATTAAACATAGTCCATTGCAGATATCTTACTCAAAGTCAGCTCCACTGGCTGCCAATTTGCTTCAGAGCACAATTCAAAGTGCTGGCTTTAGCCTATAAAGCCCTAAACAATTCCGGTCCAGCTTACCTGTCTGAACGTATCTCCTCCTATGAACCATCTAGGACAGGGGTGCTCACACTTTTTCAGCATGCGAGCTACTTATAAAACAACAAAGTCAAAATGATCTACCTACCCACTACTCAAGAGACCCATAAAAGCAAAATATTTGGACATTTATTTCAGTGAGAGCCATATAATATATTTTAAGACTGAATTCAACTAAAGGTGAGTATAATAAGCCCCTGAATTTATTCATAATAATAATAATGATAATATTCATTCAGCCTCTGCTGCTGCTACTGCTACTACTACTACTAATAATAATAACAACAACAACAACAATAGGTTCCTAGAGTAGAAGGAGACCTCCAAGGGCCATCCAGTCCAACCTCCTTCTGCCATAAGGGAAAAACACAATCAAAGCATTCCTCACAGATGGCCATTCAGCCTCTGATAATAATAATAACAATAACAACAACAAAAACAACAATGGATTCCTAGAATAGGAGGAGACCTCCAATGGCCATCCAGTCCAACCTCCTTCTGCACCTGGGCAGCGTCGGGAGCCTGCTGGACAGGACTGAGCCTTCCTCCTGCCCTGCCTGCGATCTACCAGGACGCGATCTACCTAATGAGCACCCCTGATCTAGGAGCTTAAGATTGTCTAGGGAGGCCTTGCTCTCGATCCCGCCTGCCTTGCAAGAGCGATTGGCAGAGACGAAGGACAGGGCTTTTTCAGTGGTGCCCCCCGGCTATGGAACTCCCTCCCCAGAGATATTAGATTGGCCCCCTCCAAAAAAAAAGTAAAGACCTGGCTCTTTGAGAAAGCTTTTGAGAATGCAGCGGATAACACCGAACTATGAAGGATGAACTTGGAATGGCCAGACGATGTTACTGGATACCGTTTTTAACAGGATGACACCAATGATTATATGTTTTAACGGTATACAGTGTGTGTGTGTGTGTGTGTGTATATATATATATATATATACACATATATAGAGTAATGTTGATTGTTTCTAATGGCACTTTTATGAATGCCTGGCATTGAATTGTGCCAATTTGTAACCCACCTTGAGTCGCCGTATGGCTGAGAAAGGTGCGCTATAAATATCGTAATTAAATAAATAAATAATCTCTCGCTGCAGCAAACAAGCTTGTTCCATCTACCCTTCAGCTGATCATGACCTCAGTCTTTGCTTCTCTAAGTGCTCATGAGCCTCAGTTTTCAGACTTTTGAACATCTTGGTGGCCCTTTCTGGACATGTCTAGAGAACTCGGGACTGGTCTAGGAAAAACAACCATAAAATCAAGATCAGTAATTTTCATAGCCATACAAATTTATTTACTTTATTTATATTATTTACTTTATTTATATTCCACTCTTCTCACCCCGAAGGGGACTCAGAGCGGATTACAGAAACACATACTTAGCAGCAAATTCCTGCTATTTCACAAACACACATATAAACGAACAGAGGCATACTCTGGCCACCAGGGGGAGTTGACGCACTCCTACTCTCTCAGCATTTCCAGCATCCCTTGTTGTTCTTCCGCATTCCTGGAGTTCTTAATTGCCTCATAATTCAGTCAAAATTGGCCTCCCCACTTAATGTGGTACCTTTATCACCTACTTGACAGATGCAACTGTCTTTCGGGCTGCAAAGGTCAGCAGCAGGCTACACTTAAAGGTCGAGCACCCACCTCGACCCGGGCAGGCCTCGAACTCATGACCTACTGGTCAGAGAGATCTTAGGCAGCTGACACACTTAGCTAGCTGCGCCACATTCCCTGTGAGAAATGTGAGAAAGGGACTGTAGAGCGTAAATGAATACAAACTCACCCCTCATCTGTACTCCAGCAATTGCATTGAAGTCAATTTGTGAGTGACTGAATTAACAGTCGCCAAGGTAGGTCTCTCCTGAGTGCAATATGCAAATGCACCTTAATCACATCCCATATTTCTATCCCTCATTTCCTTTTGAATATTGATGACTTCCAACTGTTGATGGTGGATGGTTGCAGTTGGGTTCGTTGGTAGTTTTTTGTTGTTGTGCCTTTCCCCCTAGACAGAAGAAACCCTATTAATAAAATTCATTGATTAACATGTTAAATATTAAAGGCGTATTTTATCAGCCTAACTAGAAAGGATCAAAGCTGCAGCATTATTATGCTAAAGGAAATGTTTTCCCGGTGACGCACCCTAAGGAACAATGTCTAGTTAATTACTAAAGAATAATCTCCATCTGGTAGGCTTTGTTTTCCCCAGTTTCTGCTCAAATAAGCCTCCAGATGATCTTTGAAATCGTCTCCTTAATGCATTGGACTTTCTGAGGTTATTAGCTGTAACTGTGTCTCATGACCAAGAGAGTTTGTTTAGTAGGGTCTAGGAAGCAATGTCATCTGTTGATTATGGTGAACACGTCCTGACAATAAATAGCACCAAATAGGGCTCAAGATGGTGATACCTCATTATGTTGATTCCAGATTTGATTTGCAGCATTAAGAGGAGAAAAGAGGGCCAAGGAAACCAAACAAATCATCTAGCTATTCATTTCAAATACACAATTTCCAGAACAATGGGAGGCCTTGACACGCATTTAACTATAATTAGCATCCTTCTTTCCTCTAGATAAGAGCACAAAGCTTAGGAGGTGACAAATTCATGTCCCCGTGTATTAATTAGCACAACAATGAAGCAGGTCTTACAGCAGATATTGATGAAATCTCTTTGGCAAATGCGGAAAACAATTTAATGAGGTTGTGTGATTTGTAGCAAAAGGGGATTTCACGAGAAAGGGGCTGTGGCGAAAGGAGGAAATGGAGGAGAGTATTATCTAAGGACTTCGTCACATTGATGCTGCAAGTCGCTTCTGTGAGAGAATCAGCCGTCTACAAAGGCGTTGTCCAGGGGGCACCCGGATGTGTTGCAATCCTGCCGGGGAGGCTTCTCTCATGCCCCCCACAAAGTGGAGTCCACAACATGTGAATGTGGAGAAGAGCAAACCACAGACCACCTATTACAATATAGTCTGAGCCCTGCCACATGCACAAGGAAAGATCTTCTTACAGCAACACCAGAGATACTCCAAGAGGCCAGCTACTAGTCAAAGGACATTTAGTATCATGCCAAGTTTCTAAACTTTGTGTGTGTGTGTGTGATTCTTAGGGGGAAAAACAGTACAACTGTACACTCTGTTCACTTCTGATTCTCTCTCTCTCTCTCTCTCTCTCTCTCTATATATATATATATATATATATATATATATCATTAATGGGGTCCAGGATTCCAATTCGTCAGCCTCTGTGGTGAATTGGGGCCAAAACTGCACCCTCTGCCACAAGCTGATGCTTCGTCATCACATGTGCAAAAGTGTTGCCATACAGCTTCCCCCTGCGCTAGCCCCATTGTCCCAAATCAAACATGGTAAAGCTCTCGTATTCTGGAGGCAGCATCCTATGATGCTTCTGGCCCAACTGACCAATGAAACCCTGCTAGAATTGAGGCTATGTCGTGTGATGGACAGTATGGAGCTCCGTGAGTCAACTGGGGAAGAAGCATCCTAGGATGTTGAATTTCCATCGTGTGATAAGGTCCTAATGCAAGACTGGGTTCATAAGCTAGCCAACTGGCACCTTACCTATCTGGAAGTGACCTAGCCGCAGTGATCCAGGTGACTGTCATCTCGAGGTTGGACTACTGTAATGCCCTTTACATTGGCCTTCCCTTGAGAGTAACCTGGAAACTCAAGCTAGTGCAGAATGATGCAGCTCACTGGGGCGCTAGCGAAATGCCATATTACACCAATTCTCCAGCAACTGCACTGGCTTCCAATAGAGTACCGGATTGCTTTTAAGGTACTGGTGCTAACCTTTAAGGCCTTATATGGTCTTGGGCCTGTGTACTTGAGGGACTGCCTCTCCCCACATGTTCCCCAGTGATCGCTGAGATCCGAAGAACAAAATCTTCTAAGTGTCCCATGTGTCCGGACATACCATCTGTCCACAACTAGGCAAAGAACTTTCTCGGTAGTGGCATCAACAATGTGGAATGCTCTGCTTGGCGAAGTGTGAGGAATTAAAGAACTATCCTCCTTCCGAAGAGCATGTAAGATGGTCCTTTTTCCGTCAAGCGTTCTCACTAGAGTAAAGCCTTTTCATCATCCTCTGTTAGTCCTCATTTAAATTGTAATAGAGTGTAGAGATTAGCTTAATGCATTTTAATGTACCAATGTGTTGTTTTTACTATATGTATGTTTTGCCTTGTTGTAAACCGCCCCAAGCTTCTAGAAGGAGCGGTCTAGAAGTTAAAACAATAAATAAATAAATAAATAAATAAATAAATAAATAAATAATTTTGCCTTTCCAAAAAGGTTGCTGCATAAGTGGGGAGTCTGAGATTGACTGCAGTGGCCAGCAAAGTACTTACAAGCAAAGAAGTCTGAAATTTTCTCCTCTTCACCGTCCACTTTGGCCATGGAGTGAACACCAACTTAATATTGATTACTCACAATCACAAAAATGCTCCTCTTCATTATTTCCTGGGGGCTAAGACATTAGAACAAAAATAGCGAGAAACCTAGGAGAGCTAAAAGGGAATATTTCTTCAGGCAGCATTAAGCTAAAGTGTAGAGTTTCTGCCCACAAAATACTGTAATGACCTGAATGGCTCCAAAGGGGAGTTGGGTGAATTCATAAAGTATGATGACTATGGGTTAAGTTACCTCCTACCAGGCATGTAGCTAGGGGAGGGCTTGAGGGGCTTCAGCCCCTCCTCCCAAATTCTCAGGGTGGTCTGCGAGAATGCCTTACTGGTACATTATTTAAACTGTTATGTTTATTCATATCATGATCTGATCACCATGCTCAATATATCCCATATGTATGGGAGTATTGGGATAACGATACAAAAGGTTTGCTAGGGTAGACCCCCTCTCACTCAGACTCAGCCCCCCCCTCGAATCAAACTCAGCCCCTCCTGAATCAAAATCCTGGCTACGGCCCTGCCTCCTACTAAGAGAGGCAGTATCCCCTTCTCTATCACTTACTGTGGGACAGTGTTTCCCAACCTGTTTTGAGTTGCGGCACACTTTTAACATAAAATTTCCGGGGGCACACCACCAACCAAAATGACACTCTAACACAGTAAAGAACAGCTGGGGGATGGTGGCCCGCTGGGAGCAGCTGCGGGGAGTGCCGAAGCCGGGGGAGGGGGAGGAGCCAGGCTGTGCCATGCCCCGCCCCCTCCCCCCAGCTTCAGCTCTCCCACAGCTTCTCCAGCCTTGAGGGGGCAGTGCGAGCGAGGGGCGGGAGTCATGGCCCCGTCCCCTGCACCGCTCTCCGCCATGACTCCAGTCCCTCACTTGCTGAAGCTGCGCAGAGGAAGAAGAGGATGAGCGGTGGACGGGCTTCAGTGGGCGGGGCTCCTCCGTGCGGCTTCAGTGAGCGAGGGGCGAGAGTCATGGCGGGAGTCACGACAGATTGGAGGCTGGCTGGGGAAACGGCCAAAAGAGGCGGCGCCCCGGCCCCTTCTTCTTTTTCTTCGCCACCGCCCGGCCCTTCCTCCCCCTCCTCCCCCAAGCAGCAGGAGTTCGGCAGGAGGAGGGGGGAGGGGGGCAAAGAGCTTTTCTCAAGGCACAGCAGGAGGTCCGTCACGGCACACTACTGTGCCGCATCACAGCGGATGGCAAACACCATCCCTCTAGGTTTTCCTAGAGGCGAAGGATTAGCTGCTATTTAATCAGAACATTGGATCAAATAGGTCTCTGGCATACTATAGCTCTGTCTTTGTTTATGTTCCTATCTGCTAAATGCTTAAGTTTGAAAGTTGGGATGCATCTGCACTGTAGAATTAATGCAGTTTGACACCACTTTAACTGCCATGACTCAATGTTTTGGAAAGCTAAAATTTCATACCCACCTTATTTAAAACTAATGATTAACAACACAACAAGAATAAATAAATGAATTGCTAAAACATACATGGAATTAAATTGTAATTTAGCTTTGATTTGCACTGAAAGAATTAGGAATACTACAGAGTGCGGGTGAAGTATCATAGCTAAACATTTGGGTGGCAATTACCTTCCCGCCCAAATCAGAGATATCTGTGTGGACAACCAGTGTTGGATAATGCCGTCATCTTTTGCTATGCTTTGGGTGGCAATATAAGGTTTTCTTGTTTAATATGGCATGGCCATTTTCAGACTTTTTGTTGTGACTTAACCAAGTTGAATGAGGTTGCATTCTGAATCGGTGCCACCCTAGGTAGTGTGAGCTATATCTTTGTCTCCTCCAAATGTTTTAATCCTTCCTGCTCATATTTGCAGGCCTCATCAGGATATTTTAAGGCTAAATTGGATAAGGCCACTGGTTTCACTAAAAGTACTGATTAAATCATGCTAACTGTGCGTTTTAGAGCAATTACGGTTCTTCTCAGGTGGCAATTTGGACTTTGACGTTGTTACACTATAACAACATTGGAAGTGAGTGCAATCATTGTTCATTAGCTTCACTCTTCAAATGTCATGCATGGATTTAGAGGTAGCAAGGGAAAGCGAAAAAGAAACTGTTTCGGTCCAAACACACAGTCAAATCAATTCACAGCAGTCAGCTAAGAGTGACGAAAGGGAAAGACAAAGTATGATGGTGGGGATAGGAAATAGGCTTGCCTCTTGTCAAAACTGAAGGCAAAAAGAAATTCGGATTGCACAGGCAAGTTTTTAATTAGTTATCACAATTATAAATCTGCAACACAGAGACTGCATGTACATCTCCCTGGTTTGTCTGTACCCAACTGAATAAGTAGTGCCAAAGATCCACAATTTTCCTTAAAACAAAGTGTATACTTCATCAGCTATGACTCCGAAGACCAGAATTCAATTTCCCATTTGGCTATGGAAACACACTGCGTCACTTGGGGCAAGTGTAATGACATATGATATATGGTTTGAATGGAATTGTATGAAAGGTGAATGAATGGGACCTAATACTTTTGGATACACCATTCAGAAGATTACGGCCTAAAATGACTAAACTATTAACTGTCTGCTTGCTGACTTGTAATTAAAAGTTGCTAAACTGCTGACACTGTGACAAATGATTAACTGTTGAACTTTTTGGGGAAAATAATGTGTTACATTACATTGCTGAAGTAGAGCAATGTGTTAAACCAGGCCTGGATTACCCATAAGGCCACACTAGGCCATGGCCTATGGGCACAGGCCTAGGGGGGCGCCAGATCAAGAACTAAAAAAAAAGTTCAAACAAAACCGCAACATGCGGCGTGATGACTCTCTCTCTCTCTCGGGGGAGGATGGGGGGAGAGCACTGCGAGGGGGCGGGGGAGGAAGGAATGACGCCCCCCTCGCCATCACCCCCGGCCCCTTGTCAAGGAAGGAGGGTACGAGGAGGATGAGGCGGATGGAAGCCCCGCCCTCGGGGCCGCTGGCGGGCATGCGCGCATGGCAGGAGGGCGCCTCTGCCTCCTCCGCCATGTTCCTGGGTGCCGCGCATGGCTGGCAGCGGCCCCGGGGGCTTCCCTTCTTTCCTCCTCCTCCTCGGCCATGCGCGGCACCCAGGAAAATGGTGGCGGTGGCAGAGGCAGTGGTCCTGGGGGTGGGGCTTCCCTTCCTCCTCCTCCCCGCAACCGAAGGAAGGCGGTCGCGGGGAGGAAGAGGTGGAGTGAAGCCCTGCCCCCGGGCCCGGTGCCTCACATGCCCAGCATTGGCCCGAGGTCGGGGCTTCCCTTCCTTCCTTCTCGCGCCGGCCCCTCTTTCCTTAATTCAAGGAAGGAGGGGCCGGCGTGAGGAGGAAGATGCGGAGGGAAGCCCCGCCCTGGGGGCGACGCCGCGCATGCCCAGCATTGGCCTGGGGGCGGGGCTTCCCTTCCTTCCTCCTCGCGCCGGCCCCTTCCTTGATTCAAGAAATGAGGGGCTGGCGCGAGGAGAAAGAGGCGGAGGGAAGCCCCGCCCCCAGGGCCGATGCCACGCATACCCAGCATCGGCCCAGGGGCGGGGCTTCCAAAGTGTGGCCTGAAGCACCAAAAGGGCTTAATCCGGGCCTGGGTTAAACCCTTGTGCCAGCAGGACTGAAGACCAACGGGTCAGAGGTTCAAATCTGGGAAGAGTGCAGAAGAGCTCCCTCTGTGAGTTCCAGCTCCGTATGTGGGGACATGAGAGAAGCCTACCACAAGGATGGTAAAACATCAAAAAAAATCTGGGCATTCCCTGGGCAACATCCTTGCAGATGCCCAATTCTCTCACACCAGAAGTGACATGCAGTTTTTCAAGTTGCTCCCGACACACAAAAAAGTCAAAGACAATAGTTCTTTAAGTCAACGAAATGTTAACAAGTTTCTTTAGGTTAAGAAGAAAGGCTCATGTTTACCAACACCAATTATGCAAAGTCAACATCTGTCCAGGAAGAAATGAAGCCAGGATGTTTCAGGCTGGAAAAAAATCTATCATTCACGTACAACTTTGAAACAACATCAGCAGAAATATTTCTATAAAAGAATCAATCTAATAGTTCTCAAATTGTGACAGACAGCGATGCTGTTCACCCACCATGCTCCATTGAAAGAGATGGTGTCCTTTGGGAGTGTTGGATCTGCAATTAAAACCAGGATGCTGGACACTTGGCTCCTTTTCTCCAGGGAAGAAAAAGGAGTGCAGTTGTGGAGTCATGATACGTTGCATGGAGTCAGTTACTGCTGTAAGGAAAACAGGGGCCTGATACTTGGCATTGTTCTTAAGGAAAGAGGTTGCATTATGCTATTATGGAAGTACTGAAAAAATGGCAGATTTGCAAGGAAGCAGTCTGGCCTAAGAGATGTCCTTCTCAAGGAGATAGCGGGAGAAATTGTGATGTATGCATGAGAGTGAATATGTATGGATAATGAAAATGCGAGTAAAAATGTAATTCCCCTTTGTTTGTTTGTTTGTTAGCCAATGTAACTGTAGGTCAGGGGTGCTCACACTTTTTCAGCATGCGAGCTACTTATAAAACAACCAAGTCAAAATGATCTACCTACCCACTACTCAGAGAACCATAAAAGCAAAATATTTGGAAATTTATTTCAGTGAGAGCCATATAATATATTTTAAGACTGAATTCAACTAAATGTGAGTATAATAAGCCCCTGAATTTATTCATAATAATAATGATAATATTCATTCAGCCTCTGCTACTACTACTACTACTACTAATAATAATAATATGACAACAACAACAACAACAATTGGCTCCTAGAGTAGAAGGAGACCTCCAAGGGCCATCCAGTCCAACCTCCTTCTGCCATAAGGGAAAAACACAATCAAAGCATTCCTCACAGATGGCCATTCAGCCTCTGATAATAATAATAGGTTCCTAGAATAGGAGGAGACCTCCAAGGGCCATCCAGTCCAACCTCCTTCTGCACCTGGGCGGTGTTGGGAGCCTGCGAGGCGGGACTAAGCCTTCCTCCCGCCCTGCCTGCGATCTACCAGGACACCCTACGCAATCTACCAGTAGATCGCGATCTACTTAATGAGCACCCCTGCTGTAGGTTGTTTGTGAATTCAATGTAGTTACATAGAATCTGTTTGTCTGTATGTCTGAATGTTGTTCTGTAAAAGTTCTGATACCCTTTCTCTTACTGGAAAATTGCAATAAAAAGAACCTATGCTTTAAAGTTATTGAAAAGTTATTCATAACACAAGTCATCTCTCTCATTGTCAGAGGAAGCTACAAAAAACTACCTCTGACCAAACCTTGTTGAGAAAACCCCATGAAAGGCAGACATAGGGTCACCATAAGTTGGTAGTGATTTGAAGACACACAACGGCAGCAGCAACAAATAAGACCAAAAGTTGGAATTGAAACATGTGAGTCTCCAAACGTTGGTCATTTGGGATAATGGAAGCTTATCTCTCAGAACTTCTTTAGGGCCAGTTGTGACTTAAAAGATTTAAGAGCTAAATAATATATTATTTTTGTGGCTCCCCACTGAAACAAAGCTGTTCATTCAGCTCTTTTCATGTTCCTTCCACAATGAAATTTCTATGGGAGGAGAAAAATGATGGAAAATCTGCAGAAAATGGTTTGTTTTTCGCTGTAAACTCCATGGAGGAGATGAGCTGACTGTATAAGAGGAGCACATTCAATACAAGTAACTTCAGACCCTGTTGTTGTGTGCCTTCAAGCAATTTCTGACTTTTGGTGACCATACGGTGAACCTATCATGGGGTAGTCTTGTTGGCAATACTTGTTCAGAGAGAGTTTGTCTTTGTCTTCCTCTGAGGCAGGATGACTAAATTATCTATGGTTACTCAGTGGATTTCTATGGCCAAGTGGGGATTTAAACTCTGGTCTTTACCATTGTAAGCCTATTTTTAAGCCATTATACTACAGTGCATCTTTACTCTGATGTGGTCCTTTACATCATGTGAAAATGAAGATGGGAAGGGTTAGTTATCAAAATATTATCTCCTAATTTCTCATCAATAATCAAGAAATTAATAATTAGGAAAGCCCAGGCACACAATGTCCTGAGGACAGCTTATGGCAATTAAAGAAGCACAATAAAATGGCATTAAAGAAGCACAATAAAATAACAATGCAGAACAATAGAAGTGGGAGCAACAATTAGCATAAGGCACACACTCTAAAATCAGCAAAGCAGCTCAAAATTACAGTTCAAAACCACGAGCATTAACATCCATACAATTCTGTTTCCCAAACCTCGTGATTTTCTGCTGTCATTGTTTTTTTGTTGTTTTTTTAAAGTCTTAACCATTTCGCTCTGCATGGAATAGGTCTGACAGCCGTCATTTGGGGACAGAGCTGGCAGATTCAGAGCTGGAGAGCCACCATATAATTTTAAGTCTCCAAATGTGGCCAGAGAACAAAGACAGCTGCAGCATTCTCTGCCCAGTTCATCTCTTCATCCCCACATCGCCATCCCTGTCATTGACTTCTCTGTTTATTGAGTGTTACACATACTTGGAGCTAACTATTCAACTCTGGCAGTTGAGGAATAGGGTAGCATAAAGAGGGTGGACACCAAGGCAAGGAGTAGCAATTGCTGCCTTACTGCAGGATTTAGACCATGGAATTCACCAGCCTTAAAAAGCATTATGGTCACAGGCATAAAACCATTATGACCAAGTAAGTGAGGAACAGGCATATAGTTGCCAATGGCTAGAGATGGCAGTATGATATATAATTAATTACTAGGCTTGGGCCTGAATCAGTTGGAATTAAAATGATTTGTAATATTCGGTTGTCTCTTTTATATACTCTCCAAAAACAGAACAGGGAGGAAGGAACCACAAAGTCCGGCAAAACGGATTAAGGGAGATGGATTTTACATTCTCCCAGCCCTAGAGAAAAACAATGGCAAGCCTAATCTGAACACATTTTCTTTTTTTAAAAAAATCCTATGGGAGGGTTGCCATGCATCAGAGTTGATTTGAAGGCACATAGGAAGAACAAATCATGGTACTCCATTAGATCATAATTTGGAGGAAAGCTATGATCGTCTGAATTCCAGTGTTTACTGAAGATGAAAAACTTCAAGATTGCTAGTATTCTGCCTTCTAATGGTTCTTTAATCTTTACCTCCAAAAGAGAATTGATGGAAATCCCTTCATTAAGAGGACCCTTTTCACATTTTCCCTCTGGGAAGCTACGTGGTGGTGCAGAAAGGCGACAGAGAAATCCTATTCCCTTGTGGAGCAAAACTATTATGAAGGCTTTTTGCTTTTTGTGTTTATCAAAATAACTGAGTCAATAACTGAAATCTTGCACCCACTCTAACCCCTCCCTCTGAGAAACGTTACCCAACTCTCCACCTCCCATCTACCCCCAGTTCCTCTTAACCATACCCCTTCTATATATTCTCTATTCCCACTTTTCCCTCACTACAAGTGTTTTATGTATATATGGAAAAAGATACCATCTTGAATAAAGGTATTTAAAAAAAAAATAACTGAGGAAGAGAGAGCTTGGGAACACAAATTTTCTAGAAAATGTGTGGCACTGCCAGAGTCACTGACTATGAGCATGCATGATGGATGTGATGTGCCGCAGCAGCGAGAAACACCAAATCTCCAGATACCGTTTGAAATGTGGGCCTGACGGAGAAATAGCTTGTGCCCAGAACATATGGAATCGGGAGCAAAACAGATCGGATTCAGGCAGACGTGTTTTAAAAATAAGTGCCCACCAATGGCAAACAATATGGATGAAGGGAACTGAATTACATTAAAGCAGTGCTGAGTGGGTGTTGAGAAAGCCCAGATGGAGGAAGCAGAATGGTGCATGATTTGATTTAAACATCATTAAATGACAATATTTCAGTGTTCATGGGAGACTCTAGATCTGATTTTTGTTTTTTGGAAGGGGGCGGGTTTTGAAAAGCAGGTCCACGTTATAGAAATGTAACCCCTCCCCCCTTGAGCAACATCCATTTCAGTTCAGAAAGGTCAGCCCTCCCATCCAAAGAATTATGTGGCTACAGAAACATTTTGCCTGCTCACAGATGGGTAAAGCGATGCAATAGAAAGATGGAAGGCAATGGACTCATTTTGCCACTTGTGGGGAAACCAAAGCAGCAACCGGGGGCCCATTTCCAAGATGTAAAAATAGCATCCAGTGAGGCTTCCAACTAATTGTATCTGGCTGTTTGCGAACATATTCAAAGAGGGAAAATTGAGACCAAGCATCTCTGGAATATCACAATGTATTTTCTAGTATGGCTTCATCCACTCTCTGTTCTTCATCCATCCATTCAATTCTGTTCAGGGGGAGAAATAAAGTGACCATCTGTTGATTGTAGTATTTAGTACTGGCTAGAAATGAGATAATTATTTATGTACAATCAATTGGCTTTCTAAGCTCTGGCCAATATTCCTTATAATCTACTAGCAGAACATTGCCCACACCCTTTAAATGAAAGTATACATACAAACCAGGGCCATGGTGGTACAGTGAGTTAAACTGCTAAGCTGCTGAAGTTGCATACTGGAAGGTTGGTGGGTTGAGTCCACAGGACAGGGTGACCCCCAACCATCACATTATTTTTGTTGCTACTTCATAACTCTAATTTGGCTACTGTTACACATCTAAAATACACATTTCCTATTGTTTCAATTAATTTTAGCCTTGCTAGGAGACACAATTGGATTTGACTCCATACTTCCATCTAGTTCAGTACCGTATATCTAGATATACCAGGGATTGCACTTTGGATCTCTTGCACACACAGTACCTCTTAAACCATATGATGTGGGAGACTGGTGGAAAGGTAACGGGGAAACCACTACCTTTACTAGAACAGTTTCAGTTACGTTCATATAGCAGGAATTTGCAAATAATACATTAAATTAATTAGTTATTTAAAATAATTAAATTTATCAACAGGTAGATATGGATTAATGTAGGGTTCCAGCCTGGTGGACTTGGGCAGACCCTGGGGGCTCCGGGCCAGGCACCAGTTGACCCGGGGGAGGTAGAGGATGATGGGTGGCCTGATGCTTTTGATGCTACAGAAGAGAGCCTGCAATGGGATAATACATGGTTGGAGGGTTATGGGACCACAGATGAATTTAGTGAAGATTCCATGGAAATAGACTCAGATGAATATGAACGGCCAGGCGGCCTTGGGTCTCAAGAAAGAGTGTCTACTCCCTTTCCAGATGGTGAGCTGGGAGAAAGGGAGTTCTCCGGTTCTCACTCTGATAACGATGCAGCTGGCCCCGCTAACGAGTGGGAATTCAACAGAAGAGATAGTATCTCGGCTTCTAGGAGAGATTGGAGCAAGGGGGTGCGTTGGACGCACAAGAGTTAGACTCCTATATCAATCTAGACTGGGAAAGCTCTAGTCAGATCTGAAGTCACATTTAGCTTGATTCACGTCTCTCGTTCCTGTCTCCAAGTTCTTGCTAACCGCCGGGGCGGTTTTGGATTTTGTTTCCATCGACCGCAGTTGCGGCCAGACTCAAGTGCCACGTTTGACCGCTAGAGCAGTTTCTTCGCTTTGGAACTTTATTTGGGATTCAATTCGTTTGGACTTTTATTTTAGGACTAAGTAAACTCTTTTTGGATTGCTTTCTTTTTACCTTTTTGGACTATTTTTATCCTTTATTCTAAATAAAGAACATTTATTGCATTTGCTTGTGTGTGATCTAGGGGGGACTGCCTGGGTTCTGAGGTGCAACAATTAAGTAATATTGTTGAATCACATTGATGTTGAAAGCACAAAAACAATTAATATTTTCAGTTTCATGACCTAGGAGGCATCTATGGACAACACCGGCTCTTCAGCTTAGAAATGGAGATGAGCACCAACCCCCAGAGTCGAACAGGACTAGACTTAATGTCGAGGGGAAACCTTTAGCTTTGCACATATAAACATACTCAAACTAGGTTGTTTGTGTGTTTTTTAAAAAAAAATGTTTTCCATTGCATGCAGTCTATACGTGACAAACAATATAATGAAAGCAAGGGCATTTTTATGCTTCTGATGTGCAAAATTCTACATTAATGTGTTGGCTCAGGCTGGTGGAAAAATAGAAAATATTTCAATACAAAGGACTTCAATATTGGCCACTGATGAAGACAGCTGTGTCAAAATGTGCTCTGGCCTTCGCTCAAACATCGGCTTGTTTACCCCAGTGGTCATTTGTTTTCCACAGCGGAAAAACACATGGCAACCCAACCTTCACATTTATTGAAGCTTTAGTGTAATAACATTTTACAAACCCCCAAATCCAGGGAAAAATGTGAATACAGAAAGGGAAACTGTTGCTATACAGCACTATCCCTGAATGGTGGTAGGAAGTAGGTTAAGTCAGTGTAAAAACAGTGGGATTCCTTTGGATTTTGGCTACTGACTGAAGATGTTAGTTTCTAATGCCAACTCTGAGTAATGAGACTTCTGCTGACAGAATTAATGCAGTTTTACACCATTTTAACTGCCATGGCTCAATACTATGGAATATTGGGAACTGTGGTTTGTGAGGCAAATAAGGCTAAAAGTTTTGAAAAATGACATTTCCCATGACTCCATTGCATTGAGTTAAAACAGCTACTCCGCTGTTTGGATTCAAAGTACGCGGTTTATCCGTAAAGTAAGATTACAAGATTTTTTTAAAAATACAAAGAATGAATATATTTTAATATATTCTGCCTGTCCATCTCCGAGCCCAATTCGAAGTGCTGGTATTGAACTATAAAGCTCTATACGGTTCTGGCCCAGCTTACTTGTCCGAACGCATCTGCCTCTAAGTCCCATCTTGCAGCCTAAGATCATCTGGGGAGGCCCTGCTCTCACTCTCGCCAGCATCACTAAAGCGGTTGGTGGGGACGAGAGATAGGGCCCCAAACAAGATAAGATTGATTCAATCCCTCCTGGCTTTCAGAAAAAAGTTAAAGTCATGGTTCTGGGACCAGGTCTTTGGACAGCAGACATAACTTGCACTTTAGGACATTGACTGGATTGGCGTAGCGATAGATGACACTGTGTTTTGTTTTATGGCTTTAACTACTGATGTATATACTGATTTTAATGACTATGTAATGGTTTTAATGTTTATATGTGATGTGGACTATATTGTTGTATGGATTATATTTCTGTATTATGGTGTAGCGGCCTGTAGTGCTGCAGTGTAAGCCATGCTGAGTCCCCCTTCGGGGGTGAGAAGCAACGGGGTACAAATAATAATAATAATACACTTTATTTATATTCCGCTCCTCTCACCCCGAAGGGGACTCAGAGCAGATTACAGGTACACATACTTAGCAGACAATCCCTGCCGTTTTTCCACAATACACACACATAGACAAACAGAGGCAAACTCTGGCCACCAGGAGGAGCTGATGCACTCCTCATCTCTCAGCGTTCCCAGCGTCCCTTGTTGTTCCATCCACATTCCTCAGCATTCCTGGAGTTCTTAATAGCCTCATAATTCAGTCAAAATTTGCCTCCCCACTTAATGTGGTACCTTTATCTCCTACTTGACAGCTGCAACTGTCTTTCGGGCTGCAAAGGTTGGCAGCAGGCTACACTTAAAGGTTGAGCACCCACCTCAACTCGGGCAGGCCTCAAACTCATAACCTATTGGTCAGAGAGATCTTATGCAGCTGACACTTAGCCAGCTGCGCCACATTCCCGGTATGTGCCCACATTCCCATAAATAAATAAAATTTACATGGATTGTAGCATAGGGATTACATTATTTTTCCTCATAATCACCATTTAGTTCAATACATTTTGTCATCTCTGGGATGAATTTTGGGTGCCTGTGTCATAGAAGTTTCCCTCCGTCTTTTTCAGCCAGTTCGTCACTTCGATTTTTACCTCATCATCATTGGAAAAATGATTTCCATCAAGATGTTCCTTCAATTTAGTGAACAGTTGATAGTCACTGAATGGCTGAAAACATCCCAACCAAATAAAGTCAACAACTCTTGTGTTGCATGAGTGGTGTGCGGATGCGCATTGTCATGTAGGAGACAGACTCCCACCATCAGCATCTCACAACATTTGTTTTGGATGGCTCTGTGAAGTTTCTTCATGGTCTCACAATATATTCCATACCCATTTTGTCACATGCTGTCTTGACATTACGTCCTCTCCATAAACTGAAATGATTTTGCGATGAATCACAGTGGCGTTCATGCTCTTAGCATTTAAGTAGCGTATTACAGAACAAACCTCACACTTGTAGGAAAACAGAATGAGGACACTAATCTCTAACCTTCACCATAATGTCAGTTGATGAGCTACTGATGACTGGCCATGCTCATTCACTTCCACTGGCTTCCTGCTACACGGCAGTGATACCAACATTCCCCATGAAAATTCCCCTATGAGAGCTTGTAACCTTAATTTCCGGATAACTCTCGTAATAAGGAAATAACCCTTTCACTAAAAAAAAACCCGGTGATTTTATTTATGTGGCCAGTCCTTTCATCAATCCATACAATTTTCTTCATAAATTACGAGGCCAAAAGAATACCTAGTTGTGAAGTTTTTTGGTGAGAAGCCTCTCCAAGTGAAACTGGGCTAGTAGTCAGGTGATAGTTTTGTTGTCAAGACTAGACTCCAAACCTTTCCAGTTTGAGGACAGCTGCCAGAGCTTGTGTCCCTTTGGCATAACCTCTGAGATCCATGATAGAATGAGAAAGTAGAGTGTTTTCAGAGAGAAAGCTCCAAAGGAAGGAGGGTGCATATCTAGTAACAATAGAATTGGTTTGTTTAAGTTTGAAATTTGGTGGATTTCAATCCACTTTTTCAGAATGCATCAAGGAAGTATAATAATCAAGCCAGAGGGATTCAAGCATGACCATTTAATTGTTGGGATGAGAACAAGGCATACAGGCATATATAAAGATACAAATAGCGACACAAATCATAAACATTCAATGGAGAATGGTGAAGCAACTGGTCTGTTGGTCTAGTGATGTCAAATTAGTATTTTCTGGTCATCCCAAAATTTTGTTAAAATAGTTTTTTCTGCAGCAGATTCCTTTGTTATTCACGCAACTGTGATAAGGCCTGCATATTAACATATATATAGCATACCAAGAAAACATCACCTCTGTTCATACTATTAATAATAGATTAGAGTTGGTGAGTAAATCCCTTTACAGCTATTTTTCTTTCTGTTTTTAGTTTTTCTCTGTTGTTGTTGCTGCTGCTGTTTTTTGGACAACAGCTATGTTTTTGTGTGATATGTGATGTTATTTTATGTGATGTGTTTAACAATGTTTCATGCCTTATCAGGGGAGGGTCAATGTTGATGTGTTTTTTTTATCAATGACATTGAGTTGTTGCCAGCACTATGAATCACCCTGAGTCCCCTTCGGGGTTGAGAAGGCTGGTATACAAATACCACAAATTAATAAAATAAATAAAATTTCTGAAAGCCAGTGATTGTATGTCCTGAGAGTATGAAATATGCAATGTATATTTAATTGTAATTGTGTTTTATTGTGTTTTAACTGTATTTTATAGGCTTGTGTATTTTGGTTGAACCTTGATTCGTTTCCATGGGCCTGATTCCGGTAGGCTCCTGTATCCATTTTCGCATGCCTCCTGAAAAGAGGCAGTTAAACGGATAGCCATTTTCATTCTGTTCCCAAAAATATGGCTATATCTGACCCATGGGTGGCAATGGGGAACTTACGAGGTGTGGTGTTCCAGCCTACTGGCCATAGACAGACACTGGGGGTCCCCGCTGATCAGACACCAGGGGTCCCAGCCGATCAGGGTCAGATCGGGGATGTTGGGTGGCCTGATGGATACAGGTCTGCAGAGGAAGACTTAGCCTGGGATGATGGATGGTTACATGGGTATGTAACTGCAGATGAGGATAATGATGACTCCATGGAATTTAGTTCTGAATTTGACAGTGAGAGGCCCAGCGACCTTGAGTCCCACGAGAATTTCTTCACTCCCTTGTCAGACGAGCATTCCGAGGTTAGGGAGGATCTAGTTTCCCAGCATGAAGATAATGCACCTGGATCGGCTAATGAGCAGGAATTTGACAGGAGGGCCAGCATCAGATCCTCCCGGAAAGATTGGGCTTTGAGGAAGGGGGCGTGATGGTCTCATAGAACATAGTTCTCTTTATTAGATTGTGCCCAGGGAATTCTAGTCAGACCTGAAGCTACGTTCAGCTTGGAAGGACTTGGGTCCTGGGTTTCAAGTTCTTGATTGACCGCAGGAGCGGTTTGCTTTGCCTTGCAACCTTGTTTTTCCATGGGATTTATGCCAGCTTTTGCTACCACTGTTGCGGCGCTCTTTTGAACTGCCTTTGCCTCGGATTTTGAGTTACTTTGCATCTTTCTCCCTTTGGACTATTTCTTATTCTAAATAAAAGTACATTTATAGCATCTGCCTGGTGTGTGTGATCTAAGGGGGGAACTGCCGCGATCTGAGGTGCAACACGAGGTAACTTTCATCCCTTCAAGGGATCCTGGGTTTCAGCAATGGGGTTAAGGAAGCAGACACAGCTTGTGTTAGACACGTCACTCTTCTATTCCGATTGGTCCAACAGGCAGGGCTCACAGGAAAACCCTGTTTGAGGAGGAGCACATAGTGACAGCCTCTTTGCATGCCATGTGCCCCCAAAAAGGGGAAGAGTAATCGTGATCAGCTACCACATGGTCCCATTATGAATGGGAAACAGTGACAGCTAGGCTCTTGCTGTTACGGTGTAGCACAGCAGTTCTCGTTTGTGCCTGGGGGGCAGGGGCATGGACCGGGGGTCCCATTGGCATTGGGGCCTGCAGCAGCAGAGTTGGATTCTGAAGAGGATTTAGAAGGGTTAGCAGAAGGAGAGTTTCCCATCACTGGGCCTCCTTCTCCCACAGAAAGCCTGGCATGGGAGGAAGGTTGGCTCGACCCTTACGACGAGATAGATAACAAGGTGCAAATGGAAAGCAGTGATAGTGAAACTTATGAACGGCCGGGTGGGAGAGGTTCACAGGAGCTTTGGAGTGAAAACATGGAAGAGAGCGGCTGGGAAGAATCTAGGGAGGAGAGCTCTCACGGAGATAGGACAGCAGATGTTGGGAGGCAAGGCCGTACTTTCGATAGGCGACGGGACATCGAGACTAGCCGGAGGGGTTGGTACCATAGCCTAGACAGGCCGAGGTCCGTGAGTAGAGATTGGAGACAGCGAAGCCTAGAGAGTCAGGGACCTCGGCAGAAAGATTAAGTATAGGATCCGTGGGAAAGGATCCTCAGTACTTCGGCCACGTCTCTTCTGGGCAGACGTGAAGCGAAGCTGGTCCACAGAGCTAGATTGGCTAGTGGCCTACCAAGTCCTGCCTTGCATCTTGTATCTTGCCTTGTTCCTGAATCCACATTGCTGTGCGGAGCCTTGCCAAGTCTTTGAGAAACTTTACCAAACTGTTTTGGTCATTTGATTGCCTTTTGCCTTTGGATTTGCTTTTGCTATTTTTATGGACAATATACCTTTTGAACTGTTTTTATATCAATGAAGTAGTTAGCCTTCAGTCCGTCTCTGTGTGTGTGATTAAGGGGCCGGTCAAGTCCGTGCATTGTGACATCTGACCAAGGCAAAGAAGCCAGATTGGCCCAAGGAAAACGGCAAAAATGTATCCGCGCACAAAGCTAGTATTTTGCACAAATGTTAATTGTTTTTAACAGTGTTATTTGCCTTGATTTTAAATTTTATTGGGTTGTGCCATGTTATTGCTTGCCACCTTAACTCACTATATTGGGAAAACCCAGGATAGAAAGATCATGACGATGATGATGATGAGAGAGAGAGAGAGACATGTGTGGAGACATGATCAATAGAGAATGGGGATGGAGAAATAAGTAAGTGAACATTATTGGACATATAATTTTGCTGTCATACAGACATGTGAAGACAGAATTATTATTTTTAATAATTTGCACTGATAATGACATTTTTCCTGATTATTTATAAATATTTCACACAACATACAGGTAAAGCAGATGGGATGGCCCAAAAAAGACATGTTTTCTTTAAATGTGTGGGCACTTTAATTTAGTTGCAGAAGAAAAGAGGACAGGGATACATACAATCCTATCAGTAAATAATAAGATTTGGGGCTTGCAAAGCCTGTAAAGGTGAAGGTCATCTATTTATTTATATCGCTTTCAGAGATCTCTGAATCTCTTTCTAGACAAAGACTATTCTATTGTTGTTGTTGAAACACACAGCCATGGCGTAAGAGTAGGAGGAGCAGATGTGTTTCATTCTGGCATTGCTCTTAAGGCTGAAATGAACTTTCTACACACACACACACACACACAAATATAAATCCTTTGCAAACGGTGATGTCAAATATCCATCAAGCGGATGACATTCAATATTTAGTGTCAGTATTCAACATCCACTGGTGTTTGATATTTGACAAGACTTGATATTTGACAGACAATTATTTGACAGGCAATTTGCCGTTTCATTGTTTGCGTTTGCTAGTTTAAATAGTCATGAAATTGCAGGCCTGCTTATAATGGGGTTTTTCCAGCAACCTTTTCCCTGCCTCCTTAAATAAATACAGTTGAGGGCCAAGCATTAGTGCAGTGGAGAAATAAAGACACCCTTTTGCACCATGACAGTCCATATAGTTTAGCCCACCTTTTGGAGAGAACAAAAGGCAGGCAGCTATCTTTATCTGCATCCGCAATGCATTTCTAGTAGTTTCACCATCCCCGAAAATAAGGTATTTTGCAAAGCTAGTGGCTCGTGATTGAACATCTAAAGCAGGCATGGGCAAACTTTGGCCCTCCAGGTGTTTTGGACTTCAACTCCCACAATTCCTAACAGCCTACCAGCTGTTCAGAATTTGTGGGAGTTGAAGTCCAAAACACTTGGAGAGTCAAATATTGCCCATGCCTGATCTAAAGCCATGCCGCCTCTAAACACATTACCTAACAGAAACAGGTAATAGAAACATATTTGTCTCCTGAATACTTTTTAAACATTAAAAAACATTTAAAAGGTTATTTTATTTCATTCATATTGAGACAGAGTATTAGGCACTTTACAGAGAAAGAAAGTAGACACACACAGACTATATTTAACTAACTACACAGATCACAGATTATCAAAGGCATACAGTGCATTTGGAAGGCTTCACAAAAGAGTCTGGAGCAACAACCACCTGAGGCAAAGCATCAAAATATGTGTGTACAGAGCTATTGTACGGTCTATTCTCCTCTAGGGGTCAGAAACATGGGTCATCTATTGCCAACACCTACGACTCCTCGAACGCTTTCATCAGCGCTGTCTTCGCACAATCCTAAATATACACTGGACCGACTATGTGACTAATGTTGCTGTCATTGAGCAAGCAGGGATCACCAGCATTGAGGCCATGCTATTGAGTATACAGCTGTGCTGGGCAGGGCACGTCTCTAGGATGGAGGACCACCGCCTCCCAAATATACTACTCTATGGTGAACTCGCCATGGGTCAGCGCAAGAGAGGCGCCCCCAAAAAGAGATATAAGTACTCCCTGAAACAACATCTCAGGCTCGACCAGATTGATCACCAACAATGGTCTACCCTGGCCTCACATCGGGAGGCATGGAGACGCACTATCCACAATGCAACGGCCTCTTTCGAGAAGACACGCCGAATGGGTCTCAAAGAGAAATGACAACGCAGAAAGAACCACAACTTGGAGACAACATCACCCAAGGAGACTTTCTGTTGTGCTTTTGCAACCGAACTTGCCTATCTCAGATTGGCCTTTTTAGTCATCAACGCACTTGTAAAAAGCGTGGGATGAGTCCTTCCTAAGAATCTTCATTCGCAAAGTAATGTCGAGAGTAGAGAAAATAGAGGGGATTTTTAAGGTAGTCCAGGGAGTATACTCCACTGAGCTACAGGTCATCATTCTTCCTTCCCAGGGCCTCCTTAAAATGCCTTAGAAAGCTGCTGGTGCTGTTGAGAGAAAGTGCACACACTTGACTCTCATCTATAGAGTAGAAATGGGAGATGGGGGATACACAAACAAAGGGGAATTCCATTGTACTCAGCATTCACAAACATAGCAGTCAGTCCTCATCATGCATACATTACTTCTTCCTTCTTCTGGAAGAGAGAGCTCCACATTCCGTCCATAGGCCAGATTACATTTCCAACAAATCTGCCATTCTGCAAATATACCACCTCTCTCCATCTTTTGGAGATGGTGGCAAGTGGACCAATCTTTTCCTGTCTGCCACAATTTTGGATTAGTAAAGTGTCTCTTATATAGCAATATTTCTGCTGATGTCGCTCCAAAAAGTTATAAATGAATGACAGGTGCTTTCCAGCTAAAACTTGCTGACTTCATCAGTTCCAGAAACCTGTTGGCTTTTCTTCTTAACTGATAATTGGTTTTCCTTCTTAAGTAAGGAATCATTGTAAACACTTCCTTAACATAAAAGAGGCATCGTCTCTGGTAATGTAAACATGTTGTTTTCCACCACAATGTTAATCATTTGTCTCTGGCCATTCAATGTCAGCAGTTCAGCAACTTTTAATTACAATTCATGAATTATTCACTTCTTTTTGTAGTTTTCCAACCTTCATTTCTTAGGATAGCATCTTTAGCCTCTATAGGTCTTTAATCATACATCTTTCATACAATTTCATTCAAATCATACACTATTTATTCATCCCATTAATGTTCAGAAAATCCACTAACTTTCTACAAGGACTATGATCACATCCTCTTCATGTTTTTTACATCCAACCATTACTTCCCTATTTAACTTGTTACAGATAAGAAGGTCCATGGGTCTTAACAGACCACAAATTAAACATGAGCCACAAATGTGAGGCAGCAGTCAGAGAAGCCAATGCAAGTCTAAACTGCACCAATGTGACTAGATCAAGAGAAGGTATGTTAAGACTATTTTTTATTTTAATTTAGTTTTTATCTTTCTTTTTTCTTCTTTTCTCCCTTTTTCTTTCCCCTCTTCCTTCCTTCCTTCCTACCTCTCCTCACCCCACCCCTCTATTTCACTTCTGTTTCTGTTATTGCACTTTTTTCTTTCTTCTCTTTGTTTTTTTAACTTCAAAATTCAAAATGTTATCTTTGTATTTGAAAATTTATTTTTTAAAAAGACTGCAAGATGAAATGATAAACGTGTCCTGATGGTAAAATCTGTCGGAGATTAGACAGATTGCCTTGGGGAGTGGTTGACTCGCTTACTTTGAAAGTCTTTAAATAAGTTGGATGGACATCTTTCAGGAGTGCTTTGGTTGTGTGTTCTTGCACAGCAGGGCTGAACTTGATCTTCCTTGATATCCCTTCCAACTCTATGATTCTATGACACGGATTTATGCAGACAGCATGTCAGTAAAAATATTATACTGGGAAACTCTCTGAACCAGGTGTTTTTTCCTTTCTCTGGATGCAAGAAGCAGCCGCAATGGTTGCACCCAACCACAAGTCAGCTTTAATATGAGTTGGTCTTCAACAGGCTTTTCAATGTTGTCTTTTTATTAATACGCACTGACATTTCACATTGGAGCTGTAACATACCTAACCCGGCAATTTTGCTGCACATACGGAATGGCAAATGTAGCCTTCTCTCTGCCTCCTGCTTTCCCATGCAAGCATCCTTGACAGTGAAACATTTTATTACGCTTTCCAAACATGATTGTGCTGAATCCCCCAAGCATGTTAATAGCAACAGCGGGCTTTATTAGTATGTGGCATTAAAGTCACAGGAGGCATCAGCAGCTGTCGTGATCAGGAAAGTGTGATCAGCATTTGACCTTTCGTCCGGCCCGCTGAATTTGATTAAGTAAGCAGTGTACGGATTAGTAAAAGGCCTGTTTGCACAATACATGCAAATGCTCGGGACTGGATTTTGCTCCCTAAGACACAGCTTGGTTCTGTAATGACTATGTCCACACATAACAATATACATTTTTCCTTGAAGAAAAAATAATCCATTATGAATCCAAATGTTGAGAGCCATAGTTCAGTAGCAATGCACTCACTTTGCATGAAGAAAGTCATGGGTTTTGAAGTTTTTGCTTCAAAAGCTTTGGAGGAAATAGCTGAAGGAACTGACTTCTTGGTGTGTCGCTGGCTATCAAAGGTGTCAAGGATGAACTCCATGGTTTCTCATGTAAGGGGCGCATTGAACCTTCAGAGATGAAAGGACAACATTGGCCACTAAGGATGCAAGACACCCCAAAACCATCCCATTTTCACTCCTGTTTTCAGCTGCTACGTTCCCTGTTTTGTTTATCTGGAAATTCCCAAAATTGGATGAGGGAAAAATACTGTTCTGTGATCCGCCAAGTTGTGTTTACTTTCTGAGAAGATCCAGCTCATTGGTAACAATGGGGAGCACACACAGAAAAGTGGCAAGAAAAATAGGAGAGAGTCAAAGAGGCGAACTAATAAGAAGAAAGGACTTTAAATAAATTTAAATATATGTTGGGTGAGGGAGGAAGTCTGCTAGTGCAGGATAGAGTAGAGAAGCCAGAAAGTAGGGCTGGAGAGGGATTGAAACTAAAAGAATATTCTCCCTTTGTGGATCTAATGGAATCAGGCTATCCATCTCTTCCCTAAATCTATCCCATACTCAGTCAAGTCAAAGCATATATATATATATATATATATATATATATATATATATATATATATATATATATTCTTTGACACACACACACACATACACAAAATACCCGTTTAAAACTCACAACTCAGCCCCCACCCAAAGCATGTGCATCCACACCTTCCTAGCAAAATTAATAAAGTAAAAGAAGAAGAGCAGATTCAAGATTGCATGGTCAAATAGGCAGCAAATATAGGGCACACAATAAGGCTGGGAGAATGGGAATATTGGAATAAAAAATTAAAATACAGATTCATTTGACTTGAAAGAAAACTGGTACAAGATGATATACCAATGGTACTTAACACTCCCAAAACTTTCAAAATACTACAGACAAATGTTGGAAACATGAAGAGAGTACAGGAATATTTTACCATATGTGATGGTTATGTAAGAAAGCAAAAAAATTACTGGAATAAAATATATGAGAAAATTAAAAAATAAATATTCACTTTCAATTTAAACCTGAGTACTTTCTACTTGGAATTATAGACTTTGAAATAGAAAAAAATGAGGACAAACTACTCCATTATTTTAACAACGGCATCCAAAATAACGTATTTTCCAAAAAATGGAAATTAAAAGAATTACCAACAATGGATATTAAAAGTGATAGATATAATGAAAATGGACATATTAACACAGACAATTACTCAAAACATACAGGAAAAAATACAACAGATTATTCTGCAATGATACATTTTACGAAACAAGAAAAAATAAACTGGTTAGAAGAAATTACTTATTGAAGTAAAACCTGTTCCTTAGAGGATGAGACACGAAGAGGGAATGGTGATAAAGCAAAACCAGAGAACACAACAAAGAGAAATACCCATGGAAAAGATTGGAAATTAATTCCATTTTTTCTTTTCATTTTTTCATTTTTCTTCTTTTTTTCTCTTTCCATTTTTCCTTTTTACACATTTTTTCTAATCTTTACTATTTTTTTTTTGGCAATATATCCAATGTTGAACTTCTTTTCCCCCATTCCCTGGTTTTAATACTGTAAAAAAAATACTACGTATCTTACTCTTACAATAAAAATTATTCCAAAAAAGTAAAGTAAAAGAGGGACTATAAGGAAGATGTTAACTAAGAAAATGTAATGATATAATGCAGAAAAAAGACTGGGATTCTCAAAAAGCAATCCTAAACAGCGACGGCATTGAGAAAGAACATGGTAACTAGCTAGCACATGAAATCACTCTCTCAGACACCAGGACGCCACAGAAAACCGGAGGAGCTTGATCTGGTATTAGACCAGCTTTACAAAAGACACGTGATCCATTTTCTTCTGATTGTCTCTGGCAAGACTAGCGGGAGAAAAATCCATGAGCAGTTGCTCTTGTCAATCATGGAGCAGCTGAATCTCCCAAACGTAGCTGAAAGATCTGGTGCCATGTGGTCCATTCCGGCTGAACCTTCAGCTGTCCCCTGCCCAGTCCTTTTTCAGTGGTCCGGCTGCCAGATCACCATCCACACCAGAAGATCTTGAAGGGCTATATTACCTATACCCTACTCCCAAACAAGAATTTAAATAATTCCCCCTTCCCCACCAATCACCTTGGAATACCAGGGAGACCAAACCCGCATCACTCCCAGAGTACACAAGGAGTCATTTTGGGCCACTCCTGCTTGAAAGGAATTACAGAAATTATGGAAGCAAGGATTAGTGATAAAGCTTCAGTGGAGACCCTTTTCCCCTCACTTTCTGTAGTCTCGCCCCTGTTCTTAACTATGACTCATTTGTAAGTTGAATCTTTGTAACTCAGAGACTGCCTGTATATAAACTAGAACATAGAAATAGGTTCAGCACCTTGGACAGTACCTTAGAAGTAAATCCTGAATCCTTTGCCTGCATCAACAGGTTAAGAACATCTTACAAATGCTGGAACCTCTCAACAAGATCTAAACAACTATGATCAATTTTATGTTTCACTACATACAGCAGTGAATCAAGCGTTGTATATAAAATTCATGGAAACTGAAAATGATTAACTTTTTGGTTTGGATGGTTTTACTTTCAATTTATTCAAGTTTTGGATACTTTTTGCTGCTTTTCTATCATAGGAAAGAGGCGGATAAATGAATGTCAACTGCATACACTTCACACTGCTTCATGGTGAGGTATTGTAATGTGTAGGACACTTTGAGTTTATGTATTTATTTATTATTTTCACTTCGAAGGGGACTCAGGACAGAGCACAACATATAAATGGAAAATATTGAATGCCAGAACATAAATAGACTATACACATACAGTACATAAACATTAAAATCACTTATCTCAACATTAAATCTTCTGCTTAAAACCATTTCTGCTTTTGGAAGATAAATTGATTATAAATAAAGTTGATAACACCAACAAGAATGGTGTTTTCAGGAATGATAACTATTCTAGCAAGAATCCCACTTAAATTAGCCCAACATCTTAATGAAATCACCATAAAACTCACTACAGCATGATTACATAAAGTGACACTAGTTCTACTTGTGAACTGTATTTAGTTGTCTTATTCTTATGCAAGATTACTGTATATGATGAATGTTCAAATTTAGGTTTGAATTACTGTTCAACTATGCACCCACCACTGTTTGACATATACATTTATTACATACTAGCTGTCTCCTGCCACTCATTGCTGTGACCCAGTCAGGTGATCTAGAAACTAAAGTAATGAGAAAGTGTTGGTTTCTAATATATGTAATTTCTTTATGCTTGTGGGTAAACAGTATTTCTTGTTGTTTCTTTGTCAGTGTTGATGTCGAGGTTGTCTGGTTTGCCTACTCTGGAACATGCAACATATAATTGTCCTTTTTAGGGGTTCCTTTCAAATCTATGATACTATATCTGTGTATTTATTCCTGTGTTGTCTGATTCTGTGTGTGTGAATCATATCTATCTCTATATCTATGGCTGGATGGCTCTTTGTCAGGAGGGCTTTGATTATGTTTTCTTGCCCTGGGTCACGAAAGAACACCAGACACACAGTATTTTCTGTTGGTCATGTGAGTTCTGTGTGGGAAGTTTGGCCCAATTCTATCATTGGTGGGGTTCAGAATGCTCTTTGAATGTAGGTGAAATATAAATCTCAGTACCTACAACTTCCAAATGTCAAGGTCTATTTTCCCCAAACTCCATCTGTGTTCATATTTGGGCATATGGAATATTCATGCCAAGTTTGGTCTAGATCCTTCATTGTTTGAGATCACAGTGTTCTCTGGATGTAGGTGAACCACAACTCCAAAACTCAAGGTCAGTGCCCACCAAACCCTTCTAGTGTTTTCTGTTGATCATGGGAGTCCTGTGTGTTTGGTTCAGTTCTATCACTGTTGTAATTCAGAATGCTCATTGATTGTAGGTTAACTATAAATCCCAGCAACTACAAATCCCAAATGAGAAAATCAATTTTTGAGTGATGGTTACTCTGTGGGTTAGTAGGTGTCTTGTGGCCAAATTTGACAGCAATTCGTCCAGTGTATTTTGAGTTATGATGTCACTCAAAAGGAACAAAGCATATATATAGATATAGATATAGATCGATAGAGAGAGGGGTATTCTATAATAATAATAATAATAATAATTTATTTTTTGTATCCCACCACCATCTCCTCAAAGGGACTCAGGATGGTTTACATGGTGACAAGCCCAGTAACTTGGGGTTTTTTTAAATGGTCTATAGCTCCCAGGCCAGTTAAGGGATTCATGGGGTTAACATCCCTAAAAATAACTTTCCCAGATTCTGCTCTTTCCTGTGTTTTCTGATCCTTTAATATCCTCAATCTGGAACTGCCAACTGAGTAACCAAGGGCCTGCCTTCCAAAGCTGACTACAGCATCCATATTTCATAGATTAAATTCCCTCCAACTCATAATAGAAATATTATAAAGCTCTAAAACAGTAGAAGAACAGACTTACTTTTAGGAAAGCATAACTCTAAAAAGTTTTTTGGGGAGAATTTTTTTGAGATTTAAATGCAGCAATATATATATGTGATAGTCTAGGAGCATTTGCACTTCCCAAAGTGATTTTCTGCAAAAGGCCCACTCAGCACTTTGGGGCAGGCAATGTGTGAAACCATTTTCAGTTGTTTACTTTCACAGCCTCTGCCAGAGAAACTATGTGAAAAAAATCCATCTGCTTGCTCAAATTTTATCCTGCTCTGTTTCATCCCAAGAATTTCCAGTTTCTTTCTGCAACCAGTGGACTCTCTTTATGCACATGAATACTGATTGTGTTCAGGTAGTATCATAAGTTGGGGTGGTGCTCATCTCCATATCTAAGTACTGAGGCATCATGAAGGATAGTAATGGTAAAGGTTTTCCCCTGACATCAGGTCTAGTCGTGTCTGACTTTGGGAGTGGTGCTCATCTCCATTTCTAAGTCGAAGAAACTGCATTGTCCATAGATGCCTCCAAGGTCATGTTGCCAGCATGACTGCATGGCATGCTGTTACCTTCCCGCCGGAGCAGTAGATATTGATCTCCTCACATGTACATGTTCCAAACTGCTAGTTTGGCAGAAGCTGAGGCTAACAGTGTCAGCTCACACTACTCCCTGGATTTGAATCTGCGACCTTTCGGTTAGCAAGTTCAGCAGCTCAGGGGTTTAACCCACTGTGCCACCAGGGGCTCATGAAGGATAGTAAATGCATAATCCAAAAGCAATCCTAAACCTTGATGGCACTAAGATAGAGCATGGAGACAGCTAGCATACAAGTTCTCTCTCTTTCCCAGAAACCAGGACACCACAGGAAAATTGATGATCTCACTGTTGTGGACTAATCTTCTGCTTCTGAGCTGAAGGTAGAACAGGAGGCTGAAGAAGTAGCACTTGGGGATTTGGAACCAAGTGTTGAGGAGGAAGGAGAAGGCAAGGAAGACATACTACAAGTCCCTACGTTTCAAGAATGGCAAAGGACAAAAGGACAAAAGAAGAAAGAAGAATGTCAGTTAGAATCACAGCAAAAATACTGAACAATCAGACCTCACCCTAGGAACATTTGTGCTGGGAGCTCAGGGCAGCAAAGCCAGTACTCAGTGCTGGCAGCAACTGACCTACTTGGTATGTTTGTGATCTGGTCTCTGTGCTACAGCGTCAGCTTTGCAAAAGACTTCTTGCCAAAGACTCTTGTTCCTGTATAGGGTATGCCAAAGACTCTTGTTTCTGTCTGCTGTGAAGACTTGTTACCAAATTTTTTGTTTCACGTCTGCAGTAGGACCTTGCTTTGCTTTTGGTCTTTACCTTCTGTTTCCTTTACTGCTGTTTGCATTATTATTATTATTATTATTATTTTTCTGAGGTAAAGCTTTTAGTTACTTTTACTCATGTTGTAAGGATGTTTCTGGTGCTAAACAGGACATTCATCCTGGTGTATATATTGGTCAGCTTGGCGAAAAGATACGTGATCTGCTTTCTTGCTCCAATTGGCTCAGGCCAGACTAAGGGGAAAGCACACACACCCGCCTGCACCCAGTTTATTTATTTTATTTATTTATTATTCGGGTTTCTATGCCGCCGACTCCCTGAGGCTCGCATTGTTGGCATGACACACTTGAAAGCAACTGAAAGCAGCAATTTTCAGCAGCCACATGGTCCATTTTGGTCAAGTCAAACCAAGCACCGCCGCCCACTCTGTTTCTGGAGATTTGGTTTCCAAAACCGCAGGATTTCCCAGATCCTGTTTTGAAAAACGGCACCGTGCACACCCCTAATAGAAATTACTTTAGCGCATGGTACCATTGGCACCACCAAACGATCAGGACTGGTTTATGAAATGTCCTTGGCTCATTACTCCTCCAAGCATATTTCATAATAATGTTCCCAGTCTGAGCTGGAGAAAGTTACTTTTTTTGTTTTGGATTATAGCTCTCAGAAGCCCCCAATGGGTAGGACTCTTGGCAATTGGTGGGTAGGAAATTGGGACATTTCGGTCCAAAGAAGTTTCTTTTCCATGTTCTGCTCCTAATAAAGAACCAGCACTTTCTCTTTAAAATTAATTCTTATAAAATTCCAATGCCATTGTAAGCTTCAGCAAACACCACTGCATCAACACATTTTCCTACACAACAAGAAATGGCATTGATGGGCTGCTAGACATTTTATTACAGGGTTTCTTCTTCACAAATCATGTTATGAGTTTGCCATTATAGCCTGAGACCAAGCAAGCCTACTTTGCAGCTGTTCCTTCAAAGCCCTTTACCACAGAATCCAATATAACTTCTTTTTCTTTTTAATTAAAAAAAGAGGGATTGTGGAACTTGTGTTAAAAGTCTATCCAATAACGCCCACCTTCTAACCTGATAAAGTGTTGAAACAGGACTACTTCTCTACGAGTATTATTTAATAGTAATGAAGAGTGTGTAGACAAGCAGTATTGGAAAAGCAATAAAAGCCAAGTTGCTGTACATGACAGCTAATTTCTGGATCAATTGATTCAGCTGCTATTGAAGTAGTTCTATATTTATGGAATCTGCCCCCTCAAAATAAACCATTAAGCATAACAAAACATTACTCATTGCTCGATTCCCAGCCTAGTTTAAGTATATGTATTTAAAAATGTGAAATAACATGATTGTCAGGTTTCAAATGCTGTTAAAATATATAGATATTACTTTTTTTATTATTCCGCATAGAATATCAGAAAATGGCCTTGGACAAATAACAGATTACAGAGATGATTGGCCAAAACTAACAAAAGGAAGTTCAACAGGGACAAATGCAAGATACTCCACTTAGGCAGAAAAAAATGAAATGCAAAGAAATGGGGGACGATACCTGGGTTGACAGCAGGACATGTAAAAAAGGTCTTGGTGTCCTTGTAGACAACAAGTTAAACATGAGCCAACGGTGTGATACGGCAACTAAAAAAACCAATGGAATTTTGGCCTGCATCAATAGAAGTCTAGTGTCTAGATCCAGGGAAATCATACTACCCCTCTATTCCGCCTTGATCAGACCACACCTAGAATCACACTGTGCCTAATTCTGGGCACCGCAATTGAAGGAAGATGTTGACAAGCTGGAATGTGACCAGAGGAGGGCAACTCAAATGATCAAGAGCCTGGAGAACAAGCCCTATGAAGAGTGGCTTATAGAGCTGGGCAAGTTTAGCCTGAAGAAAAGAAGGCTGAGAGGAGACATGATAACCATGATAGGGAAGTCATAGGGAGGAGGGAGCAAGCTTGTTTTCTGCTGCCCTGGAGACTAGGACACGGAACAATGGCTTCAAACTACAGGAAAGGAGATCCCACCTGAACATAAGGAAGAGTTTCCTGACTATGAGAGCTGTTCAGTAGTGGAGTTCTCTGCCCCAGAGTGTGGCAGAGGCTCCTTCTTTGGAGGCTTTTAAGCAAAGGCTGGATTTTCTTGCTTCTTGGCAGGGGGTTGGACTGAATGGCTCACGAGGTCTCTTCCAACTATGATTCTATGATTCTACCTTCTCTCAACTAAGAGGAAAGCAATGGTAGACCCCCTTCAAACAAACTTACCAAGAAAACCCATTTTAAGTCAACCTTAAGATCACCGTAAGCTGGAAGTGACTTGAAGGAAAACCATGAATTTCTTTTTTAAATAGTTTTTTTAATTGGATAGAATATTTTTCTAGGAATTTTTAAGTCCTTCGTTATGACCGCCACTGTAAAACAAATAATTCAGTTGTCCCAGAGAACCTAGAGCTGCCCAAGACTCTAGGAATGTCTTGGTCTCCCAGCACAACTTTATTGTCAGCTTCTAATGGAATAGCACTGGAAGATAGAAAGATTCCTAGAGGAACCCTATTAATCCAATCCATGGATTAATTCACAAATGTTTAACTGGCCCAGTATGGAATACATTTCATCACATTAAAACAGTGGATGTGACTCTTAATGAGACATGCCACATTATCACAGGATGTCTACACCCTACACTGTTGGAGAAATTTATAATGTTTAGATAGCATTGCTTCACCTGACATCTGTCAGGAAATAGCAGCCAGCAATAAAATGGCAAAGGCATTGACATCCCTGGCCCATCCTCTGCTCAGATATCAGCCAGCAAGCCAAGGCTTTAAATCAAGAAATAGCTTCCTAAGATCTCCAGAGATACTTGCAGGAATACCTCAGCAAGTGAGAGTCCAAAAGTGGCAGGCTAAAACCTGAAACCTCAATCCATGGCTGATACTGTGTGAGAAATTCCCCCCTGGACACACAGAAGACTGGACGACTTGGAAGAAACTGAACAGACTGCAGTTGACACCACGAGATGCAGAGCTAACCTTTAAAAAATGGGACGACAAAGTGAGTCCACGACATGTGAGTGTGGAGAAGAGCAATCCACAGATCACTTACAGTACTACAATGCAACCTGAGCTCTGCCACATGCATAATGGAGACCTTCTTACAGTGATACAAGAAGGCACTTGAAATGGCCAGTTTCTGGTCAAAGGAAATTTAGTATAATGCCAAGTATTTAACTTTTGTTTGTGCTTTTTCTATACATTATAACTGTTTTCATTTATTTATTTATTTATTATTTCGATTTGTATACCATCCTTTCCAGTTGGCTCAGGACAGTTTACAGCATATCGAACTATATCAGAAAAACAAAAACGAGTTACAACATAGATACTGTACATAAAAACAATGCAGTATAAAACTACTTCAACAGTATTCTGCTATAGCCAAGAATGGTCAGAGGCTAAATGCCTGTCGGAATAATGCTGTTTTGCAAGCTTTCCAGCAAGCCGGTAGCTCGCTCACTGCTCGAACTTCAGCCGGTAGATTGTTCCACAGGCATGGTGTTGCCACAGAGAAAGCTCTCTGTCTAGTTGATGATAAGTGAATGGTTCGCAGAGAGGGAATCTGCAGGAAATTGAGATCCTCAGATCGAAGAGTTCTCTGGGGAACATATGGGAGTAGACAGTCCCTTAGGTACACCGGCCCCAGACCATGCAAGGCCTTAAAGGTCAAGACCAACACCTTGAAGATGATCCGGTGCTCGATTGGCAACCAGTGCAATCACTGCAGAGTTGGGGTAATGTGAGCCCTGGCCGGCACTCCAGCCAGGAGTCTCACTGCTGCATTTTGCACCAGTTTGAGCTTCTGGATGACCGACAAAGGAAGACTGATGTAAAGGGCATTACAGTAGTCCAGCCTCGAGATGATCGTTGCCTGGATCACCGTAGCTAGGTCATTTCCGGTGAGATAGGGCGCCAGCCGCCTAGCCTGCTGCAGGTGGAAAAAGGCAGATCTACTGACCGCAGAGACCTGAGCCTCCATTGTCAGCAGAGGGTCCAGTTGGACTCCCAGGCTCTTTACTAGGGACGACGGACATAGTGCCTCACCATCCAGAGTGGGCAGCCGGAGCTCACACCCACCTGGATGGCCCAGCCAAAGGATCTCCGTCTTCGACGGGTTCACTCTCAACCGACTCAATTCACTTCGGACATGATAATTTAAAAAATCTTGCTCTTACCTGACTGACCGTACTAGGAAATAAGAGTGAAGAGCCCATGACTGTAAGCAATGTGTATGTCTGCATTGCTAATTGGCAAGTAGTAACATAGGCAGACCGTTAATACTAGAAAATGGTGATAGCCAATCAGCCATGATATCTGCGTGGTACTGATAAAGATAGGCCCTGCCAACTCCACCACTTCTATCCTTACAGTTATTTGTAAAAGTTAGCTTGGTGCAGCCTCCTCAATTCACTTTGAAGGAATGGGCGACCTTCCCCAGCAAACCACCTTATCAGCCGACAGTATCAAAACTGGGGAGATTCTCTTTGCCTTGTACTGTGACCTTCAAATCAAAACCTTGGAACCAAGCAGTGAAGACTTAAAAGTTTAAGGATTATGTTGCTAGTTTTAGATTTCAGTGTAAACACCCAGCTGAGAAGAATGGAAGCCGATGAACATGTCAAGCCTACCGAAGGCAGAGGGAAGAGTTCAGTAAGAAGAAGGGGGGAAACTGGTTAACTTTACTTTGAAGATTTTGATCTCACAGCACATCAGATCACATTCCAAAGGGTTTTCTAAGGGGTATTTAACCTTTGGGGGAAAGTAGGCTGAATTATGGAACAGCTGATGAAGCCTCTAAGGAAAGGAGGAGTGATTTCATTTATCGCCGCTTTGTTCTGTAGGTCAATCTAACTCCTTGACATCCATGGTAAAATTGCAGGCTTTTATTTTTGAATGTTTAGAAGCTGTGCAGTCCTCCTTGGTATACAAGGGGAAATGATATTTTCTTTTCAGTCCTAGTTAAAGCCAGCCAGTTTATATTGACTCGTCCTGCCAGAAGAACTCTCTGTATCTCTGTCGCTGAAGAACATGCATCAATTTTTGCCAAAGGAAAACTTCACCAAAGGGATAGCATGAAAGGGAAGTTTTTACAGGTACTGTGTCATAAAGAAAGTTCTTGAGATTGTTGGAAGTTTCACAGACTCTAAATGACCTACATGGGATTGGATAAACAGTCCATAGATAGACAAGATGCTTTGCATAAACTTTAAGGACCTAGATGTGAACATGACACTTCACCGAGAATGTATTTTGAGAAGTTCTACAGATGAAACCAGCATTTGGAGATGTTGCTATGTTTAACATGGTGTGACAGACATCATTTTTCAACTGCATGCTGCACTTCCTGGAAGGACCTCTTAGTTATAAAAATTAGGGTTGCGCATTCGGGGTAAACCTTGACCCGTTTTGTGTCCCGGCTTTTGGTGGGAGACCTAATCCATTTTTTGGGAGCCTTCCAAAATCAGGAGGGCAGATATCTGTTTTTGCTCTAGCGTGCCGAAAGATCAATTTTCTATAGCCCTATTATTTATTTGTTTATTTGTTTATTTATTTACTTACATCATTTATATTCCGCCCTTCTCACCCCACAGGGGACTCAGGGTGGATCACAATGCACATATACAGGCAAACATTCAATGCCATAGACATGCAACATATATAGACAGACAACGAGCTACACAATTGGTCGAGAGCTCACGCTGAACTCAGGCCTTGAACTCATGACCTTCTGGTCTGTAGAGATCTTATGCAGCTGACTCCCAGCCAGCTGCACCACATTATTATGGGGGGGGGGGCTTCCCAGGCTCTCCTTTCTGTCATTCCAGGCATTTAAACTATTTTACTCTACAGGAGAGGTGATCGGCTGCAGGCAGGCATGCGCTTTAAGGAGGCTTCTTAGCTGTTTCTACTCTAGAGAAGAGGTGCCCAGCTACAGGCAGGCGTGCACACTTTCTGGGCCTGTGCTGCACCTCAGACCTGGAACGTACTCCCCTAGATCACACACCCAAGTAGCTAGGTAAAAAGCCTTTATTTAGAATAAGAATAGTTCAAAGCGGAAGAAAGTAAAGCAAAAGTAAGTCCAAAAGCAAAACTTGTTAAGTCCTTAAACTGGAGCAAATCCCATGGAAAGCAAGTCCAAAAACCCAGGCCAGCCGCTCCAATGGCTGTAACAAGAACTCAATGTCCAAGGCAAACGGGAACAAGATCCAAACGTAGACTGTGGCTCAGCAGAGCAGCCCGCTCCGGCAGCCACTTGGAACTTGAGAACAATATCAGGAATGATCCAAGCTAAATGTAGCTTCCACTCTACTGCAGTCTTGACCGGGTCAGTCTTTTAAGGACTCTATTTCTTGTGAGTCCACTGAGTTCCCCGACGCAAATTCCAATCTCTCCACGAAGATCTGATAGAAGCTCTTCTATTGAAATTTCCCAGCTCGTTAGGCGAAACAGGTGAACTCATATCTCGCTGGGAAGATTCAACCTCCCTAATTCCCGGACTCTCATTTGGCACAGGAGATTGGTTCCCAAGAGATTCAAGGTTATGGGAGTTCTCACTGGCTGTCTCAAAGCTGACCTCCATAGAATCATCATTAACCCCTTCTTCATCATTGTAATACCCATGTAACCAATCATTGTCCCAGGATAACTCTCCATCTGCAGAAATGTCCCCCTCTGGCCATCCATCCTGACCCGGATCCACTGGTTCCGGTGATGCCAGACCCTGACCCCCAGGCTGGGGCATCACACTGCTTGGCTGGAACACCACAGCCTGCACATTACACATGCACTCTTTCCAATGCAAAGAGGCAAGTTCTGACTTTGTTTCTTGCTCTAGAGGAGGCGCTCGGCTGCTGACAGACACACACGTTTTCTGCATGCCACACACACACACTCCAAGGCAAGGAGGCATGGAGCACGAAAAGCAGATGAGGAACTGTGATTGGATCTTGCTTGCTTTTGTGTAGAGTTCAAATTCAAAACTTTATTACGGTCACAGACCAGCACAATGTAGAGTTAATTTTCATACAGGGAGGGACCTTCCAGTTACGTGCTCCTGAAGGTAATGAAAGTAACGGAAGAACGGATGAAACGGAGAAACAAATTCCGCGCACAACTTTAATAGAAACCTTGCAGCTTTCAATGTTACATGGGCTCTGTCTGATAGAATATTTTGGATTTCCTGTAAAATTCAAATACATAGCTGCATTAGATCAGTATGCAAAAGATTCTTGTTATACATTTCAAATAGAAAGAAAGATGGTAGTAATGTAAGATTTTATGGACTAACAGCTATTCTACCAAACTCCACTCCAAGTATTCGCTGAAGTAGACGTAAGTCTATGAAAGCTTGTGCTGCTAACTTCTTTCTCTCAGTCTAAAAGGTGCCATAAAAGTGAAAAAAACCCTTATGGGTTACATCTGCCTGTAACCACATTGATTTAGCACATAAAAATAAAGGAATATTCCACTTATGCAGCAGATTAGTGACCAGTAAGCCTGGTTATCTCCTATTTAAATTTATTTGAATTTTTTCTTATTTAAAATTATTTCCTTACTTTACTGACCCTCGGGCCCTAACCCAGAAGTATAATTTCTTTACCGAACCTGGAATGTCCATTTTTCTTTAATTTTTGTAATAGATCGTATTTTCCCCTTCTCCTCTCGCCAGCTCAGAGATTCTTCTAACAGGAATATTTATCTCCTCCAAAATTGCTTTTCCGGGTCACTTACACACATCAGAGTTCTGTTCCTGCCTTCTGCCAGCTCCCAGAAAAGAGGAAAAGTGTGCGAAAGCTTTGCCGAAAACCACAGACCCGAGCAATCGATTGCCAGAAAGAATGGATCGGATCCATTGCTCTGGAAATCCATTGCTCGGGTCTACGGTTGGGGGCAAAGCTTTCGCGCGCTTTTCCTCTTTCCTGTGAGAAGGCAGAAGGCAGGGACAAGACTCTGATGTCTGTAAGTGACCCTGAAAAGCAATGTTGGAGGAGATAAATATTCCTGTTAGAAGAAGCTCATACTTTATCTGTGCATTTCATTTGCATTAATTGATTATTTGTTGATATAGCTTGCTTCTATGATGTTATTAGTGATATTTAGGACTGATCCAGGCTTGCCCTCCATTCTTCCCTCCCAGCTGAGGTCATGAATAATAACGAATATTTGTTATTAATAATGTTTTAATCACGAACTTTTTGGATTTTTTTTGTAAGTATTTCAATTACTAATCAAACCCCCCCCCTAGTAGTTTAGAACCAAATTTTTTAATGGATCAACCACCCCTAGTGACCAGAGCATGCTCAAAATCCAGAAATCATTGAAATGTGGAATGCGGCCTCTTTTTTCAGTATGAATTGAGAGAAACAGCACTACATAGTTGAAATGCATGGAAAGTCAGGGAAACTTGACAAAATAGAGTCAAGGGTTATAGTTCTAATTGAAAGAACGGATTGTCAAAAAAAAAGAGCATCAATAGTGGATGGATGCCACTACTCTTTTGGACACAAGGTATTCATACAACCCATAATGCTTTGGTATTCCATTGAATTTTTAAATGCCCCCAAATGTATGCAATACAATTTGGTATATCATAGTGTGTGAAGGTTAACTATGCGTTGTGACTGCAGAAGGTTGGTTTTTGGGGGCCCAACTATCACCTTATGAGTTTCCTAAGATTAAGTGGAGACATTAATATTGGATGGTCCTCTTGCCAGCCGCATCCTTGAGGAATGTCATGTTACAAAGTAAGCCACCAAAATAAATATCATACACACACACAATAAATTCATAAATAAAATAACATTTTCCAAGATAGTATTTGTCATTTTTAAATTAAGTTCAGCTTCCACAAATCCATATCAATGTTTCTTTGATCTTTGAAATTGACAGCGAAGAGGCCAGAGATGAGAAAAATTGATTTTCTATAGCCAAAGCAGTAAATCATTATAGAGACAGTTTAGATATCTGTGTGCTATCAATTGGAGCACACTCCTTGTTCTCCAAAGCATCTCATGAAATGCTTTAGCTAATTACTCTCTAATTATAACATTGTTGAACGTCTACATTGTGGCAGCCATATAATTATGAAGCATAACATAGTAAGCGGCTACGAGCTGGAGCATATTGACCGAGTGTGATAAATCTTCCGCCTGGTGTTAATATTTGTAATTCCTAATCAATCTATGTCTGAGCCTCAGAAACTATGGCTTGCTTCAGAAGTATGTAAATTGCTCCACCTGGGCTGCTTGCCATGGTGCCTTGGAAAATGCCAGCGCTTCATGAGATATCCCTCAAGCATTTTTGTCACAATGAGATTATATATATATAATGGTGGAGGGCGACTCACAAGAAATAAAGTTATTATTATTATTATTATTATATATATTAGGCATGAGAAAAAAGTTATGAAAATTGAAAGAAATCGGAAGGGATTCGTATGTATGAGACTTTCAAGTTTATACGCATCGCTGCCGCAATCCTGGAAGTGGACTTTCTTTTTCGCACTCCCTGGGCCCAAATTTTCGTTAGATTTGTAAATATTTCGGAAGGGCCCCTATTATCCCCTCCAAAATAGCTTCCCAGACATTACTCACAGTCAGATGGGGCCTTTCCATGCTCAAGGCCTACTTTAACTGAAAGGCCTTTCCTCCAGGAAGTGAAAAAGGAGCCGGACCATAGAGAGATCCAGAGCGGGAGTCCTAGAGCGGCTGGAGGACTCATCAAAAAAGCGGTTTAAACTGCAGGGAAAGGAGCCTAGATAGGAGGGCAGGCGAGAAGGACATAAGGAAGGCTGAAACAATGGCAGAAGGGATTGAAAACAGCCCGGAGAGGAGCAGGAAAAGTGCAGAATCAAGGAAAAGCCATAGAGTTCAAACCTCCTAGAGAGCTATGGGAAACTGAATGGGGGGAAGCTGCAGTCAGAAGAGCTCTGGAGAAGGTAGGCAACTATTTTATAATTAATAATAAATATATTAATAATATTTACTCCTTCTAATTTCCTGGCAGAAGGGCCCTGGGCATTTAATTCTAATAATAATAATAATATATTAATAATATTTACTCCTTCTAATTTCCTGGAAGAAGGGCCCTGGGCATTTAATTCTAATAATAATAATATATTAATAATATTTACTCCTTCTAATTTCCTGGAAGAAGGGCCCTGGGCATTTAATTCTAATAATAATAATAATAATATATTAATAATATTTATTCCTTCTAATTTCCTGGAAGAAGGGCCCTGGGCATTTAATTCTAATAATAATAATATATTAATAATATTTACTTCTTCTAATTTCCTGGAAGAAGGGCCCTGGGCATTTATTTAATTCTAATAAATGCTCTGAAGAAGCAAGCCTTGACCAGAGGTGGGCAACTATTTTATTTAATAATAATAATAATTATATATTAGTGCATGATATGTCCCTGCAAAGAAACCCTGGCTTTTTATAATAATAATAATAATATATTAATGCATTATATCTCCCTGCAAGGAAACCAAGGGAAATGGTGCCCCTTGATTTGCCTGTGCTTAAAACAGTGTCAGTCCTGTTTCCCTGCTTTGCCTACTTTAGAACTAATTAAGAATTCCGTTACTAATTACGTTACATTTTAGAACTTTTTGGAAAATTTTTGTAAGTCTTTCTATTACTAATAAACACCCCCCCCATTTGATTTTAGAATCACGATTTTTGGGTTCTAAACCATGCCTGATATATATATTGTATGAATTTCACAGACAACACGTTTGACACCAGTGTGACAAATTAGCAAATATTAAAACTATATACATATATATATATATATATATATATATATATATATATAGTATGAATATATATATTGTATGAATTTCACAGAAAACACGTTGGACACCAGTGTGACAAATTAGCACATATTATTTATATATTTTTATATATATATATATATATATATATATATATGGTTTTAATATGTGCTTGTTTGTCAAACTGGTGTCCAACGTGTTTTCTGTGTAATTCATAGAACTCCCATTGACCATACTCAGAGTTGCTTAGCTTTAGCAAGAAGGCTGCATCAGATGCTCGGCAACATGAGATATTGATCATCCAACCACAATCAGCTTTTCTCTCATTGACATCAGAATATGGCCCTCCCAACCTATTTACTGGACTCATTATTTTAGCACTTTTAAATGGGGTGTTATAAAAGGGAACATAAAAACCAGTCCTTTTTTGGCCATACCTTTACCTAGAACAGAAGGGTCATAAAGGTCATAGATTTCTCTTTACCTAGTTGTTACAAAGGGCTACTATCACATTTTGCAGACCCCCTGGTGGTGCAGCGGGTTAAATAGCTGAGCTACTGATCTTGCTAACTAAAAGTTTGGTGGCTCAAATCCAGAGAGTGGAGTGAGCTCCTGCAGTTAGGCCCAGCTTCTGCCAACCTAGCAGTTTGAAATCATGCAAATGTGAGTAGATCAATAGGTACCACTTCTGCGTGAAGGTAATGGCATGCCATGCAATCATGCTGGCCACATGACCTTGAAGGTGTATATGGACAACGCCAGATCTTCAGCTTAGAAATGGAGGTGAGCCCCCCCCCCCTCGAGTCAGACATGACTAGACTTAATGCACCGGGAATGTGGCGCAGCTGGCTGGGTGTCAGCTGCATAAGATCTCTACGGACCAGAAGGTCATGAGTTTGAGGCCTGCCCGGGTCGAGGTGGGCTCTTGAAGTATTGTGTAGCCTGTTGTCGACCTTTGCAACCCGAAAGACAGTTGCATCTGTCAAGTAGGAATTTAAGGTATCACTTAGTGGGAAGGCTTAATTTAACTGATTTACGAGGCCATAAAAAGATCTTCAGAAAACATACTGAGGAATGAAGGAGTGTGACAGCTCCCCCTGTTGGCCAGATCTTAAATTGCCTCTGTCTGTCTTGTGTGTTTGTGTGTGTAAATGTAATGTGTACATTGTAATCCGCCCTGAGTCCCCTGCGGGGTGAGAAGGGCGGAATAGAAATGAAGTAAGTAAATAAATAAATAAATAAATAAATAAATAAATAAATAAATAATGTCAGGGGAAACCTTTACCTTTATCACATTTGCAGATTTATCACTTAATGTGGCACAGTCCAGGACCTGAAAGGTCTACACAAGCATGATTACTTTTATATGAAAAAAGTTTATTTGATAATAATGGAGACCATCAATGTAGATTTGCTGGTAAAGCCCTGCAAAGTTGCCCTTAGCAGCGCATCGGTTTTCCAGTTGGTCCAACTACAGTTACCTTCTTGAGTTGGAGAAGATGGATTTCACTTGGAGTTGGAACTGCATTTGCAAATCAGATTTTATTTTTACCATGTTTGATTTTCCCCCCCCAAAGCTCTTTGGCCTTAAGAAAGGCAGATTCTCTTTCAGAAATGCCCATAAATTAGCAGAAAGGACAGCCAAAGAAATGATGTTTTCCCACCATTGCTCACCCATAAAAATGTCTAGATGACCATTTCACAGGCACTTTCTCAGCTCCAGTCATTCAGTTATCGCCAGAATATTGGCCATGGATACAAGAGGTACATGAAGAAACCTATGATGCCAGAATATGTATGTCGTACATGCTCTATATAACTACACAAATGTAACACTGATCCACTATGAGCTTGAGAGCTAACACCAAGATCAGAGACTTCCTGGAAACAGTACCACCCCTAGTAGCTACCGTGTTTCCCCGAAAGTAAGACACCCCCGATTGTAAGATGTATCGGGGGTGTCAGGGGGGTCTGCTAATGTAAGCCGTACCCCGAAAATAAGACGTACCCCCGGCCGCCGCATCACTCGGTCCCGCCTCCTCCTCCGCTGCCTCCTCCTCCTCCACCTACTGCCCATGCGTGAATGTCCGTGCATGGGCATTAGGTCCCGAGCGCCTGATGCACTGACGCAGGCGCTGGCGATAGGCGCGCTGACGCAGACGCGCTTAGGACCTACTGCCCATGCGCGGACATTCACGCATGGGCAGTAGGTCCCGATCGCGCCTGCGTCAGCGCCTGGTGCAGGCGTGGGCCCGGCTGTGCGGCGGAGGAGGAGGAGGCGGAGGCAGGCGGCGGCAGTGGGCGGCGGTAGCGGGCGGCAGGCGGTGGGCGGCGGTGGAGGAGGCGGAGGCAGGCGGTGGCGGAGGAGGAGGCGAGGCAGGCGGCGGAGGCAGGCGGTGGCGGCGGGCGGCGGTGGAGGAGGCGGAGGCAGGCGGTGGCGGCGGGCGGCGGTGGCAGGCGGCGGTGGCGGAGGAGGCGGAGGAGGAGGCGGGACCGAGGAGGAGGCGGAACCGAGTGACGCGGCGGCCAAGGGGAACGGCTTACTTTCGGGGTACGGCAGGTACCGTCGGCTAATGTAAGACGTACCCCGAAAGTAAGCCGTAGTGGGGATTTTGGGGGTCAAAAGAAAGTAAGACGCTGTCTAAGACGCTGTCTTACTTTCGGGGAAACACGGTAGTAGCTTGATTTTGGTCATTTCTAAAGCAGCTTTTTGAGCTGTTTGCTGACCATAGTCCAGCTACACTGTGCTCTGTCCAGGGTCCTGAAGCTGTGCTTTGCATTTCATACAGATAACCTACTTGGCACTGTATATACAAAGAAAATGTGTTCCTGATTTACAGATTATAGTAAAACCTTTAATTGTGTAGAGCACTGTTTTTCACCCTTTTTTGAGCCGCGGCACATTTTTTACATTTACAAAATCCTGGGGCACACCACAAACCAAAATGACACAAAATGACACTCTAACACAGTAATACATATAGTTAATATGTTTTTAAATGTATTTATACACTCAGTGTGAAACCTGGACCTGTTTCGATGAACACAACATAGATATGACTTCCTCTCACATATTTATACATGGCTATCATGGCTTCTCTCAGCTTTCTCTTCCTCAGGCTAAACATGCCCAGCTCTTCAAGCCGCTCCTCATAGAGCTTGTTCTCCAGACATTTGTGAAATTTCACCCTGAGTGAAACTTGCTTCCAGTTAACTATGGATGCCATGAAGCTGTTATAAACAGTTCCTTGGGGGGGAGGCAACTCTCTTTTTCTTCTTTTTCTTTTAATAAATTTTTATTTTATTTTAACATACACACACAAAAACATACCAAACACTCACAAGACATTTACAATTCCCACCACCAACATGAGGATTATTACCTTTTATATATTCATTTCTTATGGCACTCACTTGTCTTGCTGTGATCCCAAATTGCCACTGTCACTTGACGCGCAGCTGCAGCACTAACTCTAACTTTGTTTACTTAGCCGCGCCTGAGAAAATCCAAGATGGCGCGACCATAGCACTCTTGCATCACTTCTTAGGTGACGCGAGAGTGCTATGGTTCCATTTCATAAAGGGGCAGATGCGCCTTATAGTTTATATATGAATGAAGTTCAAAAATAATTTGATGATCTCTCATGGCACACTAGTGTTCCGTGGCACACTGGTTGAAAATCACTGGTTTAGAAAATTATTATTATTATTATTATATCATTGAGCACTAAAGCCAGAATTGTCCATGTCATTGTATTTCTATTTTCTACGCATGTTTAGGGAAACTGGATTATGAAAAACATAGATAGGAAGAAGATCAAACATGTTGTCAAGGGCTTTCATGGGTTGCTGTGAGCTTTCCAGCATCTATGGCCATGCTCCAAAAGCATTCTCTCCCGATGTTTCGCCCACATCTATTGCAGGCATCCTCAGAGGTTGTGAAATCTGTTGGAAACCATGCAAATGGGTGCCATAGATGTGGGCGAAATGTCAGGAGAGAATGCTTTTGGAACATGGCCATACAACCTGGAAAACTCACAACAACCCAGAAGATCAAACCATTTGAAATACAATTCTGGAAAAGAGTAGAGTTCCACGGATACTGTGGACTGCCAAGAAAGACAATCAGCCCTGTGCTTTCTCTGGAAGCCAAAATGATTAAAACGAATCTTTGGACATATTATGAGAAGATATGACTCACTAGAAAAGATAATAATGCTTGCGAAGGTAGTAATCAGGAACTTACAAATCGACACCTCTGATACTATCCACATTCTTACTCATCGCATCCACGAGAATCAGTTCTCCTATACATCTTTCGCTTTGAGCAAAAGCTTGCTTTTTAGGCATAGCTTACTTCCAAACCTTTTTTTAAAAAAATCAATTGTATATATATAAACGGAAGATTCTCAGCCAAGAGCTTTGTATTTTACTTGTTATTGTCATCCGTTGCATTCCCACCCAGAGTGAGATGTGTGTTTTTAAAAGGATCCCTACAGCTGTTGAACAAATATGCTAATGCATGAGAACGTGGTGTAAATCTCAACGTTCACATCCATGCTGCGAATAGTTCCTGCTTTGTTCTCAAAACGGAATGTTAAAGCAGGAAATGTCTGATCAAAGAGTTTTCAAGTTTCATTTTTAGGAAAGTGACTCATTCACCGTTTATGTTGCAATGGGCTCTTTATTCAGCAACAAAGCCACCTGCAGTAGAAATGTGTGCTCTGAAGAGAACTTAATTACAGTCAAACATGGAATAGCTAAGCAGGTTACAGCAATTTTTGAATTTGCTCTGGTTAAAAATGCTTCTCTTGCCCAAGACTGATGGGGGTGGAAAGGAAATGAAGGGAATCAATCCATACTAGGTTAAAACACTTCTCTCACCCAAGACTGACACGGGAGGGAAAGGAAATGAAGGGAATCCATCCATACTGGGTTACCTTTCCGGTGACAACCTATCCGCAGTAATCCAGGCCATGGTTATCTCGAGACTGGACTACTGTAACACCCTTTACATTGGCCTTCCTTTGTCGGTAATCCGGAAACTGAAGATGGTGCAAAACGCTGCGGCTCAACTGCTGGCTGGAGTGACACTAACATGGCAAATCACACCAGTCCTCCAGCGTTTGCACTGGCTCCCCATCAAGTACCAGATTGCCTTCAAAGTGCTGGTGTTAACCTTTAAGGCCTTGCATGGTCCGGGGCCAGTGTATCTGAAGGACCGCCTCCCCCTGCACATTCCCCAGAGACCACTACAGTCCATGGACCAAAACCTATTGGAGGTTCCATCACTCAAGATTTGCCGATTGTCATCAACTCGGCAGCACACCTTTTCTATAGTAGCGCCTACCCTGTGGAATGCCCTCCCGGCAGAGGCACGAGCAATAACAGAGTTACAGGCCTCTAGGAGGGCTTGTAAGACCACCCTGTCCCACCAGGCGTTTAATCTCTAAGGTTGTGCTTTCCATTCTGGTACTAATCTGTTTTTATTCTGTTTTCAACTACGTTGTTGTGAACTACCTTGAGCCATTTTAGGAAGGGTGGTATATAAATCAATCTAATAAATAAACAAACAAACAAACAAACACTTCTCTGGCTTGAACCGAGACCAGGGAACGGAAGTGGGGGGAAGTTAAATCATTACTGATTCATAAGAGAAATGGCGGGAAAAGCTTTGGAAGAGCAAAGGGACTGGCCCAATTCTATTGTTGGTGGGGTTTGATTGTAGGTAAGCTATAAATCCCAGTAACTACAAATCCCAAATGTCAAGGTCTATTTTCCCCAAATTCCATCTGTATTCATATTTGGGCATATAAAGTATTTCTGCCAAGTTTGGTCCCGATCCGTAGTTGGAGTCCACAGTGCTCTCTGAAGGTTGATGAACCACAACTCCAAAATTCAAGGTCAATGCCCACCAAACTCTTCTAGTGTTTTCTGTTGGTCATGGGACTCCTGTGTGGCAAGTTTGGCTCAATTCAATCATTGGTGGAGTTCAGAATGCTCTTTGTTTGTAGGTGAACTATAAATCCCAGCAACTACAACTCCTAAATGAAAAAAAATCATTTTTTTGAGTGATGGCCACCCCTTGCATTATTAGATGTGCATTATTAGCGTGCATTTCAATAATCCTTTCTAGATGCAACTAAGGCATGGACCTCCATGGCCAAGTCAGGCTTTTTGAGGTACAGTTGCAGTTGGCGCATGAGTTTTAACTGTGCGAAAGCCCTCCCAGCCACCACTGACACTTGAGTTTCAAGCATCAGCGCTAAAATGTCATTTGAAGGTAGTCGTCCTTTTCACCATAATTTCTGTAGAAAGAATATATTGCCATTTTCCTCAAACTGTTGCTGTCATCACCACCACCACCACCACCATTATCATCTAGATTTTTCAGCAAAACTCACGCAGAAACAACAAGCGTAGTGGTATCAAAGATCCATATAATCAATCTATATATATAAAAAGAGAGAGTCCATTTTTGACGCTTATGCACGGACACACCATAACACCCAGACCCTCAAAACCCACCCAACACATTTCAACGAACCAACACCAAGAATCGTGGCACAAAAAACACCAAAACATACCTCCGAAGACCCCTAAAACTGGCCCCCAAAAAACCCCATGGAAACCTATGGAGGCATCCGGAACCCTAAAAAACTACAAACAAAATGGCGCTAAAACCACTTCCTGTCCCGCAAAAAACACTCCCCCGGAAGGAAACCCGGCAGGAAACACAGACCTCACACAATACCAGGAAGTTCATAGCCTTCTCGCTCTCCTCCGCTGCTTCTCTTCCGCTCCCAGCAGAGGAGGGGAAGGGAGAGGGACCGTGTGGGCCCCTTTCACAGGAGGAGGTGGAGGATGTGGGCCCGACCACAGCAACGTTCTCCAACGCAGCACTCCTCCCTGCGAAGGTCGCTCTTCGGCCCACCCTGTGGCAGGGAAGTGACGAAGGGGCAGCGATGACGACGGCGCCATGGCCGTTCTTCTGCCCCCTTTGCACTCTCCTCCGCCGCCTCCGTGCTGCTCCCTGACGAGGAGGACGAAAGGGGCCCCCACGCGATCTCTCTCCCTTCACCCCTTTCTCCTGGGAGCAGAAGAGAGGCGGCAGAGGAGAGCGCACCCTTCGACAAGGAAGCGATGCAGAGGGAGCGAAACCGGCAGCGCCCTGGCTGCCTCTTCCACCCCCTTCTCGCTCTCCCCCACCGCCTCCCTTCCACTCCTAGAAAATGAGGGGGAAGGGAGAGAGATCGCGTGGGGCCCCCTTTCGTCCTCCTCTTCAGGAAGCACCACAGAACCGGCAGAGGAGAGCGCAAAGGGCCCCGTAGAGCGGCCATGGCGCCGCCGCCATCGCCCCCCCTTCGCCACTTCCCTGCCACAGGGTGGGCCAAAGAGCGACCTTCGCAGGGAGGAGGGCAAATATACACACATACACATATATACACAAACCCATACATTCACACCCAAACCCACAGACACACAAACACCCCCACATACACACAGACACAAATACAAACACACACACAAATATTAAACACACATACAGCCATACCTACACACAAGCATACACGTATATACACACACACAACACACACATCACCTCAAACCCTTACATACTTTTCCACATCTACTACATAGGGCACAGCAACGCGTGCCAGGTTCAGCTAGTAGTCATATATATCCATATACATTTATCAGTAATCAAGCAATTATCAGTTATCAGTAATTGAACAATATACAAACAAACATCACCCAGAGGGTTCCTACCCTTAACGTCGCATGTCCATGTTTAGATACATAAGTCCGATACAGTTCAAGCACAAAGGTGGGATTTTAGGGTGGAAGTCAGGGGCTTGGTCAGAAACGCCCAAAGTGACAAGGGTGGTAAGGAGAACGGAGTTAGGTAGGTGAGTCGGTTAAGTTCAAGGCAATGCTGAAGTGGCGGCAGATCCCAGTAGACTTAAACCGATCCAAATAAGCAGGCCGACGAGGATAACTCTGTGCGATGGTACCAACTCTCGTTCGACCCGGTAAGAGAAGGGTCTTTATCAAGGCCAGTAGTAACAAATTAACTCCTGTAGTATGAGTGGTAAAGGAACGTTTTCTGTGGAAATAAGTATAGTGGGACTATAATGGTGTGTTCCAAAACAACCCCAATTATCCAGCGTAATAGCTAATTACATACAGTATTGGTAATAACAGGTAGATATACAGTAATCAATAATATTATACAAAGAAAGTATATTAGACGAGCAGTGTTGCAATAATCATAACATTAACATACATACCAGAGCCATAGAGGTAAAGTCATACATCCATGGTAAGACCAGCGGCCGAAGCAAGTTAGAGTTTCAACGGGAGAGGCTAAATACCATCACAAACACTTGGAACAGGTGGGAATCATCTCAGTAAATCGGTAATAGTTAGTTTATTGTTTAATCCGATTGGAATTTCAGTTTTTAAAATTTGGATCAACGGGTTTCAGCCTTAAGAGGCACTTATCCACATCACTGTGGGGAGGTATGTGAACTCTCTGTATGCCGAAGAACGTAGTTCATTCGGACTGTGTTTGAGAATTTTTCACCTGCAAGAGTAACCTCTGCATTTATGGGATTTGTTGTCCTTGTGGCAAACTCTACCTGGGAAAAACTAAAAGAAATCTGAATGTGAGAATTTCGGAACATCATTCTAGAATCAGGGCGATGTCTGAGGATTCTCCCCTCTATGTGCATTTCAAATCACTCAAACACAGTCCGAATGAACTACGTTTCTTCGGCATACAGAGAGTCCAGATTCTAGATTGATGTTCCGAAATTCTCACATTCAGATTTCTTTTAGTTTTTCCCAGGTAGAGTTTGCCACAAGGACAACAAATCCCATAAATGCAGAGGTTACTCTTGCAGGTGAAAAATTCCTCAAACACAGTCCGAATGAACTACGTTTCTTCGGCATACAGAGAGTTCACATACCTCCCCACAGTGATGTGGATAAGTGCCTTCTTAAGGCTGAAACCCGTTGGATCCAAATTTTAAAAACTGAAATTCCAATCGGATTAAACAATAAACTAACTATTACCGATTTACTGAGATGATTCCCACCTGTTCCAAGTGTTTGTGATGGTATTTAGCCTCTCCCGTTGAAACTCTAACTTGCTTCGGCCGCTGGTCTTACCATGGATGTATGACTTTACCTCTATGGCTCTGGTATGTATGTTAATGTTATGATTATTGCAACACTGCTCGTCTAATATACTTTGTTTGTATAATATTATTGATTACTGTTTATCTACTTGCTATTACCAATACTGTATGTAATTAGCTATTACGCTGGATAATTGGGGTTGTTTTGGAACACACAATTATAGTCCCACTATACTTATTTCCACAGAAAACGTTCCTTTACCACTCATACTACAGGAGTTAATTTGTTACTACTGGCCTTGATAAAGACCCTTCTCTTACCGGGTCGAAACGAGAGTTGGTACCATCGTACAGAGTTATCCTCATCGGCCTGCTTATTTGGATCGGTTTAAGTCTACTGGGATCTGCCGCCACTTCAGCATTGCCTTGAACTTAACCGACTCACCTACCTAACTCCGTTCTCCTTACCACCCTTGTCACTTTGGGCGTTTCTGACCAAGCCCCCCCGGACTTCCACCCTAAAATCCCACCTTTGTGCTTGAACTGTATCGGACTTATGTATCTAAACATGGACATGCGACGTTAAGGGTAGGAACCCTCCGGGGTGATGTTTGTTTGTATATTGTTCAATTACTGATAACTGATAATTGCTTGATTACTGATAAATGTATATGGATATGTATGACTATTGATTATATGGATCTTTGATACCACTACGCTTGTTGTTTCTGCGTGAGTCTTGCTGCTTGCAACCCCCCACCCCTTTCTGTTGTTGTAGAATAAAAATACCAACCATAGCACAACATCGGTGTCACAAGAGACTATTTTAACAGCACTCTCACCTTGTCAGATTTCTTACTTACAAAAACTAGTTGGTAGTATATTATCTTTCCCTAACATCCTGTAGACATTACTGTGAAAAACTGCACCCTTCTTACTTACCACGCATGTATTTTGTCATGGCCATGGAAGCATCAGGGAACAAGGAAATGTTTTCCACATAAATTTTATCCTGGCTATTGGTAGGAAAGGAATAAAATTATACTTCCTGAAATGCCAAGGAGACAAAGAACAGATGTGCCAGGGTCATTAAAAAGAAATGTGTTACACCAGCAGTGCAGACACTAGACAGCATAAAATTGGATTATGAGCTAACATTCAAAAAGTGTAGGTAGCTCCCATAATGAGCTGGATAAAGACAACTTTATGATCCACAGGTAAACACAGGATTTTTCACCTTCATTTAAGATTCCTAAAAATAAAGGCAAAAAGGACACACTATTTTTACTTTGTTTCTCAGTATCCAAATGGTAAGAACATTTTTAAAAAACCAAAAAACCAAGATGGAATGTTCTGGTGGACTGGTCCAAAGATCCACCTAATAATAATAATAATAAAATATTATTATTATCTCCCATTGTCGTGGGGAAGAGGCTTGTGTACCCTAATGAAGTTGTGAGCTATGCTGGCGGTGGCATAATAGTCACCGGTAGGGCCTCCCATGCCAGACAGGTCACAACTGAAGGCTTTGACAAAGAGCGTCAATGGGCAGGATGGGCTCTCTAGCCTTTGGCAACCATCATATTTATTTATATTTACCGCATTTATACCCCGTCACTTCTCAGGATGGCTTACAATAAGACCTGTTAAGAGGCTATTACACATGATACAATACTAAAATCACAGATAACAACATATCATAGTTAAAAACAATACATAATTACAAACCATGCAAAGCCATCATTAAAACAGTAGACCAGTCTCGTCGATTGTATTATCATTCCAGATTGTCCCTTTAACGTGCTGCCTGCCCACCATAGCAGCCACCAGCTCTGCCACCTACCAAGGTTCCCCTATTGACTCAGTCGCAGGTCCATGGGTCACTACACCCAGGACGTCACTAAGGGTTACTCAGTGCCAAGTGGAATACTCCTTCGCCCAACCATGTATATGGGCTTGTGATTCATGCTCATACTGTGTATTAATCACATGATTGATTATTTGCATTACATTGTACTGTTTGTAATATTGTTCTGCTATTGAGCATATACTGCCATACAATATAGTGGTTTTTACCTATATATGCTATGTCTTGGTATTCCTTTGACACTGCCCCTTTAAACATTGTGGTCCTAGAACCATGCCTTTAGTTTCTTCCAGAAAGCCAGGAGGGAGGTAACCGATGTTACTTCCGTCAGGAGTGTGTTCTACAGGCGGGGAGCCACCACTGAGAAGGCCCTGTCTCTCATCCCCACCAGGCGCATTTGAGCTGTAGACGGGAGTGAGAGCAGGGCCCCCCTGGATGATCTTAGATTTTGGGGTGGGACATAGGGGTGGATGCGTTCGGACAAGTAAACTGGGCCAGAACCGTTTAGAGCTTTCTCAAGCTGTAACTATCCACATCAGTCCAGAATTATTCTCATCAGCATTGCTCGACACTCAATAACACGGATTTCAACCATTTTGGAATATTTTTTGAAATATTCTTTCCATCCTTTCTCTCATTCATAGTGTTATCATAATTCAAAGCCAGTTAGGTGGCAATTAACAACAAACGCAGAGGTCACTCCAATGTCTTGATTACTGATCTTTTCAACCATGAATGGCTGAGACTGAATTTAGGGACCATCTGCCATTCTCAATGCTCTGCCACTAAGTTATGGCTTCCCCTTGGAAGGGCAAGAATGCACATTACAGTTACTATGAGTATGGCATGAAAAACGGTCTTCCTGGGGGTGATGACAACCCTTACCTAGCCTATAGCATTTTATGTCATTATCTAATGATCCATCTAGATTACTCGGGGGAATTTCCCAGCTGCATGTAGCTGGTGGGTAATGGAAACTCACCACATGATGATGGTGAATCACAAGTCTGACTCACCCCATTATTTGCAAATGTTTCAAGGCAGACCGGGATTTCATTTATTCATCCAGTTGCTTAAAATACGTTCATCCCATTTTTCACTCCACAGTTTCCACAGCAGCTTACAGCAGCATATTAAAAATCATACATCATAATTAGCAAAAACAAAATAACAAATACATCACCAGTAAAAGGGATCACACGGTAAATAGAATATAATGCATTGAATATAATATATGATATATAACATGCATGTGTGTATAATAGATCAGAGTAGAGGAAAGTTACTTCTGTGGACTACAGTTCTAAAAACAACCCCTCGGTATGGCCAGCAAAAGTAACTTTTGTAAGCTTTGCTGTAGATCTTTGCTTATGAGTTTCCTATAGAAAATTGTCCACTAGGACAGCATAATATAAGACTAGAAGTAGATAGGCCTTTGAGATGATCTAACTTTGGTCTTCTTATGTTCTCACACGTACATCTTTGGAGGAAGGTAACAACATCCCATTATCAAAATCTTTGATTTGAAATATCTTTACTTCGCTCAAAAGTAGATATTAAGTTTTGACTAGTCATTGGGGCTCTATCTCTCATATAGCATGCAAAAGGTATCCAGTTCATTTCAGGACAACCTCGACTAAAGGATTATGTGGCAGATCATGAGAGTTATAATGTCAACTTGAGGTGTCAGTGAAAAAATAGTGCATCTGATACTGATTAAGGACTATTTCCTGAGAATTCATGCTTCTAATTCAACAAAATTCAAATTCTACAAAAGAGGGATACCTTTATTGGGCCACCAAAAATACATCATGCAAGCTTTTGTAGGTTCACTGACTTCTTTACCAGATGAAGTTATGAAAATCATGCAGGGGGGGGGGGTGGTGATGATGGTGAAGTCACAGGTCTACATTTGTCTCAGCTATTATTTCTGTTGCTAGTTGATCTGGTTTAGATGGGTGTTATAGATCAGACAGAGGCTGATGGTTTAATTGGTGATTTAGAGGGGCCGGAGAGATAGCATAGCGGTAACAGCAGCTGTGCTAGCAATCTGAAGATCTGAAGATTGTAAGTTCGAATCCCGGGCTGATTTGGACACCCAGCTGTGAGCCCTGTCCACTGTTCACCCAACAGTTCGCAAACAGCTCAGCTGTGATTAGATAAAACTGGGAACCGCCTAGCGGGGAAGAATTTTTCAAAGAAGGACTTACAACGCCTAAATAAAAAGTAAAATTGGCTGTCGGAAGGTGGAATGCGGAAAAAACAGAGGGTCTCCATCACGAGGATGAAGCAACAGCACCCCCTTGTGACGTGATGATGGAATGACAGAATGGAACAACCACACCCTGTGACACACCCCTGTGACGCAGCCTGAAGAAAAATCCTTCTAAAATTGTACTTGTCATATGTTTGTATGTTGTATGTAATTGTATGTGGATCCGGCAGGGACTGTCTGCCGTATGTGTGATGAAATCCGCTCTGAGTCCCCTTCGGGGTGAGAAGACTGGAATATAAATAAAGTGTATTATTATTATTATTATTAAGAGGATTGTGAGCCTTCATGTGGCACAAAGTGGTGGGCTCTCAAGTCTGGGAAATTCAAGACTGAGAAATTATGGTTCTCTCTGTGAGAAAACTGGCTAGAAAAGTACAGGATCTCAAAGCCAGTCAAGGGAGTCAGAAGTAGCAACAGCAGATAATTAATCGAGTGAAGAGTTTTGTGATGAAGAGGGTTCCCAAAAGAAACCACCTGTAGCTATTGAAATCAACAAAAGTCTTTGTTTTCAAATCAGAGCCGAAAATAGATTACAGTGATCAGAGTAATTACGTGGGAAAGTTGTGGAGAAAATTCACAGGAGATGTAACACTTTCATGGGTGTCTATTAAACAACCAGTTGTTTACCTTAAGGTCAGTTCAGGCAATTCTGCATTAGAGTGAGCTCTCTTGTTCCTATTCAAGTCAAGCCTTGGTTTGGATTTAATATATCCTGGAAGTTTCCATGGTCTTGTTCATGTACTCTTGTTCAAGTTTTTACTAGTTATACCACTGATTCTCAAAATGGGTGGTACCACCCCCTGGTGTGCGGTGAGGCGATCCAAGGGGGCGGTGGGAGGCTCAGGGGAATTTGTGGGGCAGTGACCCTTTTAAGGGGGCGGTGAACGATTGACCACATGGCCCTCTTCTTTGGCCCCGCCCTGTCCCCTTCACTTAGACCTGCATATTAGATATTTGGATTAGAATTCGTAAGAGTAGCAAAATTATTTATGAAGTAGCAACTAAAATATAGTTGGGGGTCACCACAACATGAGGAACCTTATTTATGGGTTAAGGCATTAGAAAGGTTGAGAACCACTGCATTAATATATTAATACTGTTTAATTGCTATTAAATTAAAAAATAATAATTTCTAGAGGGGGCGGTGAGTAAATTTATTTCTTGAAAGGGGGCAGTAGGCTAAAAAAGTTTGGTAACCACTGAGTTATACCATCTTGCTTGTGGACTTATGCTGGACCTGTGATTTCTGGCTGTTTCTGGACCTTGCCACCTTTGGAACCTTATGAGACACTTTGATTATATATCTTCCTTTCTTATTCCTGATTTTATATGCATTTTATGTGTTTTTACAATAAACTGTTTGCTGATATTCCTGGACTCTTGTGTGGTGTGGTAGTCATAGGTGTTTCCAGGTCTGGAGTGCAACAATAGATATAAATGCAGTCAGTGCCATTCCCCTTCTTGCCCATGTGAGGATCAGAGACAAATGGCAATAAGAGCTGTGTAATAAAAATCAACCTCTTGAGTTCTAGTTCATCTTGTTGATCCCAAAAGCATTATTTCATCTCTCCACGTCATCATCATAATTATAGAATATGAATATGGAGAATATTTCTACCACTAGGCATGAAGAAATGGTTGAGACTTTTATTTATTTACTTACTTACTTACTTACTTTATTTATATTCCACTTTTCTCACCCCGAAGGGGACTCAGAGCGGATTACAGTACACATACTTGCAGACAATTCCTGCAGTTCAACATATGACATATAAACATGTGACATTTATCAAGTACAGTACAGTACATACATTTTGACATATTACACACATATATAGATGAACAGAGGCAAACCTTCTGGCCACCAGGGGGAGCAGACACACTCCTTGTCTCTCAGCGTTTTCCAGTGTCCCTTGTTGTTCTTTCCACATTCCTCAGCGATTCCTGGGTTCTTTTTTAATGGCCTCATAAATCAGTCAAAATTTGCCTCCCCACTTTAAATGTGGTACCTTTATCTCCTACTTGACAAATGTAACTGCCTTTCGGGTGGCAAAGGTCAACAGCAGGCTACACTTAAGAAGGTCGAGAACCCACCTCGACCCGGGCAGGCCTCGAACTCATGACCCTACTGGTCAGAGAGATCTTATGCAGCTGACACTTAGCCAGCTGCTCCACATTCCCGTCCATCTTTTAAAAAGAGATGGACCTGATTTTCAACTATTATATAATTTTATTCTAGAAAATGACTGTTCTTGTGAGATTATTTTTATCAGAAATCAAAGCTCTAATCTCAGACTGGTTTAGACCCAACAATGCAAAGGACAGGTGCTCTGCAACAGAGAGGTTTGGTGTGGAAAAAACATAATAGACAACAGATCTGTCTCCTTTCATTTTTTGACCTTTAATTGAAAAATTGAAGATAAGTAGTTCCTCGGAGGAAGCAAGCGGCTGATTCACTTTACTTTGTAACTCCAAAATGAAAAAGCTTCTTAGAAGCCTTTACTATATCTTCCAAATCGCCCTCTTGTCAGTCTGAGAGGTTCATAGCCAAGTAAAACGCTAGAAATGGATTGATAGTGCCATGACGGACAGGGGCTTCTTAAGGGAGAGGTGAAGGGCCTCGAGTTAATATATTTGTGCCTCCCTGAGGACATTTCTTTTGTGCAAAGCCGGTGTTTCTGACCTCAGGATCACCTGTCTCAGTCGGATCAAGATTCACCCCTGTCTTTAAAATAATGCCACTTTCAGGAAAGTTTACTCGTTTTACATGGAGTTGTTAACACCAAAGACTCTTCCCCGACTTTTTTTTCTTCATAGAAGAGAATTTAGCAAAAGTGACAATCTCTCTCTCTCTACCCCCCCTCCCCCCGGGTTGCCATGCAGGGTGCCAAAGAATAGCATCTGGTACAAAGCTAGTACTGTTAAACCCCCAACTGTAACTGAGAAGCAGATTGCAACTGCAGTGTAGAACTAGAGCATGGAGTGTCGAATGAACCACACGCGTTAGTAATTAATTGTACCTCTATACACAGTAGGGAAGGGTGACTGTCAAAGATGGCAGCCAATCCCTCCCCCTCCAGAGAAAAAGAAAGAAAGGCAACCGCAGAGATGGATCAGCTGCTGCAGGAAGAAATGCTGAACTCTCTCTCTCTCTCTCTCTCTCTCTCTCTCTCTCTCTCTCTCTCTCTCTCTCTGCATTTTTGAGCTTAAAAATTAAAGGGAGACAGGGCACACTTTTGTATTAAGTTAATTATGGAGGAGTAAAGAAAGAAATGATTCCCCGTCAAGTCAGGGAAACCTTTCTTATTATCGCTAGAGTGTCCTAACTGTCGATTTAAGTCTTTTAAATCAGTGTTTTTCAACCTCTTTTGAGCCACGGCACATTTTTTGCATTTACAAAATCCTGAGGCACACCACCAACCAAAATGACACAAAATGACACTCTAACACAGTAATACACAACATAGATATCTTGGCAAGAATGGCAGAAAGACACAAACTTCCCACACAGAACTCCCATAACCAAGAGAAAATACTATAAGAGTTTGGTGGGCATTGACCTTGAGTTTTGGAGTTGTAGTTCACCTATATCCAGAGAGCACTGTGGACTGAAACAATGTTGGATCAGGACCAAACTTGGCATGAATACTCAATATGCCCAAATGTGAACACAGATGGAGTTTGAGGAAAATAGACCTTGACATTTGGGAGTTACAGTTTCTGGGATTTACAGTATAGTTAACACACAAAGAACATCCTGAACTCTTGCAACAATGGAATTGAACCAAACTTGGCCTATTGAACTCTCCTTGCCAACAGAAAGTACTGCTTGGGAATTGACCTTGAGTTTGGAAGTTGTAGTTCACCTATACCCAGAGAGCACTGTGGACCCAAACAATGTTATGTTATGTTGTTTTTTTTGTTTTCTATCCAGAATCACAATGTTGGAAGGAGGCTCACCACCTTAAGGTCCCTAAAACAGGCATGAGAAAACTTTGGCCCTCTGGGGGCTTTGGACTTCAACTCCCTCCATTCCTAACAGCCTGAGGCCCTTTCCTGCTTAAATGGCTGAGCGGGGGGGGGGGGGGAGCCATGCCCAAATTATGGAAACTCGACCCAAAGGCAAACCTATTGTGTGATTTTATTGACAAAATCAGTTCAGAGAAGGTTTGCCAGAGGCTAAGAGAATGTGGCTTTCTAAGTCTGAGTGAGAATATGAACCCCAATTTCTAGAGCCATCGTCTAACATTCAAACCTCTACATCATTCTGCCTTATTAGGCCAGCTATGCCCGCCATTCTCTGTAATAACCAAGTTTGGTTCCATGTTTGTCCGTTTGTGCAAGCAGATTGATATGCCCAAGACCGGGTCCTGATTTATATCACAATAATACAGCGGAGCAACATTCAGCTCCATATCTCCAGCTGATGGTTTGTTTCTTTGCCCACCAGCCCATAATGGCGTTATTAACATTTAAATGATCACAGCTCAGAACGGAAGCAATCACATCACCGAAGTGAACACTGCGCTGGGCAGCAGAGGCATTCCCTCTGGTTGCCGATATTGTTTAGTTGGAGACAGATTTCTCTGCACTAGTGGGTTATCAGCATGAGAGTGTGCTGATTTACATTCTGAAGGTTATCTCTCCAATGGGAAAAGGTTAGGATTGTCTTTCCTGGCTCCAAAAGAAGGAAGACTGCTGAAAACAGGAGCTGCTAGCTTACAAGAAGAACTAACCATGCATTCAATTCTCAGGCAGCCTTCTCTCTTCAACTGGAGGGTCAGCAAGACCCACGTATGGGTTCAACCTCAACATTAGACAGAGTTTGGAAGTAATGCATTTTCACTCGGCATTACTTTGCGAACAAAGATTCTTAGGAAGGACTCATCCCACACTTTTTACAAGCGCGTTGATGACTAAAAAGGCCAATCTGAGTTAGGCAAGTTCGGTTGTAGAAAGCACAGCAGAAAGTCTCCTTGGGTGATGTTGCTTCCAAGTTGCGGTTCTTTCTGCGTTGTTGTTTCTCTTCGAGACCTGTTCAGCGTGTTTTCTCAAAAGAGGCTGCAGCATTGTGGATAGTGCATCTCCATGCCTCCTGATGTGAGGCCAGGGTGGACCATTGTTGGTGATCAATCTGGCCGAGCCTGAGATGTTGTTTCAGGTAGTCCTTATATCTCTTTTTTGGGGCGCCTCTTTTGCGCTGACCCGTGGCGAGTTCACCATAGAGTAGTATCTTTGGGAGGCGGTGGTCCTCCATCCTAGAGACGTGCCCTGCCCAGCACAGCTGTGTTCTCAAGAGCATGGCCTCAATGCTGGTGATCCCTGCTTGCTCAAGGACAGTAACATTCATCACATAGTCGGTCCAGTGTATATTTAGGATTGTGCTAAGACAGCGCTGATGAAAGCATTTGAGGAGTCGTAGGTGTTGGCGATAGGTGACCCATGTTTCAGACCCATAGAGGAGAATAGACAGCATGATAGCTCTGTACACACTGATTTTGGTGCTTTGCCTCAGGTGTTTGTTGCTCCAAGATTCTTTTGTGAAGTCTTCCAAATGCACTATATGCCTTTGATAATCTGTGATCTATCTCTTTGTCAATCTTGGCATCTGAAGAGATGATGCTTCCCAGGTAGGTGAACTGCTGAATGGACTTAAGCACAGATTCATTTTAAAGTAATGACAACATCTGTAATGTCAGCTTCTGAGGGCAATGGAGACATACCAGTGCTCTTTTCCCAAATCACACAACAAGTTTGAATGTCTGCATTACCTTTCAGTGTCTCCAATGCTTTCTTGGGCCATTTGAAGAGGATTTTCTTATCAAGTTTTAGCCCACTTTTCTTTTTCAGATGCAGTCTTGAAATACTAAAGTCAGAATCATCCCCACTATAGAATCTATAAGGTCTAGATCAGGGGTGCTCATTAGGTAGATTGCCATCTATTGGTAGATCACGCAGGGTGTCCTGGTAGGTCGCAGGCAGGGTGGGAGGAAGGCTCAGTCCTGCTCCGCAGGCTCCCGACACCACTCAGGTCCAGAAGGAGGTTGGACTGGATGGCCCTTGGAGGTCTCCTACTCTAGGAAACTATTGTTGTTGTTGTTACTATTATTATTGGTAGTAGTAGTAGAAGAGGCCGAATGAATATTATATTAATGTGATGAGTTTTTATATGTGTATATGCAGTGCTCTATATGCTATTTTAACTGTGCTATATGTTGTATATGCTATGCTTTTATATATGTGATTTTAACTGTGTATTTTAATGTTGTAAGTCGCCCCGAGCCGTACGGAAGTGGCGACAGACAAGTCTAAATAAATAAATAAATTATTATCATTACTATTATGAATAAATTAAGGGGCTTATTATACTCACATTTAGTTGAATTCAGTCTTAAAATATATTATATGGCTCTCACTGAAATAAATTTCCAAATATTTTGCTTTTATGGCTCTCTGAGTAGTGGGTAGGTAGATCCTTTTGACTTGGTTGTTTTATAAGTAGCTCGCGTGCTGAAAAAGTGTGAGCACCCCTGGTCTAGATTATAGAATCTATAAGGTCTAGGCATAATTGTCCAATCTGTTTATTGTGTTTTCCCTTTTCCCCATTGGTTGCTCTTTTGTGTGGTTCACTGAACTTCCAGAAATGACTTTTGGAATGAATGGTAGGAGAGAAGTACTATATTACAAATTGTGAATGCATTAATAATAAAAGTACTGTCTTCTATGCAGAAAAAATGATTTTTGCACAGAAAATGCATTTTCCCATACAATAAGCCAAAAATTGCTAAGATTTTCGACTATCTAGACTTCTGCTCATTAAGAAACACATTTCTGTGACATTGATAAATGTCTTCCCCCACTGTTCAAATATTTCCAAATATTCTTTCAACACTGCCAACTTCTCTATCTGAAATAGCCACTGCAGTGAACCGTCTTGTACTTCGCCCCAGGTTGCAAAATATATTGGAAAGACATTAAATGCAGAGTTTGTCCTTGTGACATCAGAACACATTGCTTGTTTCTTTCCTCTTCTTCTTAGTATACTTTCCAATATACACGCACATCCACATTTGGCAAGCATCTACTAAGTATGTGATCTGGTTGGCTTTCATTGCAATGAGCTCAGGAAGGGGGGAAATAGGAATTAATATTTTGGAAACTAAGTTGTCATCCTTTTCTATTTCCCCTTCCCAGCGTGTTTGCCAATATGTGTAGTGCTTAACTAGTGAGTCGTTCAGTGGATTATACAAAATGCAGAGATAAAGAGAACGCGGATTTAGATTTGGATATTACAAGAGAGGATTAAAATTCAATTTGGGACCAGGTTGGGATAATTTCCATGCTTAAGGGTTCAGCCTATAACTTGCTTATCAGTTGATAAGTGGCAGTGAATTTTGTTCCTTCTCCTAGATCAGAAATAAGCAATAAACCTCAACAGGGGTCTTGGCACAACCTGGAGCTCGATGCTGAATTAATGTCGGGCAAAAAATAATTCATGACTCTTTACAAATGTTGCAAGAGAATCTGCATCCTCCAGCACCAATAATGCACATAACATAAGTTACTGCAATGTGCATGTTATCATAATATGTGCTGTCCAACAGGTCAGATTTTATGCCATGCAACAGCATTACTTCATGATCTGGAAATTAATGATCTCCTTGTTTTGCAGGAAGACTGCAGAAGAACCAGGAGTACTTGGTGGGCTTCACTGCATATGTTCCATGTAGAACAAGCATACATAACAAAGTACTTAACAAGAGCCCTTTGGCTTGTGATCTTTCCCTAAATGCTGTTGAAAATCTGACTTCTATGTTGACACAATTATATTGTCCCATCTGGATGTTCTGTCTGAATGTGAATACCACTGAAGCTTCAGTCATGCAACACGCTGGTCTGGTGTGAAGATTCGGGCTGGAATGTTATCAGTAAGCTGATGACACCCAGATTGTTCTGAGGATGGAAGGACGACCAGACTCCGTACCCTCTTGTTTCCATCAGTGCCTTGAGACCGTCACTGGATGGCTGCATGCCAGTAGATTGAGAGTGAATCCAGCAAAGACGGAGATACTGTGGCTGGGGCGTCCGGTTGGTGGGGCGGTCCAGCTGCCAACCCTGGATGGTGAGGCATTATGCCCGTCATCTTCTGTAAAGAGCCTCGGGGTTACTTTAGACCCTTTGCTGACGATGGAAGCTCAAATCTCCATCATGTCATTATTTGCATATGTTAAATGTATGTTGTTTTGTGTAGTTCGGATTGTTGCTGTGGGTGAAACAGAGGGAGGCTTCCATCTGGCAACCAGGCAGGCTTTTAGGTGGCTTGGCTCCAACTACAAGAGAGGGGAGGAGTTCTGTTTTGTGTTAGTCCAGACTGACAAGTATTTTAGTTGGTCCTGCAAGAGAGCAGTCCAGTTTTATGCGGTGATCCAAGCCACAGTCATCTCTGAAACTGGACTACATAATAAATTGTTTGCATTTTAAAAAGAAAAACGCCCTTTACATAAATGGCCTGCCCTTGTCTAATGACCTGGAAACTTAAGCTTGAGGGTCAGCAGTTTGGAATGCCACTGAGGCAACAAGACTTCTTACTGGAACTTCTTATCCAGAGTGAGAGGTCACATAACTCCCATCCTTCTGCAGCTCCAGAATTGGCTTCTGGAACGGTCACATAACTCCCATCCTTCTGCAGCACTTCGGATCACCTTCAAGGTGATGGTGTTAACCTTCAAGGCCTTGCATGGTCTGGGGCCGTTGTATCTGAGGGACCGTCTTATCCCCTATCAACCCCAGAGATCACTCTGCTTCGAACATCTGAACCTCCTCAAGGTACCTAGCGTCAAATCTCTCCGCTTGGCGTCCACCCGACACAGATGGTGGCACTATCAATCTGGAACACTCTTCCAAGTGAAGTCTGGGCCTTGCAAGACCTACCATCATTCCACAAGGCCTGTAAGACTTATCTCTTTCGGTTAGCATTTGACTGCTAAATTGTATAACTATTCTTGCCAATTTAAAATGCTGTTTTGATTGTTTTATGTTTTATATGACTGTGAGCCACTCCGAGCCCTCAGGGAGTGGCGGCATACAAGTTCAAATAATAAATAATAAATAAAATAAATAAATGCTTCTTTCTATTCTATGTAAGGAAAGATCTCATTGCCGTCCTCTTCAGCCAGGACGTTGCCCAGGGGATGCCCAGATATTATACCATCCTTGTGGGAGGCTTCTCTCATGTCCCTGTGTGGGGAGCTGAGCTGACAGAGGGAGCTCATCCATGCTCTCCCCAGATTCAAACCTCTGGCTTGTCGGTCTTCAGTCCCACCAGCCCAAGGGGTTAACCCACTGTGCCACCAAGGGCCAATTTTCTCACACCAGAAGTGATTTGCAGTTTCTCTTCAGTCCAAGCAGAAGGAGATGTATCTAGAAATGATGGATGTTGCCAAACTGCCTTGGGAATCAAACATTAATTGTATATCTCACCTGCCCAATAGTGGATTATAAATCAGACAAATAAATAAATTGTTTTCTACACAATTTCTCAATTGATTTTTTTGGAATTGACCTTGATTTATAGGGTTCAGCTACATCCAGAGAGCACTGTGAATTCAAACTTGGCACACATCATTGATACGCCCAAAATTGAATTTTGAACAGAAAACACTGGAGGTGTTTGGGAGGGATCGACCTTGATTTTGGGGAGTTGTCGTTCACTTACATGCAGAGGAACTCTGTCCCCCACTGACAATAGACCGGGACTAAACTTGACACATATGATGAACTGAACCTACTGGAGGGGATTAAAAAGACTGACCCACCATGGTGAGAGTTGTAGTCCATCCTGCAGCCAGAGAGCACACTGAACCTCACAGATGATCTATCTCTGACATGGGCAAACTTTATTGCCTTGGGGCCACATTATGGGGCCGGCTGGGAGGGCTGGGCACATGCTGAGTGGGAAGGGCCCAGGAAAGGACAGGACCATGAAGGGGCAGCACAGGGCCCAGGTCATGCTCAGGTTGTCCTACCAGCATAAGGACGGGGCTGCTTGTCCCATCCTGATGCTGGGAGGAAGGCGCGACATGCGGCGACTGCCTCGATCCTCCTTCCCATCCTTCTTCCCTGATCCTTGGGCTGTCCTCTTGGCATTATACACAAAAGACAATGGATTCCCAAAATCACAAATAAACACAGACCCACTACAAGCCGTAGTACATAAATCACAGAGGTAAATGCTTTTTTTGCATCTTATATAATACAATATTAAGCATGTATCCAACTTATATAATACAGCATTTATTTATTTATTTATTTATTAATTAAATAATATTGAGTAATATACAAGGAACAAAAAACTGTTATTTATACAGTGATTTTTACACCAGTCACAAATGTAGAGTATTTCTTATCCCAAAAGGGATCAATATTTCCATGTATTGCCAACATACAACATACATACAACATACATTTATATACCAGTTCCTACCTGCTGACCATGTGCTTGCTAAGGAATCAAACAATTGCAGAGCACTGTTTAGGAGAACCTGATGAAAGTATCTATACCTCTTCTGTTATTTATGCCTTATATGTTGGCAATATTTATCCCTTTTGGGACATGTTCTAGCCACCTGTATATATTCCCTTTAGATCCATTTCTATTTTGTATCCTCATACTTATCCACCCGACGAAGATTTGATATTTTGGAGAACTTGATGTCCACTTCATTGTACTTTTCATATTGTTTCCACCTGAGGAAGACTTAAGACAGTCGAAACCATTCTGGAAATCCTCTACATGGATATCCTCTTACAGAAGCTCCACTCAATAGTATCCTTACAGAAAGTAAGGGATCGCATGCCCTTAGGAGAAGTCTGCTTTACAGCAAGAAATACTCTATGTTTGTGACTGGTGTAAAAATCACTGTATAAATAACAGTTTTTTGTTCTTTGTATCTCTCTCTCTCTCTCTCTCTCTCTCTCTCTCTCGGCATTACTTCGCAAACGAAGATTCAGGAAGGACTCATCCCATGCTTTTTACAAGTGCGTTGATGACTTAAAAGGCCAATCTGAGATAGGCAAGTCCGGTTGCAGGAAGCACAGCAGAAAGTCTCCTTGGGTAATGTTGTTTCCAAGTTGCGGTTCTTTCTGCATTGTCGTTTCTCTTCGAGACCCATTTGACGTGTCTTCTCGAAAGAGGCCACAGCATTGTGGATTGTGCTTCTCCATGTCTCCCGATGTGAGGCCAGGGTAGATCATTGTTGGTGATCAATCTGGCCGAGCCTGAGATGTTGTTTCAGGGAGTCCCTATATCTCTTTTTGGGGGCGCCTCTCTTGCGCTGACCCGTGGCGAGTTCACCATAGAGTAGTATCTTTGGGAGGCGGTGGTCCTCCATCCTAGAGACGTGCCCCGCCCAGTGCAGATGTGTTCTCAATAGCATGGCCTCAATGCTGGTGATCCCTGCTTGCTCAAGGACAGCAACATTAGTCACATAGTCGGTCCAGTGTATATTTAGGATTGTGCGAAGACAGCGCTGATGAAAGCGTTCGAGGAGTCGTAGGTGTTGGCGATAGGTGACCCATGTTTCAGACCCATAGACAGTATGATAGCACTGTACACACTGATTTTGGTGCTTTGCTTCAGGTGCTTGTTGCTCCAGACTCTTTTGTGAAGCCTTCCAAATGCACTATATGCCTTTGATAATCTGTGATCTATCTCTTTGTCAATCTTGGCGTCTGAAGAGATGATGCTTCCCAGGTAGGTGAACTGCTGAACGGACATAAGCACAGATTTGCCTATGCTGACGTGAGGATGATGGTGTTCTTCCTGTGGTGTGGGCTGGTGGAGGACTTCCGTTTTCTTCAGGCTGACTTCCAGCCCAAACAGCTCTGCAGCTGTTGCAAAGCAGGATGTGAGGCGCTGCAGGGCTGCTTCTGAATGGGCGACAAGGGCAGCATCGTCAGCAAAAAGCAGCTCACGGACTAGATAGTTTAGAGTCTTAGTGCGAGCCCTCAGGCGGCTTAAGTTGAACAAGCTGCCATCAGTACGATAGCGTATATATATGCCGTATATATATATTTAGTGTATATATTTATATTTGTGATATACAAATATATATATATATTTGTATATCACTCAATGCTGTATTATATAAGTTGGATACATGTTTAATATTGTATTATATAAGATGCAAAAAAAGCATTTACCTCTGTGATTTATGTACTACGGCTTGTAGTGGGTCTGTGTTTTTTGTGATTTTGGGAATCCATTGTCTTTTGTGTGTAATGCCAAGAGGACAGCCCAAGGATCGGGGAAGAAGGATGGCGAAGGAGGATCGAGGCAGTCGCCGCATGTCACGCCTTCCTCCCAGCATCAGGATGGGACAAGCAGCCCCGTCCTTATGCTGGTAGGACAACCTGAGCATGACCTGGGCCCTGCCCTGCCCCTGCATGGTCCTGTCCTTTCCTGGGCCCTTCCCACCCAGCATGTGCCCAGCCCCCTTCCCTCCTGGCCCAGCCCTCCCAGCCGGGCCCAAAAAGCATTTACCTCTGTGATTTATGTACTATGGCTTGTAGTGGGATTGTGTTTTTTGCTCTTGGCATTATACCAGGAGGAAGGTGAGACAGGCGACAGCTGAGTGTGCACTGGAGGGCTCTCTCACACCATGTTTTTTTCTAGAGCCATCCTACCAGCATAAGAAAATGGTTGCTCACACCATCCATATGCCAGGAGGAGAGTGAGACACATGGTGGCTGAGAGTGCTCCAGAGGGCTCTCAGCTGCTATGTGCCTTCCTCCCCCATCTTTTTGGCGTAAGGATGCAATGGGCCACTGTGTCCTTATGCCAAGAGGGCAGTGAAAATAGGAGGGCCTGAGGTAAGTGCTCGGGGGGTCCCATCCGGCCCCCAGGCCTTAGCTTGCACATGCCTGCTTTATCTGGAGCAAACTTGACACACATGCCCAATATGACCAACGTTAAGTACCGATGGAGCTTTAGGGAGTTAACCTGGCATGTTCACTCACAACCTTATGCATTTTCTTAATGGGACCATTCCTTTAAAAAATTAAAAATTACTTTTTCAAATAACCCAGCGTTGCCGGGTACCCAAACTAGTATGAAATAAGATTCTGTTATTGTCCTATAGAGTTCTTTTTTAAAAAAATACAGGTCATACATTCCTTATCCAAAATGTTTGGGACCAGATGCATTCCCTGCTTCATCTTGTTTCCTTTTTTGGAATACAGGAGGTCCTCAAATTACAAACAAGATAGGTTTGAACAGGTACATTTTAAAAATGTAATTTCACACACACACAGACACACGCGTTTTGGATAGCATAGGGAAGGATCAACACCCCTGTGGTATTTGTTTTGCTGTCTGTGCCCTTGTTCAGAAAATTTCACTTCACTTTCTGTCCCTTTGAGAATTGGATTCTGAACAATTTGGCTTGTTGTGGAAACAAGAGTTGGTGAGGAAGCTTCAGCAGAGACACCTTTCCTCCATAACAGTAACTCTTCCATGAGTGAATTTCCCTTGTGAGGGGTAAATTTCTCTCACTTCCTGTCATCTTACCCCGTTTGTAAGTTAATTCTAAGTCAGATGTTTGTAGCTTCGGAACTGTCTGTACTTAGATATACATAATGAAATCTTGTAGGTGGGACCCAAGTTTTATCTTTTATTTCGTATCAAAAGCATTGCATGAATTAGTATAAAACTGATAAAAATAGAAGGAGCACAGATGACTAAATATCTTTTGACCAAAAACGGGCAACAGCAATGGCATTGTCTGTAGCCTCCAACAATTCCTCCTCTGTACATGAGGCTGGGCACAGTGGACAAGCATACAGACGCGGAGTTGTCTGTTCTGCTCCACAGTCACACAAGGTGTGGGATTCTTTTAGGTCGTGCCATTTTGCCAGGTTGTCTTTTGATCTGCCCACTCCACTTCTGAGTCTGTTCAGGGACTTCCAAGTTGCCCATTCTTGGTTTGCCCCTGGAGGAAGACCCTCACGGGGGGGGGGGGATCCAATTGAGATTTCCTGGTTTAGCTGCCAAAGGGATGCCTTGCTGTTGCTTGGGGGACGCCAAGAGGAGTGGTAGTTCTCATAAAGATTTTCCTTGATTTGAGTCTACTAGGAGGAGGCTGGGTACCATGTAGTGGGTGGCTTTCACAATGTTCAACCTTATTTCTCTTACATTTAGCAGCAACTTCCATTCACACATCGGGGGATGCCAGCTAGCTTGTAGAGTTTATCAACAGGTGTAGGTTTCATACATCCTGTGATTATTCTGCATGTTTCGTTCAATGCTATGTTCACCTGCTTTGCGTAGGCAGACCTATGCCAAACAGGGCAGGTATACTCAGCAGTTGAGTAAGGCAAGGCTAAAGCTGATGTTCTTCTTAATTTTGGGTCTACACCTCATGTGCTTCCAGCAAGTTTTTGTAGGATGTTATTGCATGCAGCTACTTTGTGCTTGGTGTTCAAGCAGTGTTTTCCTATATGCTAGTGTTCTATCTAAGGTGACACCGAGATATTTAGGATGGAAACAGTGTTCAAGCTCTTGACCTTCCCAGGTGACTTTCAATGCTCTGTTGGCTTCACGGTTGTGTAGGTGGAAAGCACACACTTGTGTCTTGGCAGGGTTAGGCTTCAGGGACATTGAAAGAGCCTCCTCGAAGACTGAGTAAAAACAGTCGGGCGTCCTCTGAGCAACATTTCTTATAAACAGCTAATCTTTCCAAATCCAAAAGTATTGCTTTTAAACATTTGGGACGCAAGTATAAGCATGACATTCATTTATGTTTTAGATACACCTCATAAACATGGCTTGAAATTAATTTTATACAATACAGTGGAGTCTCTCTTATCCAACCTTCGCTCATCCAGCGTTTTGTATTATCCAACGCAGTCTGCCTTCTGCCCAGTTTCACACCTGTTTCAATATATTGCAATGTTTTGGTACTAAATTCTTAGATACAGTAATTACTACATTATGTCACCATGTATTGAACTACTTTTTGTCGATTTGTTGTAAAACATGATGTTTTCGTGCTTCTTTTGTAAAATAATAACATGATTTGACGTTAAATAGGCTTTTCCTTAATCACACTTTATTATCCAACATTTTCGCTTATCCAATGTTCTACTGGCCCATTTATGTTGGATAAGCTAGACCAAAGGTGCTCATTAGGTAGATCGCAATCTACTGGTAGATAGCGTAGGGAGTCCTGGTAGATCGCAGGCAGGGCAGGAGGAAGGCTCAGTCCCACCCCGCAGGCTCCCGACGCCACCCAGGTGCAGAAGGAGGTTGGACTGAATGGCCCTTGGAGGTCTCCTCCTATTCTAGGAACCCATTGGTATTATTATTATTATTATTATCAGAGGCTGAATGGCCATCTGTGAGGAATGCTTTGATTGTGTTTTTCCCTTATGGCAGAACAAGGTTGGACTGGAACTCTAGGAACCTGTTGTTGTTGTTGTTGTTGTTATTATTAGCAGAGGCTGAATGAATATTATCATCATTATTATTATGAATAAATTCAGGGGCTTATTATGCTCACATTTAGTTGAATTCAGTCTTCAAATATATTATATGGCTCTCACTGAAATAAATTTCCAAATATTTTGCTTTTATGGCTCTCTGAGTAGTGGATAGGTAGATCATTTTGACTTGGGTATTTTATAAGTAGCTGAAAAAGTGTGAGCATCCCTGAGCTAGACTCTACTGTATTTTGTAGGCATGGTTTTGAACCCAAAAATAGGGAATCAAAAATCTAATGGGGGGGGGGGGGATTTTTTTGGATTAGTAATAGAAAGACTTACCAAAAAAATCCAAAAATTTCTAAAATGTAACATAATTACTAACGAAATCCGTAGGCAAAGTAGGCAAAGCAGGGAAACAGGACTGATACTGTTCTAAGCACAGGCAAATCAAGGGGCAACATTTCCCTTGGTTTCCTTGCAGGGAGATATAATGCATTAATATATTATTATTAATATTATTAAATACCTCTGTTGCAGGCCTTGCTAGAGTTCTCCTCACTCCAGCTTTTTCCCATTCAGTTTTACCATAGTAGTCTAGGACCTCCGTTTGAACTCTATGGCTTTTCTTGATTCTGAACACTTCCTTCTCCTCTCCGTGCTCTTTTCACTCCTGCTGCCCTTCTCTCAGCAGTTCTTATGTCCTTCTACTCTGTCCTTCTATCTAAACCCCCCTGCAAAGCTATTTTGGAGGGGGAAATTTTCCTGTTGGGTGGGCATCCGAAATAGTTACTAATCTAACGAAATTTTGGGCCCAGGGGGTGCGGAAAAGAAAGTCCACTTCCGGGATTGGCCTTGCGATCCGTATAAACTTGAAAGTCCCATACATACGAATCCCTTCCGATTTCTTTTCATTTTCATAACTTTTTTCTCATGCCTAGTATTTTGAATAATTTTGGTTACGAAAAAGTGTGTGTATCTTGTACCATCACAAAGCAAATGTGTCACTATCTCAATCACCCATGTAAATGATTTTAGAGTATTTTGGATCTGAGGCTTGTGAATGAAAGATACTCAGTCTATATCACCCCTATCATAATATCATTGTCACCCGGTTTCATACTTTCCACATGCATTGTGTTTTTGGAAATGTATCCACAGAAGGGGCAATGCAATTCATGCCAGGCAGAACTGCTGCACAGGCACACATATTATTGCCCAGAACTGTGAAATACATTTCCCTGTGCTGAAACTCACAGAAGACAGCAATACAAATCTGATCCATTCAAGGCAGAGTTGGCTTAATTGCTCATCATGTTTCCTATAAATCATGCATGGTGGTGATGTAGCTACAAACCTTTGCTGTGGATCTCATGCCCAACTGCTTTAATTCAGCCAAAGCTAAAGAAGCAGCTTTCTTTCAGCGGACCAATTAAACCCACTACCTGGGATATATACAGTATCTGTGGTTAACCTTCTCCTTGCTAAAAGTCCCATGGCATTTCGAGTGCATGGGAGAAAAAGCTCTACTGGACAAGACTTTAAGTGCCTTTGTAGCTGCCCTTTGACATCAAATTGTTCCATTACATTTTTCAGCCACTCTCAGTCTTCCTTCACAAATCCCAGTGTCCTTCAGATAGAAACTGAAAGCCATAGACCAAAATAAATGACAAAGGTGGTGTGGGTGGAGGCTGTAATGGAGAGGCGGAAATGTGGAGCCACAAAATAGATTGTGGAATGGAAGAGGACAGGAATTATGATTCATCTTGGTCTTTGAATGGGACTCAGAGAGACAAGTTTCTGGCCTTTGAGTGAAGCTTTCAGTTATTTATTTAATGTCTCAATTTGTATAAAACTCACAACAATTCTCCATACATTCAATATTTATAATCATACAAGATTATCGGCTTTGTTCCATTCTCTGGGCAGACTCCAAAAGGGGGCCCAAATCAGTGTTTCTCAACCTTCCTAATGCCGCAACACCTTAATACAGTTCCTCATGTTGTGGTGACTCCCAACCATGGCATTATTTTTGTTGCTACTTCATAACTGGAATTTTGATACTGTTATGAATTGTAATGTAAATATCTGATATGCAGGATGTATTTTCATTTACTGAACCAAATTTGGCATAAACATCAGATACGCCCAAATTTGAAAACTGGTGCGGTTGTTGGGGGGGGGGGATTGATTTTGTCATTTGGGAGTTGTAGTTGATGGAATTTATAGTTAACCTACAATCAAAGAGCATTCTGAACTCCACCAACAATGGAACTGAATGAAACTTGGCACACAGAACTCCCATGACCACCAGAAAACACTGGAAGGGGTTTGGTGGGCATTGACCTTGAGTTTTGAAGGTGTAGTTCACCTACATCCAGAGAGCACTGTGGACTCAAACAATGATGGATCTAGACCAAACTTGGCAAGAATACTCGGTATGCTCAAATTTGAACACTGGTGGAGTTTGGCGAAAATAGACCTTGACATTTGGGAGTTTTAGTTGCCGGGATTTATAGTCACCTACAATCAAAGACCATTCTGAACCGCACCAATGACAGAATTGGGCCAAACTTCCCACATAGAAACCCATGACCAAGAGAAAATGCTGTGTTTTCTGATGGTCTTTGTTGACCCCTCTTACAACCCCTCACGCCGCCCCCCCAGACATCCCAACCTCCAGGTTAAGAAACACTGGCCTAGGCAGAGTAGAATAGTTCATTTGGGGTGAAGTTAAAGGAGGAAAACAATTTTCACCATTTTTGCTAGTTATCCCCCCCTCCCATATCATAAATAATGCTTGTCTTGACGATAGGGACATGGGTGGTAGGAATCACAGGAAAATGGGGGTGGGGGTTAACTCTTTCAACCCACCTACCCCATATTCTTCTCTGTCTAGCACCCCCTTGTGGCCTCTGCATGGATAATGGAACAGTACCCTATTTTCTTCTATATGATATTTCTTTGCTCTATACGGTTCTGGCCCAGCTTACTTGTCCGAACACATCAGCCTCTACGTCCCACCTCATAATTTAAGATCATCCAGGGAGACCCTGCTCTTGCTTCCGCCAACTTCTCAAATGCGGTTGGTGGGTACGAGAGAGAGGGCCTTCTCGTGGTGGCTCCCCGTCTGTGGAACGTGCTTCCAAGCGACATACGATCAACTCCATCCCTCCTGGTATTCAGGAAAAAAGTGAAATCTTGGCTGTGGGACACTGTTTTTAACTTAAGTGAATGGGTATGTTGTGTTAATGTTAATTGTATTTTAATGTATTTTAACTGCTGAATGTTTTTGGTTTTTATATTGTATTTTATCATGGTTGGCATCGAATTGTGCCTTTTGTTAGGCCGCTCTGAGTCCGTCCCCCCCGGGATGTTGAGAAGAGCGGGGTAGAAATGTTGGAAATAAATAAATAAATTTGCAGGACCAACAGACACATATCATTCATTTGAATTAACACTTCCTGAAAAGCATGGTCATTCTCCTTATCATTGAACAAGCTAATACTGAAATGTTTTGCCATGGGTCATGTCACTGCAAAGCTGTTTGTGACTTCTGAAGAACAAATTAACCCCAAACAAAGTACAATGACCTTGAGTGATAGAGCTGCAATATTAGAGAAAAAAACCCACAGTAGTACAGTTTTGGCATCTTCTCATCCTATTCTGAAGGTCATGCCATAACGCCATCTGTAGACAGTTCAGAATCACAGATCAGAAACTCCTGTTACTTGGAGTTAGCACATTAACATGAGATGTGTCTAGCTTTGAAAACTGTTTCAAAAACTTTTCTCCAGTCTTCCATTTTTTGGTTTGTTTCATTTTGTTTTTTGTGTTCTTTTTTTTTTTGCTTGCACAGTGGGAACACTTAAGCAATTCAGCCTTTCCAGATTCCAATATGAAATTATGTGATCCACACTTTAAAATGTGTGTTTTGTGATGTGATATATGTCTGTAGCAGTATTAGGAACGAAACTGCAAATGAAACAAACATTTCTAATACATCCCACAGGGCAGAACAGCCAAATCCCTCAGTTATGGCAAAATTCCAGTTGCAGTTAGTCTTCTGTAGCCACAACTTCTCCATCCATGGATTCAACTAAACACAGCTTGAAAATACGTATAATTTCTTCATGCCCTGGTGATAAGGAGACACCATCCATGGAGACAGCAGTGCATGGATCCTCTCCTGTCATTCCATCAGGTGGGTTTATCAATCAATATTCACAACCAATGTCTGGGTCTTTATTTATTTCATATCCAAAACATTGCATAAATTAGTATAAAACTGATTTAAAATAGAAGATGTGCAGGTGGCTAAATATCTTTTGACCAAAAATGGGCAACAGCAACGGCATTGTCTGCAGCCTCCAACAATTCCTCCTCCGTACATGAGGCTGGGCAGAGTGGAGAAGCATACAGATGCGGAGTTGTCTGTTCTGCTCCACAGTCACACAAGGTATGGGATTTTTTTAGGTACTGCCATTTTGCCAGTACCTAAAAAAATTGTTCTGCCCACTCCACTTCTGAGTCTATTCAGGGACTTCCAAGTTGCACATTCTTGGTTTGCTCCTGGAGGAAGACCCTCACCCGGGGGTGGGGGGGGGCATCCAGTTGGGATTTCCTGGTTTGGCTGCCCAGAGGGATACCCTTTCTGTTGCTGGAGGGACGTCAAGAGGAGTGGTAGTTCTCAAAAACCTTTTCCTTGATTTGATAGGAGGAGGCTGGTATCCATGTAGTGGATGGCTTTCACAGCGTTCAACCTTATTTCTCTCACATTTAGCAGCAACTTCCCGTCGCACATCAGGGAGAGTAATGCCAGCTAGCTTGTAGAGTTTATCAACAGGTGCACGTTTAAGACATCCTGTGATTATTCTGCATGTTTTGTTCAATGCTATGTTCATGTTGCACACCGGCCGAGAACCATAGTCCTTTTAATATTCACACAACCACGGCTGGAAATAACAGTCTATTTATTGAAGTAAACAATGTCCAAAAAATAACAGTAAACATGAAAATAGCCAAAGCAAAAAGCATTTGAGAAAATCCCAGGAAATGTTCCCAAAGCCTCAGGATAATTAAGTTGTAAGGTGTCTGAATATAAATCTACTAAGAAGCAACAGAACTTAAAACTAGGATAGTCCCGAAAAGGCAAGCTCAAAGTTCTGTCAGGAATGACCAAAAAATCATGAAATCAGGAGTTCATGGAACTGCTTGCAGTAGAATCGAAAGTTGACCAGGAACTGAATTTCAACCTTGACAGGGCTAATAACAAGATCTCAACATTCTAACATTTCCCTCCCTTTTCCCTGGGAAAGTAACAGCTGTGGCTAGAATCAGCAAGCCAGGTGTCTCAATTCCCGCCCACTGGACTCTCAGAAAAACTAAATTCCCTTAACTGCTTTTCCAGAGTTTCCTCACCTTGGCCCTGCACTGAAAATCACACAGATCCCTGCACATCACCACAACCCACAACCCCTGAAGCCACAGTTCACCTGTTTTGTGCGGGCAGACTTATGCCAAACAGGGCAGGCATACTCGGCAGTTGAGTAAGACAAGGCCAGGGCTAATGTTCTTATTAATTTTGAGTCTGCACCCCATGTGCTGCCAGTAAGCTTTCACAGGATGTTATTGCATGCAGCTACTTTGTGCTTGGTGTTCAATGGGGGGACATGGAAAGAGCCTCCTCAAAGCCTGAGTAAATACAGTTGGGCATCCCCCGGGCAACGTTTCTCGTAAATGGCTAATATTTCCAAATCCAAAAGCATTGCTTTTAAACATTTAAAACAATGCCTGGGTCTGGGACCCTTGAATATGGGCCAAACCCTATATGTCCACTAGGCCTGTGCAATCAATGAAAATAATTACAAGATTAGGGGTTGGGGAAAAGATTGTTTCTAAAGTGTTTCTGAAATTGGATGGGGTCTGTATTGCAACTATAATGAGTTAATTACATTTTTGTTATTTTTCGTTAAGTAATTATTTGTGCCAATGGGGAAATTTCAGGGACACCTTTCTCCCTCATTATTACAGCTATTGCCATGAAACGTGCTACAATTGTAGAACACATTTACCACTGTTAGTTCATTAAGTTTCAGAAAGATTCACTCATCCATATATTTTCGGGGAATTTTCAAAAATTTTACAAACATTTTCTTTTTAAAAAATTACAAGAGATATTTCCTTGAATTTTCTATACAATGGTACAAGATAACAGGGAATCCTTTCCTCCATGTTTCTGAAATATTCACACATCTACTGATTTTTGGGATTTTAAAAAAAGTTTTGACAGAGCATTTGTTTTGCCACAACAGCTATCTCATTGAATGTCTCTCATATTAACCAATAGAACTTCAATTTAGGGATTTCTTCCCAGCCCAACACTGACTTGCTTACTAGGGCTGGTTGATCCATAAAAAATTGTTTCTAAACTCGGGGGGGGGGGGGGGAGAAGCCGCGGTTGTTTCAAAATAGAAAGTGTTCCGAAAATTTTTAGGAAAATTTCAAAATTGATTCGTATTTAATTATGAAATTCATTATTATTTCGTTATTGGTGCCATGCATGCACAGTGCGCAGGGGATGCTTGCCTCCACGCCCCCTCGCCAGCTCAGAATCAGTTCGTGATATCTCTAACACGGGCTGATTCTCAGCTGGAGAGGAGGGATAGAGTGCATGCCCTCACGTCCCCTCGCTAGTTGAGAACAAACGCGGGTTAAAGATAACCCACATTGGTCATCAGCTGGCAGGAGAGAGTGGAGGCACTGCTCTGCACTCTCTCCTGCCTGCTGAGAACCAACGTGGGTTAAAGATAAGAAAGGGCGGAAATAAAAACGACATAATAATGCGCCCTTTATGGAAATGGTGAACCCGGTTTCAATTTAGAAACGTCACGCTGGCCGCGGGTCGAATTAGGGTCTAAATTGATTTTCATACGAAATAATAACGGTTTTCTAAGGATAACGACCGGAGATATCCACCCCTATTACTTACTTGTATTGAAGTATAAATTCAACAGTTTATTGGAACTCTGGCTTCTGCTAGAAGGGCCAAATCTCCTTCTCCCACCCCCTCCAAATATCTCCCCCTGCCCCCTCCCCCTCCAAGATCAGACCACAAACATCAGACTGCTTCAAATATATATAACCTCATATTAGTTGGAGGCCCTGTTAAACCGCTGAGCTGCTAAAATTCCTAACTGAAAGATCACCAGTTCTAATCCGGGGAGCGGAATGACCTCCCGTTGTTTGCTCCAACTTCTGCCAACCTAGCAGTTCGAAAACATGCAAATGTGAGTAGATCAATAGGTACTGCTCCAGCAGGAAGGTAAGGATGTTCCATGCAGTCATGCAGGCCACATGACCTTGGAGATGTCAATGGACAACGCAGGGTCTTTGGCTTAGAAATTGAGATGAGGACCAACCCCCAGAGTCAGACATGACTTGACTTAATGTCAGGGGAAAACCTTTCCCTTTACTTATGTATTATGTATTAGATACTACTTGCTAAATAAAAATGAAGTTTTGCACACTCCTAGTATCCACTGCAACCAATATAGCAGTGGCTTACCACTTTTCCAATTCGATGTGCATGTGGTATTTTTTTTGCAAAAGGAGCCCCTTTGCCTTTGTACGTGGAGTGGGTTATTTTTCCTCTCTTACACAAACTCAGCTCTTGTTTGTGTCGGCAGCATGTTTGAAGGACAAGATAGACTAATCAATGTGTTCATAACAGCATCTCCTTTAAGCTTTACTCTAATAAAATGCCTGCCAATTTTTATGATAAACCTGGTGCTGCTGGGATTTCTTACTCACCTATAAAACTTGCCCTAAGCAACTTCTTCACATACATAGACTCAATCTAAGCTTGTTGAAATCAGCAGGCTCCTGATGAGATGTAGACAACGTTACTCTGGCATTGTATTTGTATTCAGAAATCCCGTGAATGCACTTTATTTTTGTATTTACAATGTTGTTTGTATCATATGGAGTCGGCTTTCTATAAAGCATTTAGAAAATATCGACTTGATAGAGGTTTGAATATAATAACAAACATAGATTTCAAAACTGGCAATTTTTTATACATAGCATTTCCAATAACTGTCACAAATACAAGGTGAGTAGTAGCAGCAGAAGTATCTGATGGTGGCACTAAGCTGTTTGTTTATTTGGCATTCCAGAACATATGCAGAATGGGCTAAGGCCAATTGCTAAGTACAGTAAAGCTAAACCCATTGAATGAATGGGGCATGTTCAATCAAAATGTCTGAAAATCCAATTGATTAACTGGCTTTACTTTAGCTGTGATTTAATTGGATGTAGACTGCTAACTTATCACCCCCAGGCTATTATATTATTTCCCCTACATTCCACTTAGGAATATAAAAATCTCTTTCTCAATTCTGTTGAGCTTTTCCAAAATCCAACCTGTATTTTTCCCATCTCCTAATCTTCCCCCTTCATCCCCCCCCCCTTCAAGTATTTAAACTTTTAACTTAACTTGGCACTTAAAGATCTATGTTCTCGGTTGTATAAGGATACCAAGTCACCTTGTGTGTCTCCTGAGCAGGCCCGGATTATCACCTTTTTGCGCCCTAGGCCACACTTTGGAATTACGCTCACCTTACCGCACCCCCATTACTCAGACTCCCAGGATTGAGTCAAGGAAGGAGCTGGGCGCAAGGAGGAGGAAGGAAGGGAAGCCCTGCCTCCTCCTCCTCCTCCTCCTCCTCCTCGTGCCGTCCTTCCTTGACTCAATCCTGCCCCTGCACTGTAAATAAGGAGGGAGTTGAAGTCCAATTCACCTGGAGAGCCCATGTTTGCCCAGGCCTGCATTAGAGACACCCTGAGGGCTCCTCTTTGCTTTTTACACACACACACACACGCACACACACACACCCGCCTCTCCAATTTCCGGCGGCTTACTTGGGTCATCTTGTCCACCGAGACCAGGATTCCATCTATGGTTAAAGGCGGCAGCTCCGAGATAACCTCCTGTGGCACAGGGAAGCCCTGCCTCCTCCTCCTCACGCTGTCCTTCCTTGAGTCAAGGAAGGAGCCAGGCGCGAGGAGGAGGAGGAAGGAAGAGAAGCCCCACCTCCTCCTCGTGCCATCCTTCCTTGACAAGGGAGCGAGGGCAAGGAAGGAGGCACCATTCCCTCCTCCCCCGCCCCCGCGCAGTGCTCTCCTCCGCCCTCCCGAGAGAGAGAGAGAGAGAGAGAGAGAGAGGAGAGACTCATCTCTGTCCTGAGTCCATGCGCGTTGCATTTTTGTTTCAATTTTTTTTTTGGTCCATGATCTGTGCCCCCCCGCCTTGCGCCCCTAGGTCATGACTTAGGTTGCCCTTATGGGTAATCTGGGCCTGCTCCTGAGGAATCTGTATAATGATGACATAGCAACAGCAAGATCAGACCACAAACAACAGACTGGTTCAAGATTGGGAAAGGAGTATGGCAGGGCTGTTCACTCTCACCCAAACAATTCAACTTGTATGCAGAACACATCATGATACATTCGGGGCTTGATGAATCCATGGCTGGAATTAAAACTGCACAAAGAAACATTAACAATCTTAGATATGCAGATGATACCACTTTGATGGCTGAAAGTGAGGAGGAGCTGAGGAGCCTTCTAACCAAGGTGAAAGAAGAAAGTGCAAAAGCTGGGTTGCAGTTAAACATCCAAAAAAACCAAGATGATGGCAACCAGACTGATTGATAACTGGCAAATAGAGGGAGAAAACGTGGAGGCAGCGACAGTCTTTGTATTTCTAGGCACAAAGATTACTGCAGACGCAGACTGCAGCCAGTAAATCAGAAGACGTTTACTTCTTGATAAAATCATGAAGTGTATGAAGGTCCACATAAAGCAATGGTATTCCCTGTAGTAACCTATGGAGGAAAGAGCTGGACCATAACAAGGGCTGAGTGAAGGAAGATAGATGCTTTTGAACTGTGGTGCTGCAGGAAAATTCTGATATTGCCTTGGATTGCAAGAAGTCCATACTTCAGGAAATAAAGCCCACTTGCTCACTGGAGGGAAGGATATTAGAGTCAAAGGTGAAGTACTTTGGCCACATTATGAAAAAACAGGAAAGCTTGGAGAAGACAATGATGCTGGGGGAAATGGAAGGAAAAAGGAAGAAGGCCGACCAAGGGCAAGATGGTTGGATGGTATCCTTGAAGTGACTGGCTTGACCTTGAAGGAGCTGTGGGTGACTACCGCCAACAGGGAGTTCTGGAGTGGGCTTGTACTTGAGGTCACAAAGAGTTGGAAGTGATTGAATGAATAAACAACAAACAACATGGATGAGCGCCAGTCTGTGAGCTATCTGTGGAAAGTGTCAAAGAAAGAAAGAAATAACCATGACCAGCACTTTCTAGGTCAAAGTTGCAAAATGAAAGAGGTGATATAGACTTCTCCTCTGAATTTGTGTAGAAAATTATAAAAGACCCATATTCAGGACTCACGTAGCAATTCACTAACAGCTTTGCCTTTCTGCAGAATTTGGGACATAAATATTTAAAAGTCCGGCATAGAGAATGACTTAAGCCTCTTCCACACAGCTGTATAAAATCTACATGGAAATATGGAACAAACATAAAGGACAACTAATTTGTAAGAATTCTGTATTAACTACAATAATAATGGAAAGAGATTTCCCAAAGGAACTCAAAGGAATATTAAACAAAGAATTTGAAAAAAGGAACTAAAAAGGTCAGTGAATTGGATAGAATGAAAAATGGGAAAAGTAAATATGAGGAAGGAACTGAGAGGAATAAATATTTCACAGCTCCACTGAATTTAACTGGGGAAAATGGAATAAAAACTGTTCCGAAATAAAACCAGAAAGCAAATAATGTGATTTGAGCAAATAATACTAGAAGAGAAAATAACAAACAATTAAAAGGAACAACAAGTGTGTGTGTGTGTGTGTGTGTGTGTGTCTAGGATACAGGAGGAAAGGAGGAAAGACTAACATTAAGAGAATTATGGGAGGAAGAAGTAGGAATAAAAATAACTGAGAAAAAAACAGAGAGATATGGAAAGCAAGACAATTAAAAACTTATCAATTAGATTAAAAGAAAAGTATTATAAATTAATTTGGAAGTGGTATTTAACACCGAGAAGGCTAAACATTACGAATAAAAACTGTAATGAAAAATCTTGGAGAGGATGTCAGGAAACTTGAACTTATATGCATATGTGGTGGGATTGTAAATATGTACAATATTTTTGGGAAATGCTTATAAGGAAAATAGAAAATATTATGAATATAGAAATTAGAAGGAATCCAGCATTGATACCCTGCCCTTCTCACCCCAAAGGGGACTCAGAGCAGCTCACAAAACACACATACAACAAACATTCAATGCCACTTATATGATTAACAAGGACAGATAACACAAAGAGAGGTAAAGGCAGTTTTTCCCATCTTATTTCTGACATCTTGGAGGCTGTGCTCAACTATGGCCATGGGGGGGTGCTGTCACTCCATCTTCCATGCCAAGGAGTATTCCTTTAATTAATGTCTTTAAAGGCGCCTTTATTACCTCCCTGCTAAAAGCGGAACCTATTTACTAGGGGTAGTTGATCCATTAAAAATTGATTCTAAACTCGGTTGGAGTGCAAGTGGTGGTGCAGGAGCACCAGCAGTGGATGACAAAGAAGACGAACTGAAAGAAAAATTGGAAGAAGTTGAAAATGAGTTATGACCTAAGACAGTTGAAATGCATATCAATTAATGTAAATGGAATTAATTCGCCATCAAAGAGGAAAAAAATGTTATTCCCAAAGACAGGAGGAGGTGGGGCTGCGAATCCTCTCCTCCTTCTGTCCTTGGCAATAACGTGGAGGAGGCGCCTTCCCTCTTCCTTCCATTGCCGCAACCGAAGGAAGGAGAGGGATGTTTTGACCTTGAACTCCCAGAAATCCTAACAGCTGGTAAAGTGGCTGAGATTTCTGGGAGTTGTAGGCGAAAACACCTGGGACCCAATCTCCTCTCGTGAGTTGAGATCTGAGAGGGGAAAAACGACCTAATAATGTGACCTTTAGAAGAATGGCGACCCCGGGTTTGGTTTTGAAATTTCTCTTCCGGGTTGGACCCCGAGGGTCGATATATGGTAGAAATATACGAAAATACGAAAAATAACGGATTTCAAAGTAATTTAAACCAGAGATATCCAGCCCTACTATTTACCTACCAGCATTTCTGCTTTTGACCTGCTGGGTGGACAGGTGAGCTGGGGCTAATAGCAGGTGCTCACCCCAACCTGTGATTGAACTGCTGACCTTTCGTTTGGCAGGATTTTTCTGCAGCACAGCGGTTTCGCCTGCTGTGCTAAGCCCAGCCTTTTTACACACTTAACCATTGCCTGCTGAGATAACCATCCTTCAAGAACATTCTGAAACCAGACCTCTTTCCTATAACATCCTAATTCTGAAATCAACCTAAAAGAAAAGCAATTCCCCCTGCATGTTTGCCTGATAAGTCAAGCAAGCAGGGAGGTTTGATGTAGCCCTCTTAATATGTATATTCTTCTTTTCTCCTTTGTCATGGAGCAGACATCAGTCCTGTTTCCCAAATATGCTGGGTGCTACCAATTGCATGCTTGTTTGTTTTTAATTCTAGGTCCTTCTTTAGCTTGGTTTTCACTTCAGATGAAGAATGTGCTGAAGCAGAACAAGCCTTCCGCAGAATAGGTAATGACTTGTTCAAAACTGCTGGCATCCAACAGCGGGTTAGGCAGCAGCGGGCCTTTATCCGACAGCTCCGCAAGAGCCCTGTGCTGAGCAACACATTTCCTAAGAGAATAGCCTTGCCGATCGCAATGCCTTTGTGGATATTATTCTTATCTACATCTGGAACATCTTTTTGTCCCCGCAAAGAAACAAGTAACTTTCATATAATGGGAAACAGGGAAAAGAAAAATTTGGAAACTGAAATATACAGTCAACCAACATCAACAGGAGTATGGATAGTTCATCTCTTCCTGGGTGATTTGAGGTAATACTTGTGACCTTTTGTACAGAAATGTGTTAGAAATTAGCGTCTTCTTTTTTTAATCCTCCATTTCCAGAACCTTGTTTGTTTCTTAGTATTTAATTGGTAAGCAAACACATTTTTTTCAAAAAGAATAGTTGCAACACTATAGAGATCTTTCACACCTAAAGTTCACATTCTCCCCAGTAGCGATGTGAAAAACTCAGGAGTCCCAATTTGGAGGTGTTTGTTCAAATCCCCCATCCTTTCCTTTGTTCATTAGGAGAAATTGTTATTTTTCTTTCATCCTGGAATAGATACTTATTTTCCATAGGTGTGTTCTGTAACATCTATTTAATGTTTAATAGTTTAATGCTTAATAGTTTAATTTGGTTTTAATGTTGACTTTTCACCTGCTTCTAATTGTAATTGTAATTTGATAATAATAATAATAATATTTATTTATTTGGTTTTTTGACCAGTCATATGACTATTTCAAAATACAACACGAGTAAAAGACAAGGTAAAAAGGAGAGGACAACAGCCAACCTTCTATTTACGGTCAGCATCTTATTGTCCTGGTTCTTCTTTCAGGAAATGCGCTCTTTTCTTGATCACTTTCAGAATAAGAAGGCTTACTCTGATTATGGTGGATCTTTCCTGTCCTTGAAAGAGGAATGTCAAAAGATCATTTCTTTTGGGGGATCTGCAGTTGGATAATATTGGATGTAAATATCTGTATCGCAGTTCAGTATATGCTAGACAGTCAACTAAAAAATGTTCGATACCTTCCACTGTTTGTTCTCCCCATGCGCAGAATCTCTCACTTCTTGGGATGTTACAGTAATGCTCAATTTGCAACATAATACCGAGTGGTTCAAACCTAGCCCTAGTAATATATTCTTCTTAAGCGTAGCAGAAGTTGAATAGTCAGATAGTGTTCTAAATGAATATTCCTTTTGTGGAAAGCTGAAAACCTTGTGGCAGAAGACCTACCTATGCTTGCTAGGTCCAGTTGAGCATACTGTAGATATCTCGAGTGCATTGCACAAGCACTTGTTTTGCCTTGGGTCCTAGATCATTCAGAAAATGTAAAGGCAGGCCAATTTTAGCCAATTCATTATTTAGAGCCACTATCCATTATGACTTTTGGTCACACTGGACTTGATCCTCTAGACATAGGTGAGTAACTGTAATATTTTAATATGTGTGCCACCTTGAGTCTTGAGGTAGGGAAGAAGAAAAGGGATGATGATTATGATGACGATTATGCTTCCTAATAGTAAAGGTAAAGGTTTCCTCTAACCAGGGCCAGATTACCCATAAGGGCACTCTAGGCCATGGCCTAGGGGCGCAAGACAAGGGGGGCGCAATTCACTCGGACCCCCAAAAAATGTTGAAACAAAACTGCAACGCAACTCTCTCTCTCTTTTGAGGGAGGGCAAGGGGAGAGTGCTGCGAGGGGGCGGGGGGAGGGAAGGGCGCCCCCCTCACCATCGCCCCCACCTCCTTGTCAAGGAAGGAGGGCGTGCCCTCGGTGCCGGCAGCAGCCTTGGGGGCGGGGCTTCCCTCCGCCTCCTCCTCTTCGCAGCTCAAGGTAGGAGGGTGCGCGGCGGCGCCAGGAGGAGGAGGGGGGGTTGGTTTGGTGGTGTTGGTTTGGGGGCATAATTCAAAAGTGTGGCCTAGGGCGCCAAAAGGGGTTAATCTGGGCCTGCCTCTAACATTAAGTCTAGTCGTGTCCAACTCTGGGGGTGGTGCTCATCTCCATTTCTAAGCTGAAGAGCTGGCATTGTGCATAGATGTCTCCAAGGTCATGTGACCAACATGACTGCATGGACCGCCGTTTCCTTCCTGCAGAAGTGGTACCTATTGATCTATTCACATTTACATGTTTTCGAACTGCTAGGTTGGCAGAAACTGGGTCTAACAGTGGGAGCTCACTCTGTTCCCCAGATTCAAACCACCAACCTTTTGGTCAGCAAGTTCAGCCGGTCAGTGGCTTAATCTGCTGCACCACCAGGGGGCCCTTTTACTTCCTAATATTGACTCAGTTTTCCCATTGACTAAAGCTTCATGTTTGTATTTTTCATGTCTATGCATTTTTAAATGCATGCACAATTTCATGCATTTTCCCCCTCAGAAATATAACTCAGGCTTTGCAGGTGTGTAAATGTCTAAGAAAAGGTATATTTGGTGTCAAGGGGACTCTCGAAAATTGCAAAATGAATCATGTCAGTGAGAATCTCGAAAGCCCTCACATTACTTTGCATCTGTCTCCTCCAGCAGTAAACCATGCTGGGTTGCCATGAAATGGTACTTCTTGTGCCCACCACTAAATCTCAAGAAGCTGCATTTGTTGATTCAAGAGATTGGGCTGTTCACTTTAGTATTGAGCAGCAGTAGCTCTTGAAATATAACAGGAGTCTTTTCCAGTTCTATCTGGAGAATCCATGCCCTCCAACTCTTCTTAGATGAATACCAGAATGAGGTAAATGGTCCCCCAGCTTCCTGACAGGTTCTGTTCTGTTGCAGGACATCCACCGGAAGTTTACTTTTGATTTTTTATTGATTCTTCAACATGTGCTGAGCCTCCTAAGTGCTGATGCACATATCTGAAAGCGAACACAAGCAAAGTTCTTGTCATTATCTCTTCTCACCCTCCTACTGCCTTCACTTTTTCCCTCTTGAACCTCACTTCATTTTGGGGTCACTTGCCTGCTATGCTCTCTTTTGATTTCATAAACACGAGAACAAAGGAATTGTGCCACTGTGTATTGAATTTGAGCTCTCATCAGCTGTCTTCAGACAAAATGCTGGAATAGTCCACACCAGCATATAGCAACAAAGTCATACATTTTTCTTGACTTCAGGAATATGAAGGGATGCTAATATGCATATTTTTGACCATTTTTTAAGCCACTGTTATCTATCAATGTGGCTATCCCCATTTTATTCCGGGTTCTTTCGCATTTTAGGGCCTGTGTAAACAAGCCCCGAGTTCAAACTCAGCTGTTTTCTGGCCCAGACTTTAAAAACCATCAGGGCTTTCTCGCATTTTTACATTTACAAAACCTCCTCCTGTCCTTTAGAACAGTGTTTTTCATACCACCATTTTTACATTTACAAAATGACACCACCAACCAAAATGACAAAAAATGACGCTCTAACACAGTAATACATATAGTTAATATGTTTTTAAATGTATTTATACACTCAGTATGAAACCTGGGCCTGTTTTGATGAACACAACATATATATGACTTCCTCTCACATACTTATACATGGCTATCATGTCTTCTCTCAGCCTTCTCTTCTTCAGGCTAAACATGCCCAGCTCTTCAAGCTGCTCCTCATAGGGCTTGTTCTCCAGAACCTTATAGACCATTATAGACTCTATAAGTTTCATAGATCTGTGTGGCCTCTTTCACTGACTCCCTCCTCCCTCCGCAAAAGCAGAGCACTGAGCGGAAATGATTGAGTTGGTGTTTTCACGTTGTCTTAGATTTCTCACGAGAACAGCCAAAGCCGGAAGCTCCATGTCGGTGAATTGGGCAATGAGCGAACCTGGGAGCATCGGGAGGCTTAAGCAGCCCTGAGTGGGAGCTGGAGCCATGCTGAGTCGAGGCTCCTGAAGGCTTCCTCAAGGCGGGCCTGGCCCTGACATTCGACGAAGCCCTTCCTTTGCCTCGGGGAGGATCTTTGGGGAGGGAAAGAGCTGCTAGGAGGGGGAAGAGTAACAATTTCCCACGGCACACCTGATGATCGCTCACGGCACACTAGTGTGCCATGGCACACTGGTTGGGAAACACTGCTTTAGAAGACAAATATCTTTTGACAATGCAGGTTAGCAAATATATACATTAACAAACAAATAGTGAAGGCTTGGGAGGTTGCTATTTCCAACAAACATAGCATGTATTTATTTTAGTTTCTTTTTGGTAGCCTTAGCTACACCCTCTCTGCTCCCGAATCTGTGTGTGTTTGTTCTTTCTTCACTTGGTAGCATGCAGTTCAGTCTTCTGTTCATTCTGTTTCTTCTCTTCCTTCTCCTTCTCCTGCTCCTCCTTCTCTTGCTTTTAGGCCTGGCTAGCCAGGTACATTTTTAACTGATGAAAGCGACTGACAAGCCCTGGACTCTCAAAGAAGATAATGTTATGCTGCAATCTGAGCCGGCTTGATTAATAAGAACAATAACCATGCTTGGCACGTAAGCCAAAGAGAACAAGGCTTCAGATAATTGCACCCTCCCACACCCCGTAAGTCTTGCTGGTGAGGAAGGCACATTTGCCAGAAATGTAGCATGCAAATTAAAAAGAGCTGGAAAATAGTTAGTGATCTAAGTGATTTAATAAACAGAACAAAAATCCAAGGCACAAAGGGCTACTTCAAACCAATGTGAGCTTCACTCTGCCCACATTACGTGATTATTTTGACAATGGCACAAGAGGGGTCATGCGCCTTCAAGATACTGATGTCCTAAATTGAGCACCCTGAGAAGTGTCATTGCAGTGCCAATTTGGAAACGGCTTTCCCTCTACCATTGCTAGGTAAAATTCCCTAGACTGGCCAAATTCCCAGAGGTAAGCTTCCAAAATGTAGTATCACTGAGTATTTGTAAGTCTTCGGTGTCACCAGCCTTGGGCACATGTCTTACATTTTAGAAAGCAATCCTCTGTTTGAATAACTTTAGCCAAAAGGACAGTAATCGTTGTGGGTTGTGTTGTCAGAGGCATTTCTGAGATAATTCTATCAAGACCCACAATTGATGTTGCAAATCATGCTCATTTCACAAAGACAGAAAAGTTTACATGCCTACCTATGTGGAAGATATTATTGTCATGTAAAGCCCAAAAAACCACAGCAACCCAGTTATGGGTTGTTGTTTTTAATGAACTACTAAAAAATAAATGATAGTAATATGTTCCCCAGAGATCTCTCCGATCTGAGGCTCACAACCTTCTGCAGATCTCTTCCCTACAGACCATTCATTTATCATCAACGCAACAGAGGGCCTTCTCCATGGTGGCACCAAGCCTATGGAATGCCCTGCCTCCGGAGGCCAGAGCAACCTGCGAATTGCCGGCCTTCCGGAAAGCCTCTAAAACTGTGCTCTTTAGACAGGCTTTTGACCTCTAATTCTTGGTCGGTTGACTAATACTGTTTTGTGGGATTATTGGGAAATGGGGTTTTTATATTGTCATTCACTGTTTTATGGTTGTGATCTTATGTGTTGTAAACCGCCCTGAGCCATCCGGAATGGACGGTATACACATTGAAATAATAAATAAATAAAATAAATAATGGAGGTCCCTTCTACACTGCCATATAAAATCCAGATTATCTGTTTTGAATTGGATTATATGGCAGTGTAGACTCAGATAATCCAGTTCAATGCGGATAATGCCAATTACCTGCTTTGATAATGCTTTGATAATGTGGATTATATGGCAGTGTCTAAGGGGCCATAGGGCTGTCACTTCAACTTTACATGAGGCAATCCTGTATTTGAAGTGCTGTGCAATCAAAACCCAATTTAAAAAACAAAAAAACTGCAAAGAATAGGGGGCTTGAAGCTACTCACCATCAGTTAGCAAAGGGGACAAGCATAAAAATCACCTGGCCACAGTCTTCTATATTACAATGAAACAGTTGGCATCCAAACAGTACATTGTGGGTTCTTAATAGATCACAAAGTTACCATAAATCAACAGTGTGTTGTGATACTTGCAGGAACACCTCAGCAAGCAAGAGCCCAAAAGTGGCAGGCTAAAACCTAGAGCCTCAATACATGAGAGACTCTTTCCTGGGCACAAAGCTGGGGGACTTGGGAGGCACTGAACAGACTGCGTTCTGGCACCACAAGATGTAGAGCCAACCTTAAGAAATGGGGCTACAAAGTGGAGTCCACATGCACAATGGAGGACCTTCTTACAGCAACACCAGAGGCACTCCAATTGGCCAACTTCTGGTCAAAGGACATTCAGTATAATGCCAAGTTTTAAACTTTGTTGGTGTTTTTAAATACGTACATTACAACTGTACTCTCAATTTGCTTCTAAGTTGAAAATAAGTAAGTGTGTTGTGATGGCCAAAGGACAATGGAGTTTTAGACTGGATCAATAGGAGTGTAGTTTTCAAATTGAGGAATGTAGTAGGGCACCCGCATCCAGAATACTGTGTCCATTTTGGGCACCACATTTAAAATGGACGTGGACAAGCTTGAGTTTATTCAGAGTAAAGAAAGCAAGGCGGTCCTTAGAAATAAATGAAGCATGACTTATGGAGCTGGATATGTTTACTTTGGAGAAGAGAAGCCTGAGAGAGGACAGGATATACATATTTAAATACCTGAAGCATTGTCATGTAAAAGACAGTGTGAGGTTGTTTTCTTTTGTTCCAGAGACTAGAACATGGACACGTGGATTCATATTTGAGGAAAAGAGATTCTACCTAATCATGAGCGAAAAAAGTTATCTACAGCAAGAGCTGTTCAATGGTGCCATGGACTGATTTGCAGGAAAGTTGACACCATTCTCTGGAGGTCTTTCAACAGTCCTCTTTGGGAGGGATAAAGTGAGGTATAAATAATAAAAAGAGGAAGAAGAGGAAGAAGTTGAAGTTGAAGTTGGATAGCCATCTCTCAAGAGTGTTTTAGTTGTGTATTACTGCAGTGTTTTTCAACCTTTTTGACACTCTAACACAGTAATACATATAGTTAATATGTTTTAAAATGTATTTATACACTCAGTGTGAAACCTGGGCCTGTTTCGATGAACACAACATATATATGACTTCCTCTCACATACGTATACATGGTTATCATGTCTTCTCTCAGCCTTCTCTTCTTCAGACTAAACATGCCCAGCTCTTCAAGCTGCTCCTCATAGGGCTTGTTCTTCAGACCCTTGTGAAATTTCACCCTGAGTGAAACTTGCTTCCAGATAACTATGGATGTCATGAAGCTGTTATAAACAGTTCCTTTTGGGGGGGGGGGGAGGGGGAGGCAACTCTCGAAAAATCCAGTAAAATAGTAAAAAAATAAACATTTCCAAGCGGAGAGGCTCAATTTGTTTCTTGGAAACCTGTGAATGCTTCAGCCCCCCCAATGCTCCCAGGTTCGCTCACTGCCCAATTCACCGACGTGGAGCTTCCGGCATTCGGCGGAGCCCTTCCTTTGCCTCGGGGAGGATCTTTGGGGAGGGAAAGAGGGAGAAAGAGCTGCTAGGAGGGGGAAGAGTGCCAATTTCCCACGACACACCTGCTGATCGCTCACGGCACACTAGTGTTGGGAAACACTGTATTACTGCATGGTAGGAGATTGGGCTGGATGGCCTTTGTGGCCCATTCCAGCTTAGTGATTTTATTTAACTGGAAACAATTATTTCTAAATCTACACCTATAGGTATATGTAAATAGGATGAAAGTTACGCATGTGTATATAGGCACATGTAATTCATGAAAGTTAGCCATCTGTTATCTATTTAATGTGTTATACTTACTCTTTGTTGGTAATGGATTGGAGCTTGCTATGCTTTTGAACATGTACATGTTTGTGTTGTTGTTTTTTTCAGAATATGGTCAAGGTCATTGTGGACTGGAGGTGGAGATACTTATTTTAGTTGAGAAGGAGGGTTTGTTTTCTTCCCTGCTGCATAATGGCGGCTGGACAGCTTCCAAGCACAGCTGGTTTCCCAACTACATATTGTCCATGAAGGGACACCTAAGTACTGTCCAGCTGTCAGCATTCTGCCTGGAAAGAAAGGGCAGCCTTTGCCCTCAAACAAGATGAAAGGCTGTTCATTCTTCCCTGGGTGGTCAATGGTAGCCATGCAATGCCCAATTGCTCCTGTGGCTACAGGGTGGACCTGTGCCAAGAGTGGTCCAGCTGCTCTTGTGCAGAAGGGGCAAAAGCCATACGTGAGGGGCTACTCTGCACCTCATTCCACAATGTCTCAAAGAGTGCAGGTATACTTCCATTAATGAACTAAATGTGTTCCTGATCATTAATTCTTTAACAGAAAATTTGATACCAGAGGAGAAATAACATGGAAATAATAGGCCTAGGTTCCTTCAACAGAAAAACAAAACAAAACAAAACAAAACAGAGCAAAAGCATGTTGAACCTTCTAGAGCAGCCATCGGAAAACTTCGGCCCTCCGGGTGTTTTGGACTTCAACTTCCACAATTCCTAACAGCCAGGTATGGTGGGAGTTGAAGTCCAAATACATGGAGGGCCAAAGTTTGACCATGCCTGTTTGGCTAAATGGTTGTTAATAATGTTTTGGCTAAATGGTTGTTAATAATGTTTTCAAAATGGATTTTAACTTAGTGGTGTCAGGAACTTCAATGCTTTCCAGTAAAGACGCTACAGAACTGCTGCTTCTTCCAGTGGTAGTTTATTGAAGACACAAAACCTATAAAGCTGAAACACCCGCTTCCCATCACCACAATCCTTATATACTAATCCCTCCCCCATGCAATGCCTGGAGAGGGTTGCATCCTGACTCAGCAATCCCAGTGAGTCTTTGCATTACCCAGAGTTCCCTGGGCATTACATCATACCCCAGAGTCTTATCTAGACCAAAGGTCATAGTCCCAGTATATTCAACTGCAAAGAAATAGAGCAAAGTTCATGGTTGAGTCATCTCTCTCTGACTCAGCAACTCAGGTGAAAGTAGTAGGCTCATGGCAGGCTGGGATCTGTCTCTGGCCCCAGGCATAGAGATTCTAGCCCTGACATAACGCCTTCCTCCCCCTTCTCCTCCTCCCCCTGAGGAAGACAAAGCAACATTCAAAATTTTGGCATAATTGGGTTAACATATCGTTTTAACAAGTTGCAATGAAACACAGAATAAATTTTCCTCAAGGCCCTTGGCAATATCAATCGGTATGTCACCTCATTCACTCGCTCAGCCACTCTGAATGGTCCCACATACTTTGGGCCCAATTTTCGAGAAGGTAAGCCAACTTTACATTCTGAGTGGATAACCATACCAAATCCCTTCCTTATACACATCACCTTCTTGTCGGTTTTTGTCACCAAATCGCTTGTGCAACCCCTGTGCCTTATGCAACGCCTCAGTTACCTCCTTCCATTCTTCTCGAGCTCTATTGTACCATTTCTCCTTATCATCCTCCAGCACTCCTATACCAACTGGTAGTGGAACAACCTCTTGGCCAAATACAATTGAAAATGGAGTCCTGCCTGTAGATGAGTGCACAGATCCGTTATAAGCCACTTCAGCATAAGGCAACAAGTCTGCCCAATTACTCTGCTGGGCATTTACAAAAATTCTTAGATAACTACCCAACGATTTCTGCCTCCTCAACTCCCCATTACAACAGGGATGATAAGCAGTTGTCAACTTCCGGTCTGCTCCTAAGGTTTCCAAGAACCTATCCCAGAATTTCGCCGTGAATTGCACACCTCTATCGCTAAGCACCTGCTCTGGACACCCATGTAACCGGTATATATGCTGCACATATAACTTAGCCAATTTCTCTGCCGAAGGCAAACCAGTTAACGGTATAAAATGGGCTTGCTTTGAAAACATGTCCAGCACAGTCCAGATATACCTATATCCTTTACTAGGGGGCAACTCCCCCACAAAGTCGGTACTAATATGTGTCCATGGCCGCACCGGAGTAGCCACCACCTGGATCAATCCTGGGGGCTTAGCAGTAGGTACCTTCCCCCGTGCACAAGCCTCACAACTACTCACATAATTCTTTACCGATGTCCTCATTCCTGGCCACCAATATCGGGCTTTGATTGCAAAGAAAGTCTTAGTAAATCCCCAATGCCCTGCTGTCTTGTGGTCATGGAACAACTCCAACACCCTATTCCTTAACTCTGCTGGTACATACAATTTCTCCCGAACTATCCACAATCCCTTGACCCTTTTACATTCCAACTCATGGGCCTTCAACCAATCATCCTTCTCATAACACCTCTGAAACTCTTTTACCCACTGTTCCAGCTCCTCATCCTCCTGCTTTATTTCCAACTTCGCTTGTGCTCGTGTCTGCACTCTCAGACCCCACTGGTCCTTTGTGAACACACCTCTCCACACTTGAAAGAGGATCTGGCCCCACTGCAGGATAACGCGACAATGCATCAGCAACCACATTATCCTTACCCTTTATATGCTTCAACACAAAATTAAACCTAACCAGATACTGGGCCCATCGTAACAATTTAGGAGACAACTTCTGGGGCTCCCTAAGAAATTGCAAATTCTTATGATCAGTTAACACTTCAAACGGGTGAACTGCCCCCTCCAAAAGTGTCTCCACGTCTGCAGAGCATAACGAATAGCAAACGCCTCCTTTTCCCACACTGGCCAATTCCTTTGCTGCTCCCCAAATTTCTTAGAGAAATAAGCACAGGGTTTCAACACCCCTTCCTCGTCCTTCTGTAACAAAGCTCCCCCATATGCCCAAGCGGAAGCATCACTCTGTACCACAAAGGGCTTTGCTGGATCTGGATGCACAAGCAAAGGACCTTTAGTGAAAGCTACCTTTAAAGAGTCAAAAGCCTTTTGACACTCTACAGTCCAACCCAACCTGGCACCAGGCGCCCTCACCTTCCTAGCCTCACCCTTACCTTTTGTCTTAAGCAACTCTGTAAGAGGCAAAACAATATTAGCAAATCCGAAAATAAAAGACCGATAAAAGTTAGCCATCCCCAAAAAAGCCTGTAACTGTCTCCTTGTTTTAGGAGCTTCCCAAGCCAACACATCTGCCACTTTACCTGGATCCATGGACACACCCTCTCTACTAATTCTATATCCCAGGAAGTCAATTTCGCTCTTGCTAAATTCACATTTACTTAACTTAACAAACAATCTGGCCTGTCTCAATCTCTCCAATACTTCCCGAACTAACTGCACGTGCGCCTCTTTGGTTTGTGAAACCACAACAATGTCGTCTAAATAAACATACACCCCTTTATACAAAAGGGGGTGCAGCACCTCATTTATCAACTGCATAAATATACCGGGGGCCCGGCCAAACCAAAAGGCATGACGACCCATTCGTACAGCCCCAAGGGACACGAAAAAGCAGTCTTCCACCTGTCCGATTCTCGCACCCGCACCATATGGAAGGCATTTATAATATCCAGCTTTGTGAAATACCTGCCTTTCCCCAATTGCCCTAATAGATCCTTGATTAAAGGCAATGGATAACAATTAATGGTACTTATCGCATTAAGACCCCTATAGTCGATACACAACCTTAATTTCCCATCTTTCTTTTCCCTAAAGAGAACAGGGGCTGCAATAGGGGATTCCGATCTTTGGATGTACCCTTTCTTTAAATAATCATCTATCTGCTCCCTTAACGTAACCTTCTCCTTCTCAGACATAGGATAAATCTTTGGCTTAGGAAGTACTGCCCCTTCTTTCAGTTCTACCTTGCACTGTACATTCCTGACTGGGGGCAGATTGTCGGCTAATACAGGGTTGAACACATCTGCTAAGTCAATATATTCCTCAGGAATCTGTGGCTCACCTCCTTTCTTCTCTTCATTCACATACACACCACCATTTGCCACAGGCCGGCACTCTAACGTACCTGCTTTCCAATCTATGATTGGATCAGCCTGTTTCAGCCAAGGCAATCCCAATATAATTTCATGTTCCATAACAGGAGCCACTACACAATCCAGCTCCCCCTCCCAAGTATCAACCTTTCCCTTTAACCCTTTCGTTCCCAATGGAAAGGGCCCTCCTCCCACAAAAGTTCCATCCAACTGGGCAAAATGTACAGGAGCTGGTAATTCCTGAATTTCACATTTCAAATCCTTAACTAATCCAGGACACATAATGTTTTCAGAACACCCGCAATCCACCAATGCTTTATGCGTTTGATATTTTCCTTTCTTTTCCAATTCGATTTTACAAACAATACTTGGGGCCCCTTTTCTCACCCCATCCGCACTCTCCATCTTTTCACCCAGGGCACCTCAGGCAACTTTCACATTTTTGGTATCCGGTAACTTTCTTAGATGACATTGGAAGGAATAATGTCCCGGCTTAGAGCAAATGTAACACAAGCCTTTCCCCACAGTTGGCTTTCCGCTAACACTACTCCGCTGGCTCTCGCTTCCGGTTACACGTCTTGACCCTGGCCGAAATCGCCTTGTAGGTCCTACTGCCGACTTCCGCCGTTGCACTTGGGCCAGAATACCTTCTACGTTACCAGCCAATTGGATCCATCCATCGACATCACCAGGGTCTCCACGATGAAGGCACCACTCCAACAACTCTCGTCGTAATCCGTCTTTAAATAGTTCAAGGAGGGTTGCTTGAGACCACTCCGCTACCTTGCCTGCAAGGCTCATAAACTCCTCCGCATACTCCGTTACAGATTTATTGCCTTGCGTTAACCCCTCAGAGCTTCTTTGGCCTTTACTCTCTCCAGTGGGTCACGAAATCTGTTCTTCACAGCCCAAAGAAACCCTCTCAATGTCCCCAAACATGGATCTTGTCGATCATGGCACTGCACGTACCAGTCCGCAGCTCTTCCTTTAAGCACAGCTCCCACAGCACGCACTCTGCTGCCTTCACTTGGGTACAAGTGTCCATAATCTTGCATGTGATCACCAACTGCCGCCACAAAAAGGCCACTTTACATGCCTCACCATCCCACTCCCCACGGAGCGGCTCCTTCCTTGGACGAACATCACCCCCAATTGGGGTCTCCATTCTCCTGCTCCATCTCTTCTGGGCATCTGGGCACCAGGCTGGGGTCTCCATCCTCCAGATCCATCCCTCTTGGGCACCTGAATACCTCTTCCCAGTCCTACAGCTTTAGGCTGGACTGAAACCCCTTCATTCACCACTCTCAGCCTGGCACCACCATATGCTGCTCCTCGCGGAACTCCTGACTGGGCATCAACCCCCCCACACTCCCGAAGGAGATCTAGGATGGGTTTCAACCCTCTCACTGTCCATCCAAGAATAACGCGTAAAATCGCCTCCCTCAGGCGGCCACCACATAGAATCTTGGTTCTTAAACATCTGCTGGGACATTCGCTGCAATGTCTTCTCCAAAGCCGCAACTTTGCATCCCAACACCTCCACTTCCGTGGGAGAACTCGGCTCAGTAGTTTCACTCCCCCGAGTCGCCTCTCTGGACTTACTGTGCACCGCCGCAGCTGCACCCTGGAGTCGCACTGGATCCACATGACAAGCTTCCCTGGATCCCTCACGAAGAATATGTCCCTCTGGAGCAGCCGCACGCCATGCTGACGCCGTTTCTCCGACCCGATCAGGGAGGCCAACCTCATCCATAGTATTCCACCCCCATTCCAAAGTACATCTTTCATGGACTGCTCCAGTAACATAATCCCAGCTTTCCACATATTCCTCCGCCTCTTGCATAACCCTCTCCATTCCTGGGAAAGTTTCAGGGGCTTCAGCTTCTGTCAGGAACTTCAATGCTTTCCAGTAAAGACGCTACAGAACTGCTGCTTCTTCCAGTGGTAGTTTATTGAAGACACAAAACCTATAAAGCTGAAGCACCCGCTTCCCATCACCACAATCCTTATATACTAATCCCTCCCCCATGCAATGCCTGGAGAGGGTTGCATCCTGACTCAGCAATCCCAGTGAGTCTTTGCATTACCCAGAGTTCCCTGGGCATTACATCATACCCCAGAGTCTTATCTAGACCAAAGGTCATAGTCCCAGTATATTCAACTGCAAAGAAATAGAGCAAAGTTCATGGTTGAGTCATCTCTCTCTGACTCAGCAACTCAGGTGAAAGTAGTAGGCTCATGGCAGGCTGGGATCTGTCTCTGGCCCCAGGCATAGAGATTCTAGCCCTGACAAGTGGTTTTATTTAATGTGTAATGTTGATATATTTTGTATGTATTCTGTATGTGTTGGCATTGAATTGTTGCCATTGTAAGCTGCCCTTTTGGAGTTGAGAAGGACAGGGTATAAATGATGGAAATACATACATACATACATACATGCATACATACATATATACAGTAGCACTGGATCAAGCTTTATTGCATTGTTTAGTGAAGATAAGGTGCTCCAATACCTGAAGTCTATTTCCTGAAACCCGTTCACCATCATCTTAATGTTGATGCTGCTTATAAAGCTTCATATAGTCAACTGGCAAAAGGAGAAGGAGAATTTAAAAAAACTTGGAAAAAGAGTAGCTTCCACACAATATAAAATCCCACAATATCAGTTTTGAACTGGAATATATAGCAGTGTGGGCTCTCTTAACCCAGTTCAAAGCAGATATTGTGGGATTTTTTGCCTTGATATTCTGAGTTATAGGACTGTGTGGAAGGGTCCTGGCAGCGGCCCCGGGGGCAGGGCTTCCCTCCGCCTCCTCCTCCCGCCCTCCTTCCTTGGAGGAGGTGGAGGAGGAGGCGGAGGGAAGCCCTGCTCCGGGGCCGCTGCCGGGCATGCGTGGCAGCGGCCCCAAGGGCTTCCCTTCCTTCCTCATCCTCCTCGCTCGCGTCCTTTAGTCAAGGAAGGAAGCCCCCCGGGCCGCTGCTGGGCAGTGGAAAGAAGGAATGTGGGGGGGAGGGGTGCGGTAAAGGTTGGTTTGGGGGCGTAATTCCAAAGTGTGGCCTAGGGCACCAAAAGGGGTTAATCCGAGCCTGCTTCCGGGTGAGATTCGATCAGCCCCCTCCCTCCTGTCCTTTAGAAGGATAGTAAAAACCTAGCTGTGGGACCAAGCTTTCGGGACAGTGTAATAAGGCTGCAACAGGACACCTCACCATGCCAACTAGACTGGATCCGAGTGATCGTGAAGGCAAAACAATGGATTTTAATGTAAAGATAAATGTTTTTAATGTTTATGTATGTGTAGAATCTATTTATGCACTGGCACTGAATGTTTTCCATTTGTATGTTGTGCTCTGCCCTGATTCCCCTGAAAAGGGGTGGAATATAAATGTTTTAAATGAATTAATGAAACCTGCTGTATTCAGCATACCTTTTTGTGGACTGCATCATTTGAAGAGTGAGATAGAGTCTCGGGAAGCTCATGCCTGATGAAACTTCTCAGTCCTTAAACTGCCATAAGGCTTTTTACTATTTCTATCTTTCATCACCAATCTGCTTTCTTCCTTCAAGTCCTCCTGTACCATTTTATTAAAGCATTCACCCATAAAGAAAGCTGGGGGGGGGGGGGGTCGGTTCATTTTTACTTAGTTTGTAAAAGAGTTGTTCCGAAGACAAAAGCAAGTACCGGAGAGGACAACATTTATTGCTTGTTACCTTGCTTTGGGGAAAAAATGTAAAAATTACAGCCACGGTCAGAGCAATTTTCTAGCATGTTGCAGGCAGATTCAGGGGTGCATTTTCCCCCTGATCAATCTGCTTCTAATGACGCTCGAAATGCCATAATGAATGTAGCATCCCTGCCTTGACCTAAATTGGATTAGATGCCTTACTAATGCGATGTCGGCAAGTCAAATCAGCCCTTAATGCCACCAGGATGAACCTGTGGGGAATATTTGATCGCTAATGCCCGCACGAGGGTTGGAAGAGAAATCCTATCTTTTGATTTAATAAACCATTTCTTTATTTCCCAAAGGTGGATGCATGTTGGAGCAAGATGAGCTAATTAGCGAAATTACTCTCTTTTTCTTTCTTTTTTTAAGGGGGAAAGCTTTGGGACTCACTGCTAAAATACAACATTGTATGCACTCCAATCCTGAAAAATCTGGCAATCTTTTTGATAATTCTAAGCATCACCATGCCCTGCATAAGGATGTGGCCTTCTCTTAAGGGACCAGTCTTAATGATAATGATGAAATCTCATAAAACACTCATCGCTATTAAAGAATTTGGGAAGATAAAGACCCGGTCCCCACTAATAAATTAGACTTGATTAACTGTGCTTGCTTCAAACTGTTACACGTTTGTATTTAAACAAGGAAAGTGATCACCTATCTCACCTTTTACATTCCTGGCTTGTGTTGTATAAGCACCAATCATAACAGGCGGCCATGGTGGCACAGTGGGTTAAACCCTTGTGTCGGCAGGACTGAAGACTAACAGGTCATAGGTTTGAATCCGGGCTCCCTCTGTCAGCTTCAGCTCCCCATGCAGGGACATGAGAGAAGCCTCCCACAAGGATGGTAATACATCAAAACTTTCAAGCATTACAGAATTCAAACAAAAAAGTATTGGGTGAGTTTTATTATTATGTGTTTGCGTCCAAGTCCCCCCAGTGTTTCTTAATATCTGTTTGTAGATACAAAATTTATGATTTAAAAACCAAGATTTGCACACCCTTATTACCGGGAATGTGGTGCAGCTGGCTAAGTGTCAGCTGCATAAGATCTCTCTGACCAGTAGGTCATGAGTTCGAGGCCTGCCCAGGTCGAGGTGGGTGCTCGACCTTAAGTGTAGCCTGCTGTCGAAAGACAGTTGCATTTGTCAAGTAGGAGATAAAGATACCACATTAAAGTGGGGAGGCAAATTTTGACTGATTTATGAGGCCATTGAAAGAACTCCAGGAATCGCTGATGAATGTGGAAGGAACAACAAGGGACGCTGGAAAACGCTGAGAGATGAGGAGTGCATCAGCTCCCCCTGGTGAGCAGAAGTTTGCCTCTGTTTGTCTATATGTCGTATGTTTGTCTATATGTCATATGTTGAACTGCAGGAATTGTCTGCAAGTATGTCTACTGTAATCCACTCTAAGTCTCCTTCTGGGTGAGAAGAGTGAGATATAAATAAATAAATAAATAAATAAATAAATAAATAAATAAAATATTAAATAGTTTCAGAATAAGGGCTAAAGTAGCAAATTGATGAGTACTCACTCCGAGTTTTTAGCAATTTTCTATGTGCCTGCGGCCCACCCTGTCTCTGTGATTTGAGATATTCAGTTGTATAGTGTTTTTTATTTATATGTATGTATTTTTATTGCATTTATTGTTGACGTTTGATTTTGTATTGTAATTTGTTGTTGTTTGGGCTTGGGCTCATGTTAACCGCCCCGAGTCCCCATTGGGGAGAGGGAGCGGGTTACAAATAAAGTTTATTATTATTATTATTATTATTATTACTCCAGGAAGGGACAGACGTTCAGTATTCTGAGATTAAGAGGGATTTTGGGGATGAGGCACTCTATGAAAAGGGAAGGCCAGACAAGTTGGTGTGATCAAGCTAGGGGTGGCTGATGTAAAGTATCAATTCCCATCTTTGATGCCTTCTTTAGAGTATGTATATCTTTAGAGTATGCATACTCTTCTTTAGAGTATGCATATCTTGCTTGTTCCAACTTCCTATAAGAAGTAAAAAGCAAGATATGCATAATCCAAAGAAGAGAAGATGTCTTCAAAGATGGGGATGGCTAATTTGCATCAGCCACCTCTAGACTTTTGCTTGATCATGCCAAATTGTCTGGCCTCCTCTTTTCATACAGTGCCTCCTCTCCAAACTCCCTCTTAATCTCACTCAGTTTACATCTCTCTTGGGTATCTCCTGCCAACTCTGACAACCAATGCATGCCTCAGACAAGCTGTTACACAAATCCTTGGTGACAGACTTTCATTCTCTTGCAACTCAAGTCCAAAGAGGAAGCCTGAAGACCTTGTTATCTTAAGGTTTTTGCCTTCCAGCTCTTCTCCTTCATACCAAGTCAATGGTGTTTCTCTGAACTCCTCATCGTTGCCTCTGAAGAAGCTTTGACTACGGTCAGCAGATGGCCTTCATGTCTGCCTGAAGGAGCTGGAAACAAGCAAAACAGCGCCTTTCGTGATTCCTACTGACCCACAATTGGCCATTGCTTTGTGAGTACTTGATTTGTCCAAAATACCCTCAAACATCGTTTTGAGCAAGATGTGTTTCATCATGCAAGGAGTCTCATAAAGTGTGAAATGGCGAATTTTGGCAAGTCTATCAAATTCTTTGCCATTAATAGTGCTAGAGTGCTTTGCCTAGGAAAAAAAATGATGTTCAGTCTTTTGACAGGGTCAACCCAAAGGTGAGGGGTGGGAAAGTCTTTCAATGGAAGACTCCTAAAGAACTACTACTGGTCCTAGAGTTGCCAGGCAGACATCTTACTAGGTTTCTAGAAGCTAAATAAGTTCTCAAACATATTCCGTCTCATTTTAATAAGGACGTGGACAAGTTGGAGCGGATTCAGAGAGCTGAAAAGCAAAGCCTGACAACTCTAGATGAGACTGCAGGCAGATTCATTAAGAAAATTAAGAGCAATCTGTATCAGGTGGTTGATGTAAATTTTGCAATTGGTTTCAACAGAAGGAGCAGAACCTTCTATTTATGAAGCTGAGAAATACAATATTGTATTTTTATTAATACAATAAAAATACATTTCAAAGTTTTCAAAGTCATAGTTGTCTTAGACCCCTTCTACAGTGCCATATTATTTATTTATTTATTTATTGTTCCTTTTTATATTCCACTCCTTCCAGCAGGCTCGGGGCGGTTTACATAAAATCAATTACTAAAAACAGCAACATTTCAATTTAATAATAACAGCAACATAAAACAGCACATAGAAACAACAATCCACATAGGACTCAGGATTTGAGGAATTTCCTCAGGAACCATTTAGGTTAAAGGCCTGCCTTAAAAGGGTCGTTTTACAGGCTCTCTGGAATGGGCCCAATTTTGTAATGGCACAGACTTTTCAGGCATTGAGTTCCATAGCGATGGCGCCGCTATGGAAAAGGCTCTTGATCTGGTTGTAGACAAGCGGCAAGAGTGCATGGACGGAACTACTAGGAAATTTTGTTCTTCCAAACATAGTGATCTCGGGGGAACATATGGGATGAGGCGGTCCTTCAGATACACCGGCCCTAGACCATACAAGGCCTTAAAGGTCAACACCAACACCTTGAAAACAATCGGGTACTCTATTAGTAGCCAGTGCAGTTACTGCAGAATGGGCGTAATGTGCTCTCGTGCGGGTGTTCCCACCAACAGTCGAGCAGCAACATTCTCCACTAGCTTGAGTTTCCGGATTGATGACAAAGGAAGACCAATGTAGAGGGCATTACAGTAGTCCAGTCTCGAGATGACCATTACCTGGATCACCGTGGCCAGATAATCCAGATTATCGAAGCAGATTATCCATGTTATCTGCTTTAAACTGGATTATATGAGTTCATATAATCCAGTTCAAAGCAGTTAATCTATATTTTAAATGGGAGTATAGAAGGGGTTCTACTCTTGAAGAAAAATATAGGACAATCTAGTATCTGTCACTAAAGTCCAACACTTTGGCATCTTGTTTGCAGAGTTGACAGATGGATGGGATGGGGAAAGGGTAATTAATGAATTGAGACAGATAGGCATGTAAAGGTATTTATGGTTACTTTAAATGGCAATGATAAACAGAAATGTGGTGGTAATTCATCCTATTATAGGTGAGCTGTTGAAAAAGCACATTGTGATGAAAAATCCAGTAGGCCAAAGAATGTTAAACTAGACTGTTCCCTAAATATAATAAAATATCCAGCCTTTCTTTGAAGAAAATCACGCCATTCTTTTTCCTTTCATTTTCTGCTGTTCTCCTTACTTTTCTCTGTAACTTGCCCTGTGAATCAGATTGCAGTCACTCTCTTCTGCGGTATTTTGATGAATCTATAGTATTTGCCAACAGTGAAAAATTGATCTGACAAGAATATTGCTAGAAAGGGCTGTATTTGACAAAACAAGGGTTATCCAGAAAGTAAAGTTACAAGATTTTTTTAAAAAAATACAAAGAATGAATATATTTTAATAAAACTTAAATGGATTTTAACACAGGTATGGCATTATTTTCCCACATAATCACCATTCGGTTCAATACATTTTGTCATCAGTGGGACACGTTTTTGTTGCCTGTGTCATAGAAGTCTCCCTCTGCCTTTTTTGGCCAGTTTGTCACTTCAATTGTCACTTCATCTACACCAGAAAAGTGTTTTCCACCCAGGTGTTCCTTCAATTTAGTAAACAGATGATAGTCACTGGGTACGAGATCAGGGCTGTGAGAGGGGTGGATTTTCAACCAGTGTGCCGCGGAACACTAGTGTGCCGTGAGAGATCATCAGGTGTGCTGTGGGAAATTATTTTCAAACTTCATTCATATATAAACTATAAGGCACATCTGTCCCTTTAAGAAATGGAACCATAGCACTCTCACGTCACCTAAGAAGTGACGCGAGAGTGCTACGGTCGCACCATCTTGGATTTGCTCAGACACGGCTAAGTAAACAAAGTTAGATTTACTGCTGCAGCTGCGTGTCAAGTGACAGTGGCAATTTGGGATCAAAGCAAGACAAGCGAGTGTCAGTGATGGAGACGTTTTTGAGAAGGGAAAATGCAAATGCCGAACAGGGCCGTGGACAAAATTTGCTGATCTTCCTTTGAGCAGTGTTTGGGAGTTCCCCATTCTGGCCAACAAAGCTATTTTGATGTTGCTCCCATTTTCAACCACATATCTGTGTGAGATGAGCTTCTCAAGCTTGACTGCAATAAAAACTAAAAACAGAGAGAGGCTGACAGCTGTTGAGCAAGAGCTTTCTGTGTGTCTTTCTACCATTCCTGCTAGGATATCTATTTTGTGTTCATCGAAACAGGCCCAGGTTTCACACTAAGTGAGTGTATAAATACATTTAAAAACATATTAACTATATGTATTACTGTGTTAGAGTGTCATTTTGTGTCATTTTGGTTGGTGGTGTGCCCCAGGATTTTGTAAATGTAAAAAATATGCCGCGGCTCAAAAAAGGTTGAAAATCATTGACTTAAAATATCCAAACCAAATGAAGTCAATAATTCTTGTGTTGCTTGAGTGGTGTGCAGATGTGCATTGTCATAAAGAAGACAGACTCCCACCGTCAGCATCTCATGATGTTTGTTTTGTGTAGCTGGGGCACCCTACCAACCAAAATGACACAAAAGGGCACACTACCAACCAAAATGACACAAAATGACACGCTAACATAGGAATACATATAGTGAATATGTTTTGAAATGTATTTATACACTCAGTGTGAAACCTGGGCCTGTTTCGATGAACACAACATAGATATCCTGGCAGGAATGGCAGAGGTCTTGACACAAAGGTCTTGCTCAACAGCTGTCAGTCATGGGAAAGCTTCGGCCCTCTGGGTGCTTTGGACTTCAACTCCCACCATTCCTAACAGCCTGAGGCCCTTTCCTGCTTAAGTGGCTGAGGGGGGAAAGGAAAAGGGCCTGAGGCTGCTAGGAATGGTGGGAGTTGGAGTCCAAAACACCTGGAAGGTCCACGTTTGCCCATGCCAGCTTTCGATTCCATCGCCACATCTATCTTCAGCCTCTGGCGGTTTGAATATATGTGATTATCTACGTGATTTTCTACCTTGTCGCTATGATTATGGTGCTGCTTCTTTAAATTGTTTGCAAACTGACTGTGCTATTGTGCGGATCCTGGAACTGACATTGGATAACATCGTGAGGATACACTTTGTTTTTTGTACTCACTTCTGTGATTTCATCAAATATCGTGAGTTTTCCATAGAGGAGTACTCCGTGAACTCGCTACTTCTGGTTCTCAACTCTTCCGCTCTCTGTGGCGACCACGCTGAACTACCTTATGTAAGACTTTTGATTTTCTCCAGCAGGATTGGGTACTTTGAATGTGTTTTTTGCGTATGATTATGTATGATTAATTGTGCATTTTGTACTGTGACGTAGCAGCGCTCCTTTAATAAGTAAGTGTATTGGAGGTTCCAATTTCCCACGGCACACCTGATGATTGCTCACGGCACACTAGTGTGCCACAGCACACTGGTTGGGAAACACTGTTCTAGAGGACCCGGGAAATTAGGTGCAATGCTATAGCAGCCAACAACAATAGGTACCATCTATGGCTGTTCATTTCCAGGGCCTAATAGGAGGAAGTGACTTGGGTAATTGGTAGAAAAAGATATGGCCATATTGTACTTTGCATGGTTCCCTCTACCTATTACCACAACATCCCTGTAAGGTTTGTAGTGGCCCAAGTTCAGCTATCAAATCCAATGACCAAACAAAGATTTGAACTGATCACAAGTCCAACACTTTGAACATCACTTGATACTTTTTATATCCGATTTCTTATAACTGTTTAAAATGTTGTAGAGAGTTGAAAATATAGTGAGGAAATCAAGCAACAACTGGCATGCTGAACTTCCACAATGAAAATGCAAATTAAAGTGATTTGCATTTTTGAATAATTTGCATAATATGCAAAATCAATGTCCAGATAAAAATACAAGTTTTTTTTAAAATCACAGAATGATGTGGAAATTAGAGAGAACTGACTTACGGATGAATGCATGTGAAACAGCCATGGACTGGATATAGGCTCTTTCAGCCAGCCCTAATCAGAGGCACGTTTCCCCTGGGGAGAAGATATAATTATTGTGGTCATAACTAGTAGTCATTGGCAGTCTAATCCTCCATGAATTTCTGAATCACCTTTCAGTGTGAAGAGGGTGGCCACTCATGCAGTGCGCACAAAAAAGAGCAAAGAAGACTGAGGAAGAGGACAGATTTGCAAACAATTCTTGTTGCCATGGGTCTTTTATGGCAACTCCACAATGTGGAATTTCTTGACAATATTTATTCAGACAAATATTCCCACTCTCTTAAGGCAGGAAGAGCATGGCATGCCCAAGGTCACTCAATGAGTTTCCATGGCTGAGGGAAATGCCATGACTGAGTGGAACTCACCAAGAATCCTAACCCAACACTCACTCCAGATATCTACACAAACTACACTTATGCAATTAGAAATACTATAAATTTAATATTGGTATCTCATGAGCTATATCAGTGTTTCTCAACCTTCTTAATGCCATAACCACTTAATACAGTTTTTGTAATGCTCCGGAAAGGGGGTTCCGATAAACCAAACTCACTCCAAGCAGATTGGAAGATAAATCATTTATTGGCTCCTTACTCCAGGCTGAACAAAGATAGACTAAAGAAAAGCCCGCGCAAACATTCCTCAAGAATCCCTCCCGCCGCGCCCGCTGGGCCCTCCTTCCGAGGCTTGACCAAATGGCCAGTCCACATATCAAAGGCCAGGAAGGTATCTGGCAGATCAAAGGGATGAGCCTGGTGGTTTCCTGCCGGCAGTGTCCATATCACTTGGCGCGATCGGCTTGGTCCGTTATGGCATGAAACGAACCAACCAGAGCTGACATAGCGCCCCCCTCCGCAAGATAGTGACCTGCAAGGGAAAGAACAAAGAAAGGAAAAAAAAAAAGGGTCAGGGGCCCGGCTTGTCCGGGAAAGCGGCGTGAAAAGCCTTAACTAGTCTTGGGGCGCTAACGTGAGGTGCCAACACCCACTCAGGGTGCAAGTCCTTGGCAGTCCATTTAACTAAGTAACTAAGGCGGCCCTTGTGGCGCCGCGAGTCCAAGATGTCCTTAATCTCAAAGTGGGTATGAGACCCCACCATAATAGGCCCCGGGCGCCTCTTCGCGGACCACTTCCGGTCAGACACAGCTTTTTCAATAAGCTCACGTGGAACACAGGGTGGACCTTGCGCCAGGTGTGGGGCAGGTCCAGCTTGACCGCCACGGGGTTGATTATTTCCACCACGCTGAGGGGCCCTACAACTTTGCTGGCAAACTTGCGGGACGGTTGAGTCGACTTCAGGTTCTTGGTGGAGAGGAACACGCGGTCCCCACACTGCATACGTAGGCTGGGGCCC
>JARBWK010000015.1:25659692-26037758 GCA_030556195.1 Anolis apletophallus
CCTTCAACCTATTCAGCTCTGACTTCCACAGCCGAGACCCCATGAATGACAGACCTGGACCAAATTTGGCACAAATACTGAATATACCCAAAGTTGAACAGTGATGGAGTTGTGGGGGATTGTTTTTGTCATTTGGGCGTTGTAGCTGCTGGAATTTATAGTTCACCTATAATCAAAGAGCATTTTGAACTCCCAACAGCAATGGCATTGAACTAAACTTGAGCAATAGAGAATCCTGGACCTTGGAAATTGGGAGCTGCTTGCATTTTCCTTCGTGCCACGGCCATCTCCCAGGAGGTGCCTGCAAATGCTGCAGTGACTTTTCTTCTCTGCTGGACCAACTGGCAGGCACACACTCACAAGCGCGTGACTGTCTCAGCTTGCCAGTTAGAATCCCTGGGCAGGCGTTGCTTGGAAACCGCAGTGCGCGCGCCCTTCCTCTCCTCAACTCCGCCCACGGTGCAGTCCCGTATCGCCCCTTCCTTCTAAGGGAACCGTTGGATTGGAAGGGGTGATACAGGACTGCGCTGTGGGCAGAGTTGGGAGAGGAAGGGTTTCCAACTGGCAGGTGCACACTCGTGCGCTTGCGAGTTGGAATCCCGCTACCGTCCCCTTACAGGGCTTCAGTGCCCCCCAAATTCTCCTGAGCCTCCCACCGCCCCCTTGGATCGCCTCACCGCCCACTAGGGGGTGGTACCGCCCACTTTGGGAACCATGGCTCTATATAAATGTTCTGTATATTTTGCCAATTTTATTTTTCAGATCAATTTTTTTTGTTAGAAAAGTGTTGTTTCACAGAATTTTACATGCAGAATTGTGCAAGTGACGCTAGTGTTAGTACGAAAAGCAGATTATAAATGCAGCTTTTTATTACTGAGACAACAACCTGAAGCCTCACCCTGCCAAGACACAAGTGTGTGCTTTCCATCTACGTCCGTGGTTCCCAACCTGTGGTCCATGGACCACCAATGGTGCACAAGAACTAAAATGTGTTCTGAGGCCTCACTGTTACTACACTGTTGCAATGAGAGCAACTTGTCCCACAAAACCCTCTTATAGTGCCGAGGCTTATTAAATATGGTTTTATGTGGGTGAGTACATGACAAATACTGGATGGCATATATTCTGAATCAGAAACTAGAGCTGATGTGGTCTATCCAATGCAGTTTTCTGAATCAGCATCCCAAATAACCAAATCAAATCGAAAGTTTACCAAAAACTGATTTGTAACCCTTTTAGTACTAATGTTGGAGAGTGGACCTTGGTCAAGTGGCTCCTGGCCAAAAAAGGTTGGGGACCACTGATCTATGTAATCATGAAGCCAACAGAAAATGGAACATTGCCTGGGAAGGTCAAAAGCTTGAACACTGTTCTCCCACTAAATATCTCAGTGTCACCTTAGACCGATCACTAACATTTAGGAAACACTGTGTGTGAGGCCGCTCCCAATCTTCCGTAAGGATCACGCGTAGACTGTCAGTCGATCCAACATATTTATTGAAGGTACAACACTTGTAAAGCCAAAGCAATGTCCCGACACCCAAACACACCTTATATACCCCAAACTCCCCCCTCCCTTCACCTGCAACGTCCAGGAGAGGTTGCATCATACACCCTGACTCAGCAGTCCTAGTGTCCATTGGATATTACATCATATCCCATCTGAGTCAGCACTCTCCGCGCTAGTGTCCAATGTCCAGAGAGAGCCGCGTCACGTCCTCCCTGACTCAGCAGGAATCCCCCGTTGGCTCTTGGGAGATTACATCATCCCCAGGGGAATCCCCCAGGGGAATCCCCCAGGGTCACATCAGTCTCTCGCATGCTAGGTCAGACTGCGAGTTCCCTTAGCCTCTCCAAGGCTAAGAACCTCCAGTTCTGACACTGTGTGAACACCAAACACAAAGTAGCGGCACACAATGACATCCTGTGAAAACTTACTAATAGTGCATGGGGTGCAGACCCAACATCCATCTTGGCCTTGTCTTACTCAATTGCTGAGTACACCTGCCCTGTTTGGCACAAGTCTGTCCATGCGACAGCACTGAACGAGACATGTAGAATAATCACATGATGTCTCAAACCTACACCTGCTGATAGACGTTATAAGCTAGCTGGCATTGCCCCTCCACCCCCACCCCCCAGGATGTGCGATGGGAAGTTGCTGCCAATTGCAAGAGAAATAATAATATTATAATAATAAACTTTATTTATAACCCGCCACCATCTCCCCAAAGGGGACTCGGGGCGGCTAACATAAGGCCAAGCCCAAAATAATACAACATAATAAGGTTGAACACTGTGAAAGCCACCTGCTGTATAGCTACCAGCCTCCCAGTAGACTTAAATCAAGGAAACGTTTCATGAGAACCTTACTTGCTTACTTAGGCGATCCCTCGTTGATCAAGTAGGATTGTCTTCCAGGTTCATTGTACTGATGGTGGGTACATAGGTGACTGTGGAGCCCTATTCTTGACCTGCATGTTCTCTTGCAGTGAGGGCATCGGTTTCCAGGTGGGAGGTGGTTCCGGTCAGGGTTGGCTTGACATGCCTTCTGCTTAGCAGGTTTCTTTCACCCTCCAGTCATGCCTCTTCAAATTCTACAGCACTGCTGGTCACAGCTGACCTCCAACTAGAGGTCAAGGACCAGGGCTTCCCAATTCTCTGTGTCTATGCCACAGTTTTTAAGGTTGGCTTTGAGCCCATCTTTAAATCTCTTTTCCTGTCCTCCAACATTCTGTTTTCCATTCTTGAGTTCAGAGTAGCGCAACTGCTTTGGGAGATGGTGGTCGGGCATTTGGACAACGTGGCCGGTCCAGCGGAGTTGATGGCGGAGAACTATTGCTTCAATGCTGGTGGTCCATGAGAACCACCACTCCTCTTAATGTTCCTCCAGCAATAGCAAGAATATCCCTATGGACAGCAAAATCGGGCAATTCCGATTGTATCCCCCAATGAGCTTCCTCCAAAATGGAATGCTACTTTGAAGTCCCTGAACAGACTGTGAAGCAGAACAAACAAAATGGTACTACCTTGCGTCTGTATTCTTGCCCACAATGCCCTGCATCATGCACAGAGGAAGAATTGTTTAAAGCTACAGACAATGCAGTCGCTGTTGCCTGTTTTTGGTGTAGAACTATTCAGCAGCTTGTGATCCCTTTATTTTATCAGTTTTAAACGTAATTATTTATGCAATGCTTTTGACATGAAATAAAATAAATTACTGAATTAATATGGCAAAGAAGTGTAAATAAATAAACAAGCAAATAAATAAATGAATAAACCCATTATTGATTCCAAATCATCTTGTATGTGGACCTGGATACCATTATTATTTGTAACCTCTGTTGGGTGATGTTCCATTTTGCTGAGCAAAGCAATCCGGGGCGCGTTTCCAGCAGACGTGCAATTTGCCTTTGCCGTACAAGTACAAGACCTAAACTCTGTGATTATCGCTCCTAATATTTTTGTGTGTAGTGGGCACTTTACAAGGTATTGGATTTTAACTAGGAAGATATATGCCTCCGTAAGTGCAGCCTATTAAAGCAATTTAATAGCATGTCAACAAGCCCCGATATGTACGTAAAACTGGGATTGTTTTGTTTCTTTAATTCATCGAGCCAATCCTGCTACGCGCCATCAAGAGCTATTGAGAATCGCTTTGTGCTAACAGGATTACATGACTGGGGTTGTGTGTCGCTGCCATCTCAATTCTCCCAAAGGCCTCACACCGGTTGAAGGGAGTTGAACGTTTGGTGAATGAAAGGAATGAGGCAGTCAGCTTTGGAACTGGACATGCTTTGGACAGGCTGGGTGAACGGCATCCATATTCCCAGGGCATTTGAGCCAAGTAATCCACAATACAATCTGCCTTCCTTATAGGACCCCCGTGAAAGTGAAAAATCAGAAATAACCAGAGAGGACACAAAAAGAATCAATTAAAATTTGGCCATATTTTAAAATGAATCAATATTATAACATTGAAAAAGTATAAAGTAATTTTCAATGTGTACACACACACACACATACACACACACACACACTAGCTTGGGTACCTGCTGTTGCTCGGATTATTAGAATAAGTCATTTTTTATTTTACAAAACATGTAAGGTTGTGAATGAACTACAACTTACATCATGCCAGATTAACCCCCTGAAGCTCTATCAATACTTAAAGGTTGTCATGTTGAGCTAATTAGCTCTAGATGCATCATCAGTGAGGATGAGTATGCTCTCCAGCTGCAGGATGAATTACAACGCCCACAATAGTGGATCAGACCCGTTAAATCTCTCCAGTATGTTCACTTAGTCATGGGAGGTCTGTGTGCCAAGTTAGGTCCAGGTCTATCATCGGTGGGGTTCGGAGTGTATTTTGATTACAGGTGAACTATAAATCCCAGTGCCTACAACTAGCAAATGTCAAGGCCAATTCCACCCGAAATCCACCAATATTCAAATTTGGACATATTGGGTATGCATGCCAGATTTGGTGCAGATCCATTGCTGTTTCTGTTCACAGTGGATGTAGATGAACTATCTATATATCTATCTATCTATTACATATAATAAAAGTCAGTGTTTGCGGGAGGTGGTGCGGCTGAGCGACCGAGTGGAGGGAGGAATATGTGCAAGCGTTTCGATTGGCTGCCACTGTGGGATTATTCGCATAACGGGCTCTGATTGGCCAGCTTCAGAACTCCAACATTCTATGGCCCCAGACAGAGGGGATTGGTTGCCACTGAAATGATATTTGCATAACGTCCTCCGATAGGCCAACCACATTCTACCATTCCAAGGTGACTCAGAAGGAAAAGGAAATGCCTCAGGCAGTCACCAACTGCGGCCCACAGCAATGACGGATCACAACCAAACTTGGCAAACAGGGGAACAATGGCCCACTTCACAACCTGGTGTGGTTTAGGGCAGGATGGGCCACCAATGATGGGATTTGCAGTACATTCACCTCATACACTTACCAAACAACACTGTAGCCCCTAAAAATCACATACCACGCTCAAACGGCCCCAGAGGGGATTGGCTGCCACTGAAATTGTATTTGCATAACGGACTCCGAATGGCCATCCACATTCCAACATTCTAAGGTGACTCAGAGGAAAAAGGAAAAGCCTCAGTCAGTCATACACTGCGGCCCACAGCAGTGACGGATCAGGACAAAAATTGGCAAACAGGGGCCCAATGGCCCACTTCACAACCTGGTGTGGTTTAGGGCAGGATGGCCCACGAATAATGGGAAATGAAGTACCTTCACCTCATTCACTTCCAAAACAACACTGTAGCCCTTATACATCACAGGCCAGGCCCAAAATTGACAACAAGGCATCCTTAACTTCATTTTCCTGACTAGGCCTCAGCACATGGGATATTGTTAGGCTCCCTCAACTTGATTTTCCTGACTAGGCCCCTGGGACTCGCAGTACCTTCACTAAGTTCTTGAGACCACTGCAAGCCACATAAACATCTAATAGGAACCAACCTTGGCATACAATGCCTTCCTCAAATAACCCGGGCACCGCCGGGTCCTCAGTTAGTAATTCCTATAAATCAAGATGAATTTCCCCCTGCATTTTTTTGTTGGTCATGGGGATTCTGTGTGCTAGGTTAGATCCAGGGCCATCGCTGGTGGGGTCCAGAGTACTCTTTGATTGCAAGTGAACTATAAATCCCAGTACCTACAATGGCTATAAATCTTCCCCAAACTTCTCCAGTATTTTTCTTTGATCATGGGAGTTCTGTGTGCCAAATGTGGTCCTGGTCCATTGTCAGTAAGGGTCACACTGCTCTGACTTGATGCAGAGTGAGCTTCAACTTCCATCATGTGGAGTCAATTCCCCAGACTCCTCCAGTATGTTTAGTTGCTACTCAATTCTTCTGTTTGTTATGCAGGCAGAGTTGAAAAAAGTAGCAAAGGGTTACGGGAGAGGCAGTGGGCGGGATCATGCAAATTCCACACTTATGGAGAGAGTAAGAAACACTGGGATGGTTGCAGTGGAGGAAACATGTAAAATCTAGGATTAAATTGTCCCTGAATGAAAGCATTCCTTGGGTGGTGGGCCGTACTAGCTGGAGAGGACATTGGCAGAGTTTGGGCTACATCAGGGCTGTCCAACTTCTTCCGACCCAAGGGCCGGAAGAAGTGTCACTGATCACCTGGGGGGCCGGAGGTGATCAGTGAGCGGGCGGGCCTCTCGCAGGGGGCGGGGGGGGGGGGCCGCTCACTCTCGTAGCCCCTCCTCTTTCCCCCCGCTCGCACCGCTCCTCGGATCCCGGGCGGCAGGCGCGAGCGGGGAGAAGCAGGAGTGGCTACAGGGGAAGAAGGCAGCCGGCTTCCTCCGTAGCCACTCCTGCTTCTCCCTGCTCGCACTGCTCCTCGGATCCCGGGCGGCAGGCGCGAGCGGGGAGAAGCAGGAGTGGCTACAGGGGAAGAAGGCAGCCGGCTTCCTCCGTAGCCACTCCTGCTTCTCCCCCGCTCGCACTGCTCCTCGGATCCCGGGCGGCAGGCGAGCGGGGAGAAGCAGGAGTGGCTACAGGGGAAGAAGGCAGCCGGCTTCCGCCGTAGCCATTCCTGCTTCTCCCCGCTCGCACTGCTCCTCGGATCCTGGGGCGGCAGGCGCGAGCGGAGAAGCAGGAGTGGCTACAGGGGAAGAAGGCAGCCGGCTTCCTCCCACTCCTGCTTCTCCCCGCCGCACTGCTCCTCGGATCCCGGGGCGGCAGGCCCCGAAGCAGGAGTGGCTACAGGGGAAGAAGGCCCGGCTTCCTCCGTAGTCACTCCTGCTTCTCCCGCTCGCACTGCTCCTCGGATCCCGGGCGGCAGGCGCGGGGGAGAAGCAGGAGTGGCTACAGGGGGAAGAAGGCAGCCGGCTTCCTCCGTAGCCACTCCTGCTTCTCCCCGGCCTTCCCACCGCATCGGGCGGCGATCTCCGACCGCGGCGGGAGAGGGGCGACCCGGGGAGAGGCTCCCCGCGGCTTGTCCCTTCCTCCTAAAGCCGTGACATGCCGGCTGCCTCAGAAGGGCGAAGCAACCGAAATCGCCCTTCTGAGGAAGCCGGCATGTCACGGCCTTAGGAGGAAGGGACGAGCTGGTGGGGAGCCTCTCCCCACGGCTCGCCCCTCTCTCCCCGCCGCTGGAGATCGCCGCCCGACGCGGTGGGAAGGGAGAGAAGGAGGAGGCGGGGCAGGGAGGAGGAAGAGAGCTGGCTTCTCCTCCCTGCACCGCCCCTTGTCCCTCTCTCACCGGCGCCAATGCAAACCGGTTTGCATAGGCGCCGGTGAGAGAGGGACGGAGGGGGCGGTGCAGGGAGGAGGAGCTGGCTCACTTCCTCCTCCCTGCCCCGCCTCCCCCCCCGGCCGCCATTTTTTAAAAAAATTTTTTTTTAAAAAAATTAAAAATGGCGGCCGGGGGCATAGCCGGGGCCGTGTCCAACAGGCTAGGGGGCCGTGTACGGCCCCGGGGCCGCCAGTTGGACAGCCCTGGGCTACATATTCATGGTGCTCGCTACAACCTGAAATGTCATTGGAGGGAGTGCTTTTGGTGGCTCCTCAACACTGTGGGCTATAGGTGTTTGTGGAAGCTGGACCTGTCTGTGGAAGTGGGCACCCCAGCCACATACACATACATATTTTCACTTTTATTATGTTTCTAGATCAGGGGTGGGCAATTATTTTTTCCAAGGGGCCACACGAGAGCCAAAAAAATATGATGGAGGGCCGCACCTAAAGGCTGAACTACATTCTACATAATATCAATTGAATTTCTTTAATAATAATAATAATAATAAGGCACTATGTTGCATTTTTGATATATTAATAAAGCTGATAAGAGTATATGTTATGAGCAATGAAAAAGAGAGGTTGTCATAGAAAAAAATGACATTTATTCACTAAATTTTTACAAAACAATGGTTAACAAAATGTGAACATTTGTATGATTTGTGATTCATTATATCAGGGGTCAGGAACCTTTTTGACTCAGAGAGCCATAAAAGCAAAATATTTGGAAATTTATTTCAGTGAGAGCATTATAATGATGATGATGATGATGATATTCATTCAGCCTCTGCTAATAATAATAATAATAATAACAACAGGTTCCTAGAGTAGGAGGAGACCTCCAAGGGCCATCCAGTCCAACCTCCTTCTGCCATAAGGGGAAAACACAATCAAGGCACTCCTCACAGATGGCCATTCAGCCAATAATAATAATAACAAAAAACAGGTTCCTAGAGTAGGAGGAGACCTCCAAGGGCCATCCATTCCAACCTCCTTCTGCCATAAGGGAAAAACACAAAGCATTCCTCACAGATGGCCATTCAGCTATCTTGAACCAAACTTGGCACACTGAACTCTTATGAGACCAACAGAAAGTACTGACAGGGTTTGATGGGCATTTATCTTGAGTTTAGGAGTTGTAGTTCCCCTACATCCAGAGAGCACTGTGGACTCAAATAATGATGGATCAGGACCAAACTTGGCATGGATGGCTCAGGACCAAACTTTGCACAAATCCTCAATTTGCCCAAAGTGGTAAGAAGAGAAGGAAGACGAGAAAGGAATGGAAGCGCCGCCCCCCCCCGCGCATGCTCTGGCTAAGGCCCCGCCCCTTTCCCGCTCTGGCCCCACCCCCTCTCCATCGCTGTAGTCCCGCTCCTTCCCTCTTCCGTTCAGGTGGTGGAAGGGGGAAGGAATGAAAGGGGGAAAGAGAGAGGGAGGGAGGGAAGGAAACAGGAAGACAGGAAACAGAAGAAGGGAAAGAGCGCCGAGGCAAGAGGGAGGGGGGAGCGCCTGAGGAGGAAGTGAAGGGAGGAGGCGGGCGAAGGCATGCTCTTGCTTCTGGCCACCTCCCTTCTTCCCCCTCCCTTCCCTTCCTCCGCTTGCCTGCCTGCCTGCCTGCTTCTTCACGTTTGTAGCCGCCCCAATGGGAGTTCGCCTCCCTCTCTTCAGGACAAAGCCTTGAGGGAGCCAAGGCCAGACAGCATTGGCTGCCGGGCCACATCCGGCCCGTGGGCCATAGGCTGCCCACCCCTGTTCTAGATAGATAGGCATAAAGTACACTCCCTAATAAGAAGCCTGGTGAGACCAAGTTGTACCAGTATAGGTCAATGGCTCTTCAACAACACAAAGTGAATTTTCATTCTGTTCTCCAATTATGAAAGACTGTGCCTTTCATCTTGAAAAAGCATGAAACAACATGATAAAATGACTTGAAAAGGTGAAGAGCTTCTTTCACAATAATAAGGCTGTCCTCACTGGAACTTGTGTCTGGCCGCAAGATTGTGAGCAGTGAAACGGAAAGCTTTGGGCTGCGATCACGTTTGGGACAAACTGAAGCAATCTTTCTGACTTTGTGGATCCCACCAGCTGCTCAGGCAACACCTGCTATTTTGAACCTCTCCCGCTCTCTCATCTTTTGCCAGCAGTTATGTCTAAACATTTCCATGTGGTATAAAACATGTCCATACACCTAACAAAAATAGACACATATTCTCATGTAGCACGGTTGGAGTCCATTGCAGAAGATAAAAGGGGACAGCCCTCTTGGAGGGAAATGCCCACGCAGTCTGAGCGAGATCATTTTCAAAAGACAAAATCTTCACCTGCAACCTGGGTGGTTTTTTTTAAATGTGCAAGTATGCTTTCTGTAAAATCTGCAAACCCAAGAAGGGTGTTTGCATGGCTTTTTGCATTGGCCAAAAATTGGGACTTTTGTTCAACTCTTGTGTGTGTGTGTGTGTGTGTGTGTGTGTGTGTGTGTGTGTGTCAGGAGCGACTTAAGAAACTGCAAGTTGCTCCTGGTGTGAGGGAATTAGCCGTCTGCAAGGGTGTTGCCCAGGAAACGCCCAGAAGTTTTTTGATGTTTTACCATCCTTGTGTAATATCTATTTGTCTATTGTTCTTTTATGTATATGCATGCATTTATATTGTGTTTATTGTGATGTTTTGATTTTTGTATTACTGTAATTTGCTGTTTGGGCTTGGCCTCATGTGAGCCGCCCTGAGTCCTCAGTGGGGAGATGGTGGCAAGGTATAAATATTATTATTGTTGTTGTTGTTTTACTCTGTTTTATGTAACTTGCCTAGAGCAGTGTTTTTCAACCTTTACAAAATCATGAGGCACACCACCAACTAAAATGAAACAAAATGACACTCTAACACAGTAATACATATAGTTAATAAGTTTTTAAATTTATTTATACACTCAGTGTGAAACCTGGGCCTGTTTCAATGAACACAACATAGATATCCTGGCAGGAATGGCAGAAAGACACACACGAAGCTCTTGCTCAACAGCTGCCAGTCTCTCTGTGTGTTTAGTTTTTATCGCAGTCAAGCTAGAGAAGCTCATCTCACACAGATATGTGGATGAAAACAGGAGCAATGTCAAAATAGACCAACAGAAAATAATGGAAGGGTTTGGTGGGCATTAACCTTGAGTTTTGGAGTTGTAGTTCACCGACATCCAGAGAGCACTGTGGACTCAAACAATGTTGGATCAGGACCAAACCTGGCCTGAATACTAAATATGCCCAAATGTGAACACGGAGTTTGGGGAAAATAGACCTTGACATTTGGGAGTTACAGTTTCTGGGATTTATAGTTAACACACAATCAAAGAGCATCCTGAACTCTTGCAACAATGGAATTGAACCAAACTTGGCATATTGAACTCTCATTAACAACAGAAAGTACTGAAAGGGTTTGCTCGGGAATTGACCTTGAGTTTGGAAGTTGTAGTTCACCTACACCCAGAGAGCACTGTGGACTCAAACATTGTTGTTATGTTGTTGTTTGATTTCTATCCAGAATCACAATGTTGGAAGGAGGCTCACCACTTTAAGGTCTCTAAAACAGACATGGGAAAACGTCGGCCCTCTGGGTGCTTTGGACTTCAATTCCCACAATTCCTGACAGCCTGAGGCCCTTTCCTGCTTAAGTGGCTGAGAGGAAAAAGAAAAAGGCCCTGAGGCTGCTAGGAATGGTGGGAGTTGGAGTCCAAAACACCTGGAAGGTCCAAGTTCGCCCATGCCGGCTTTCGACAGAGACCTCTTCCTCCCCCTTCCCCTTCACACCCTTTCTTCCCCCTCCTGCCGAACACTTACTTTGTCTTCTCCACTCGGGCTCCCTTCTTCAGAAGGGGAGGGGAGAGGGAGGAAGACATGACCAGTGCGGGCGCTACTGCGCAGGCTCGCCTCATTTCTTCCTCCCTCCCCCCCCTCCTCTCCTGAGCACGCTCACGCTGCCCCCTCAGATCAAAATGGCGGCAGTGTGAGCAAAGTGAGGCAAAGCAAGCAGAGCGAGGCTGGGAAGAAGGGAGCCTGAGTGGAGAAGAAAAAGTGTTCATCAAGAGGGGGAAGGGTATTGGAGGTTCCAATTTCCCACGGCACACCTGATGATCGCTCATGGCACACTAGTGCACACTGGTGGGGAAACACTGGCCTAGAGCACTTCAGATGGAGGGCGACTAACGAAATAATAAATTGATGACGACGATGATGATGATTGTGTGAGGCTTTTCTCGTGTCCCTGCATGGGGAGCTGGAGATGACAGAGGGAGCTCACCTGTGCTCTCCCTGGTCGGAGGTTCAACCCTTCCTACAACAAAGAGCATGGATCAAAACACTGAGAAAAGAGAAAAGATTTCACAAACAGCCATAATAACCAGTCCCGTCCCTGTTGAGTTCCCGAACTGTTAATGATGCAAAACAACCTAGTTATCCTTAGGAAGACCAACCTTAATCTCGGGAAAACAGAGATAACAAAAGCACATGTCCTTGGGTCAAGCCTCTGCAGGAGACAGAAAGCAATAATTTGAGAGGCTGAGTGCAAAGCTTTGGGCAAGGAAAACTGCAAAACAAGATGCAGGGCTCCCTTTCTGGTAGTAAACTGCATCTGCTGCAAAGTAAAAGCTTATGTTGCCCTGCAAATTATTATGCCTTTGTCAGCCTTTCTGACGCTGCACGCTTGGTTTTGACATGAATCCAGTCAAAGGAGGAAGTCTCTGTGTGAGTCAAGGCTCCAAGTTGGCTCCGAATCCATCCAACTTCTTTGGAGGAAGATGTATAACAGTCCCACTGGTCTTGAGGCCGACTTCATGGACTTTGGCTAACTATTCTACTTCCTCTTATTTTAATAATCCTACTGTAAAATGTTTGATTGTTTCCTTACTTGCTTTCAAACACAGTGTTTTAAAACATAACAATGATGGGTAGGTCTTGCCCCCAAGGCACTGCAAAATAGATGTAGAGAAGCAACCTTAAAGGTGCATCTATACTTTCAGATGGATTCAATATGACATGACTTGATGTGGAATTTTGACAAGATCTTTAACCTTCACGGCCAAAGAGTGGTGTTTCCTCACCACAAACTACAAATCCCAGGATTCCATAACATTGAGCCATGTTAAACTTAATTCATTCAACAGTGTAGATCAGGGATGCTCACAATTTTTCAGCATGCGAGCTACTTATAAAACAACCAAGTTAAAATGATCTACCTACCCACTACAAAAACGTGAAACATATAACTCAATATCTGCTTTGAACTGGGTTTTCTGAGTCCACACTGGCATATAATCTGATTCAAAGCAGATAACATGGGATTTTATTCAACTGTGTGGAAAGGACCTCAGATAACCCAGGGCTGGCAGCACTTGGGCGGTGTCGGGAGCCTGCAGGGCGGGACTGAGCCTTCCTCCCGCCCTGCCTGCGATCTACCAGGACGCCCTACGCCAGGGCTGCCCAGGAAGTTGATCGTGATCAACCAGTCGATCGCAGGACTGAGGGAGGTCGATCGCAGCCGGATGGGGCGCTTCTCAGAGAAGGCGGAGCCAGGCCGCGCCAAGCCCTGCCCCTCCCAGGCTTCGGCACTCCCAGCAGCTGCTTCAGCCTTGAGGAGGGCAGGGCCAAGCCAGCCTTGTGCAAGCTATGCCAACACTGGCTTGGCACTGCCATCGTCAAGCCTGAAGAAGCTGCTGGGAGCAACAAAGCCAGAGGGGAGGGGGTGGGGCTTGGCACGGCCTGGCTCCGACCCCTCTGGCTTTTGCTCTACCAGCAGCTTCTCCAGGCTTGAGGATGGTAGTGCCAAGCCAGTGGTGGCATAGCTAGCACAAGGCTGGCTTGGCCCTGCCCTCCTTAAGCCTGGAGAAGCTGCTGGTAGAGCTGAAGCCAGAGGGGGGTGGAGCCAGGCCACACCAAGCCCCACCCCGCCCCTCTCCAGCCTTGAGGAGGTAGGTAGATCTTTCTGACTTGGTTTTATTATTAGTAGCTCGCGTGCTGAAAAAGTGTGGGCACCCCTGCCCTACACGATCTACCAGTAGATCGCGATCTACCTAATGAGCACCCCTGGTGTAGATGAATGGTTCCCAACCTATGGTCCATGGCCCACCAGTGGTCCACAAGAACTAAAATATGGTCCATGGCCTCACCATTACTACACCCTTGCAATGAAAGTGTGTGCTTTCCATCTACATCAATGGTTCCCAACCTGTGGTCGTGGACCATCAGTGGTCCGCCAAAACTAAAATGTGGTCCGTGACCTCACTGTTACTACACTGTTGCAATGAGACCAACTGGTCTCACAAAACCCTCTTATAGTGCCGAGGCTTATTAAATATGGTTTTCTTTGGGCGAGCAGATGCTGACTACTGGATGGCGTATTTTCTGTATCAGAAACTAGAGCTGATGTAGTCTATGCAATGCAGTTTTCTGAATGCTCGCCCCAAATAACCAAACAAAATCTAAAGTTGACCAAAAACTGATTTGTAACCCTTTTGGTACTAATGTTGGAGAGTGGTCCCTGGTCCAAGTGGTCCCTAGTCAGAAAAAGGTTGGGAACCACTGGTGTAGATGGGCCCTAACAGAGCGACTGAAAGTGTCAGTCTGGTCAAAGCAGGGGAAAGATTGACCTCCGCATGGAAGGGACGTCCATGATGATGGGGAAAGATGGGAGGGAACGGGGTAAGATGGTTCCCTCTGCTTTTCCCCACTTTCCCCCTGCTGGGGTGATAATACTTTGTAAAGACGGGGAATTCTATGGAATTTTCAGAACAGCAAACTATCCTCCTATATTAGAGAGAGAAATGGTCTGAGTCATTAGGCAAGCCATTAAATATGTCAGGGGTTCATTATTTGGAGGTATAATTTACTTTCTAAGATCAATGAATAAGAAAGAATTCTGCAGACACAGTAGTTGTTGGGGTTACTTACATTTTACTTCCCCCAGTCGTGCAGTGGGTTAAACCGCTGAACTTGTTAAATGAAAGGTCACAGGTTTGAATCCGAGGACTGGCGCGAACTCCCGCTGTCAGCCCCAGGCAATCTAGCAGTTTGAAAACATGCAAATGTGAGTAGATCAATAGGTACCACTCCATGCAGCCATGTCAGCCACATGACCTTGGAGGTGTCTATGGACAACGGCGGCTCTTCAGCTTAGAATAGAGATGAGCACCAACCCCCCAGTCGGATACAACTAGACATAATGTCAGAGGAAAACCTTTACCTTTTTTTCATATAACATTTATGTCTGGGGTATGAGCTAAACTTTTGCTCTTTCTTAGAGTGTACAGATCCATACATCTTATCAGACCACTCAGGAGGAGTTTGAATTTGTGCATCTTCACCATTGGTCCTAAATACCCTAAAAGCATCTGCTCCATCTGAAGCTCACTTTGGTTGATACTTGGATGGGAAACTGCCTGGGGTTATTTAGACCAGTGTTTCCCAACCAGTGTGCCGTGAGCGATCATCAGGTGTGCCATGGGAAATTGGAGATAGAAGAGAGAGAGAGAGCCCTCCTGTCCTATTGTATAAATTTATTAGCTGTACCCGCCACGCATTGCTGTGGCTAACCCTCCCTCACTCTTTTTCTCCTTCCCTCCCTCTTTCCTTCCTTCCCTCTTTTTCTTTTCCTTCTTCTTTCCTTTTTTCTTTCTTTCTTCTCTACCTGTTTCTTTCCTCCCTTTCTTTGCTCTTTGGTTCCATTCTTCCTTCTCTCTTCCCTTCCTTCCTTCCTTCCTTATTGATGCATAAGAACACAGAAAGAGACTGACAGCTGTTGAGCAAGACCTTTGTGTGCGTCTTTCTGCCATTCCTGCCAGGGTATCTATGTTGTGTTCATCGAAACAGGCCCAGGTTTCACACTGAGTGCATAAATACATTAAAAAACATATTAACTATATGTATTACTGTGTTAGAGTGTCATTTTGTGTCATTTTAGTTGGTGGTGTGCCACAGGATTTTGTAAATGTAAAAAATGTGCTGCGGCTCAAAAAAGATTGGAAAACACTGATGTAGACTATATTTCAGAGGAAGGAGATGGCAAAACCACACATGAGTACTCCTTACCTAAGAAACTCCTATGAAATTTCCTGGGGCTGCCATAAATTAATCAGGTGACTTAAAGACACGTGCACACACATGTATCTTTTCATATCTTGTTCTTCTGTTTACTTTTGACATGTTAATCTGCAAGATAATGTTATATTTGGCAAAAAATATGGGGAGGATCCTGTCTTTCCTATAGCAGATATATGTCCTGGGGGCTGTTTGCGTTTATGAAATACAGTTAAGCAAACCCAGTCATTTTGGCTCCAAAGAAAGCAGTGGAAGATGACTGCAGTGTGGTTTACAAATTAAAATACAGTGATTTTTTTAAAGTACCTGAATGTTAGAAGTGGGAAAGATTTGGATATCTTGAGTTTTAATGGCAGTCTTGTGATTTAGGGGAAGCTTTCCCATAACAAGTTTTTTTAAAAAATTATGAGTCTGTGTATATGGCTGGCAGAAACCCTTTGATTTATTCATAATAAGCTATCTTAAAAAGTGAGGCACGGGAAGAGCAATTTCCATAATCTAGAAAAGGACGCATACAGTGCGCATGCCATTTATGCACAACGCCTGTCCAGCAGCCCAAGAGGTAATGAGGGCAAATGGCAAGGAGGTCTCCACAGGGCATTGGAGCTGTTGCTATATTAATCATGTATTTCTCAGAGCTAATTTAGAAGAAATAAAGCATGACAAAGGGCATGCTGAACTCTGCCTGGATATGCCCTGCGGTAAAATAATAACCAGCTGATGAAGCGGCTTCCACCACAACTCGCTGCTAGCCAGGCTCTGAAAAACAGGCCCGGTTGCCAAACAAGACAGATTATTTATAATGAACCAGACTAGGTTCCAGATATATTTCTGTCTAGAGAATATACTGGGTATTTCTTTGGCACTGGCATTTTAAATATTTGCTATGAGTTAATGGGATACACAAAATAAAATTGATCCAGCAAGCCATGTGAAATGAAATATAAGGACTATGCTTATGAACAAGAGAAGAAAGTTGGAAGGTCGATAAATCCTAGTTCTTGTTGCTAATAATAAAAATACACGAAGGGGACTCAAGAGCGGATTACAGGTACACATACTTAGCAGACAATCCCTGCCGTTTCCTCATACACACATATAGACAAACAGAGGCAAACTCTGGCCACCAGAGGGAGCTGACGCACTCCTCATTTCTCAGCGTTCCCAGCGTCCCTTGTTGTTCCTTCCGCATTCTCAGCATTCCTGGAGTTCTTTAATGGCCTCATAATTCAGTCAAAATTTGCCTCCCCACTTAATGTGGTACCTTTATCTCCTACTTGACAGATGCAACTGTCTTTTGGGCTGCAAAGGTTGACAGCAGGCTACACTTAAAGGTCGAGCACCCACCTTGACCCGGGCAGGCCTCGAACTCATGACCTACTGGTCAGAGAGATCTTATGCAGCTGACACTTAGCCAGCTGCGCCACATTCCCGGTGCTAAGGCTGGATCAAGACTGCAATATAATCCAGATTATCCAAGCAGGTGATCCAGAGCATCTTATTTGAACTGGATTATGTGAGTCTACACTGTCATATAATCCAGTTCAAAGCAGATAATCTGGATTTTATATGGCAGTGTACATGGGGCTTCACGCTGCAGATCTGTGTTTTTCAACCTTCCTAATACAGTTCCTCATGTTGTGGTGACCCCCAACCATAACATTATTTTTGTTGCTACATTGTAACTGTAATTTTGCTACTGCAAATATGATGTACAGTATGTATTTTCATTCACTGGACCAAATTTGGCATAGATACCCAATACGTCCAAATTTGAATATTGGTGGGGTTGCAGGGGGATTGATTTTGTCATTTGGGAGTTGTAGTTGTAGGGATGTATAGTTCATCTACAATCAAAGAGCATTCTGAACTCCACCAACCATGGAAATGAACCAAACTTGGCACACAGAACTCCCATGACCAAACTGGAAGGGTTTGGTGGGCATTGATCTTGAGTTGTGGAGTTGTTGTTCACCTACATCCAGAGAGCACTGGACTCAAACAATGATGGATCTGGAACAAACTTGGCATGAATACTCAATATGCTCAAATGTGAACACTGGTGGAGTTTGGGGAAAAATAGAACTTGACATTTGTGGGTTGTAGTTGCCGGGATTTATCATTCACCTGCAATCAAAGAGCATTCTGAAGCCTACCAAAAATAGAATTGGGCCAAATTTCCCACACAGAACCCCCATGCCTTGAAGGGACTCACTGGTGCAGCACCTCACACGCTCTCCCTCACCTGCACATGTGCACCACACTGCCATGCACAGAGCATGCCTGCTCTCCCCTCCCCACTTGGGAGAATCAGCCCTCCCCTTGGCTAAGAGGCTGGCCAATCACAGCTGAGGAGGGCTTTTGGTGGGAGGATTGACCGTCTGTTTCCAAAAAGAAAGAGAAGGACAAGTGGAGAGATCTTCAGCCTTCTCTTCCAAAGGGCTTCCTAACATCAGAAATGTATGTTTTCTGAAGGTATTTGTTGACCCCTCTGAAACCCCCTCATGACCCCCCCCAGGGGTCCTGACCCCCAGATTGAGAAAAGCTATTGTAGAATTAATGCCGCTTGGTACCACTTTAACTGTCATGGCTTAGTGCAGGGGTGCCCACACTTTTTCAGCATGCGAGCTACTTATAATAAAATCAAGTCAGAAAGATCTACCTACCTCCTCAAGGCGGGTGTGGGGTGACGGGGGGGGGGGGGGCTTGGCTTGGCTCTGCGCCCCTCTGGCTTCCGCTCTACCAGCAGCTTTTCCAGGCTTGAGGATGGCAATGCCAAGCCAGCCTTGTGCTAGCTATGCCACCACTGGCTTGGCATTGCCATCCTCGAGCCTGGAGAAGCTGCTGGTAGAGCGGAAGCCAGAGGGGTGGAGCCAGGCCGCGCCAAGCCCCGCCCCCTCCCCTCTGGCTTTGGAGCTCCCAGCAGCTTCTCCAGGCTTGAGGATAGCAATGCCAAGCCAGTGGTGACATAGCTAGCACAAGGCTGGCTTGGCATTGCCATCCTCAAGCCTGGAGAAGCTGCTGGTAGACTGAAGCCAGAGGGGCGGAGCCAGGCCGTGCGAAGCCCCGCCCCTCCCCCGGCTTCGGCGCTCCCAGCAGCTGCGCCAGGCTTGAGGACGGCAGTGCCAAGCCAGCCTTGTGCTAGCTATGCCACCACTGGCTTGGCCATCCTCAAGCCTGGAGAAGCTGCTGGGAGTGCTGAAGCCAGGGAGGGGGAGGGGCCTGACTCCACCCCCTCTGAGAAGCTCCCCATCCTGGGATCGACCTCCTTCGGTCCCGGGATCGATTGGTCAATCGCGATCGACTTCCTGGGCAACCCTGGCTTTGTGGTATGGAATTCTAGGAGTTGTGGTTTGATGAAGCACCCGCACTCTTTGGGAGAGAAGGCTAAAAACATTGTAAAATTACAATTCCAAAACATTGAGCATGGATCAAAATCCTGAGAAAAGAGCAATGAACCTTCACAAATAGCCAAAGTCACCAGTCCCATTACAATGATGTCAAATTTCATTCATGCTGCAGTGTGGATGAATCCTGACTAGGCATCTTAGTGCAATTACTCAGAAGGCCTATTACATTTGATAGAACCCACTTCCAGATCGCACCTTCACTGTTCTGTCCTTCCTACTTTGTTCATTGGTTTTCATGTTTATTTTTGTCTTATCGCCAATTTCATTTTTTGTGGAGCATTTTCATCGGAAAGCTTTGTGTGCTAAGAAGAGCCCTTAATAGCGGAAGAACTCATGCTTTGGGTCTCCCCCCCCCCCCCTTACCAGGGCCGTAGCCAGGATTTTGATTCGGTTGGGAGGGCTGAGTTTGGTTCGGGGGGGGGGGGTGAGACTGGGTGGAAGAGGGTCTACCCTAGCAAACCTTTTGTATTGTTATCCCAATAACGCCATGAATGTGGGATATAATGAGCATGGTGATCAGATCATGATATGAATAAACATAACAGTTTAAATAATGTACCAGTAAGGCCTTTTCACGGACCACCCTGAGAATTTCGGGGGGGGGGGCTGAAGCCTCCTTAGCCCCCCCCCTGGCTACATGCCTGCCCCTTACCTTTCTTTCTCTCCCTTGTTTCAAAGTCCCATAATAAACAGAGATAAGATAGAACGGGAGGTAACAAGACTTCTCCTTTAGCAGCCAGACTTTGGGATTCTGCTACATTTTGTCCAAAAACTGTATTCGGGAGCACAGGGAGGTTGCTCAAATTGCGAATTCCAAGCCAAAAAGTTTTAAAATTCAAGGCCAAGTCATATCACCCAAGCAGTGGTTTGCTAATGTGAAGCAAGTGCATTGTCTTCCTTTTCCAGAGTTTGGGAATGTGACAAACCTTCCAACGTACCAAGGGCTTTAGGAGGGGAAAACTTGGTTTACTCATGATTTTTAACTGGTTCACCAAGTCCCCATGCTAAGTCTATGAAAAACAAAAATTAAATGAGTCCCTCCAGAACTGCAAGCACTATTTCAAGAAAATTTTGACAATTTATTCACACTGTCATTACTTGCAGCAATAACAGATATAGTGCAGGGCTGTCCAACAGGCGGCCCTGGGGCCGTACACGGCCCCCGAGCCCCTTCCCTCCGGCCCCCTAACTTGTTTTAATAAAATACAAATAAAAAATAAAAAATAATTTTTTTAAAAAAAAGAATACCTACTTCCGGGTTTAGGCAAGCATCGTGAGACTACGCCGGCCACAGACGGGATTTTGAGGGAGGTCGAAATCCTGTTTGTGGCTGCGTAGTCTCGCGATAGCTGCCGAAATCTCGGGTCCCGTAGGATTTGCGGCCGGCCTGGGCGCGCGCCTCCTCCTCCTCCCTCGCGGCTGCTTCCAGGCCAGCCCCCATTCCCTCAGAGAGAGGGAGGAGGGGAGTGAGGCAGGGAAAGCCCCTCCTGGCTCCGTCCTCTTCCTGTGGAGGGCCCTCGCTTCCCGCCCCGCAGATGGGAGAGCCGCCGCGCCCGGCCCGAGCTTGGCCTCGGCTCCAGCTGGGCTCTTTGGGGATGGCGGCGGCGTTGGCGCTTCGGCCCTGTGGCGGGGCTCCCGCAGTATGGGTAAGGAAGGGCCTGGCTTGAATCAATCAATCTAAAAACAGTGGGACGTTGGGGGAGGGAGGGTCCCTCAGCGGCGGTTTCCTTGGCAACGCTTTCTTCCCCTCCTCCGTGCCCCCTCCCCCTTGTTGCGCTGCCTTCCGCCACGTGCAGGGTGCAACGTGGCTTCCTTTGCGCCTGCCCCCGCGGCTTGTTTTCCCTTCAGGGAGGGAGGGAGCTCTTTGGGCCTCCTCCACCCGCCTCTGGGAAAGGAGGCCCCATCAAGCCCTGTGACGGCATTGAGGTGTTTGGGGTTTTTTTTGGTGTGTCCCAATTTGAGTGTGGACTCAAATAACTCAACGGTATTAGGAAACATTCCCCCAAATCCACCAGTGTTCCCATTTGGGTATATTGAGTATTCATGCCAAGTTTGGTCCAGATCCATCATTATTTGAGTCCACAGTGCTCTCTGGATGGAGGTGAACTACAACTCCACAACTCAAGGTCAATTGTAAGTAAATTGGAGCCGGGGCGGGGGCGGAGCCAGGGCGGAGGCAGACCCTTCGGTGATCAGTGACAGGAAATCCGGCCTTTGGGCCCGTAGAAATTGGACAGCCCTGATATAGTGGAAGCAACCAAGTTGGCCCAGTTTACCTGTCCAAACATATCTCCCTCTATGAACTTCCAAGGACCTTAAGATCATCCGGGGAGGTCCTATTTATTTATTTATTTATTTATGTACCATGCTTCTATACTGCCTCTCTCAGCCCGAAGGCGACTTGAGGCGGTGAACAAGCAGCAACAAGTGCCCATATACAATACATCACAAGATAAAAACAGTCATATAAAAACATATAAAATTAATAGTTAAAAACTACAAAATACAAATCTCAGCTCCACAATCTTAAAATTGGTTTCCATTTCGTCGTCATAGTAATCCTTGATCTCGATTAAAGTTAGTCTGCGAATGCTTGCTCGAAAAGCCAAGTCTTTACTTTCTTACGAAAAGTCAGGAGGGAGGGGGCCGATCTGATGTCACTAGGAAGGGAGTTCCAAAGCCGAGGAGCCACCACTGAAAAGGTCCTGTCTCTTGTCCACGCCAGGCACGCCTGCGAAACAGGCGGGACCGAGAGCAGGGCCTCTCCGGATGATCTTAAGCATCTTGATGGTTCATAGGGAGAGATGCATTCAGACAGGTAAGTTGGACCAGAACCGTTTAGAGCGTTAAAGTCCAAAACCAGCACTTTGAATTGTGCCCGGTAACAACTGGTTGCCAGTGGAGCTGGCACAACAGGGGAGTTGTACGCTCCCTGAGTGCCGCTCCTGTTATCAACCTGGCTGCTTTCCATTGGACCAATTGAAGCTTCCAAGCAGTCTTCAAAGGCAGCCTCACGTAGAGAGCATTGCAGTAATCTATACCGGATGTAACCAGAGCATGGCTCTACTCTCCGTCCCACCACCATCACAGTCGCGTTTGGTGGGGACAACAGACAGGGCCTTCTCTGTGGTGGACCCTTGGCTGTGGAACTCCCTCCCTAATGAGATTAGATCTGACCCCTCCCTCCTGACCTTCTGGAAGAAGCTCAAATCTTGGTTGTGGGCTCAAGCGTTTGCAGAATAGACTGACTTGCTGGGGAAGATAGTGTTTTTAGTGGACTGCAATTGACTAATGTTTTGACTAATGTAAAAACACTAGGACTAGAGGGCACTCCCTGAAGCTCCAAGGTAGAAAAATTAGGACTCATAAAGGGAAATATTTCTTCACCCAGAGGGTCATTGGGTTATGGAACTCACTTCCAGAAGAGGTTGTGACAGCTGTCAGCCTGAACAACTTCAAGGCAGGATTAGACAGATTCATGGATACCAAGTGTATCGGTAGTTACTGAAAAGGACATTCAAGTGCCACCTTGGAGTTGGTTGAGGTAGGCAGGATTTCCCTGGGTACTGGTTGTGGGGGGTCGGGAGCAGGTCAGGGTTTTGCCCTCCCTTCTGCTCGAGATCCCCGTGTACAACTGGTGGGCCACTGTGTGATACAGAATGCTGGACTAGATGGGCTGAGGCCCGATTCAGCATGGCTCTTCTTATGTTCTTATGACTGTTTAATGTATATTCATGACTGGTTTAATTTAAGCTAATTGTATTTTATGCTGTGCTATTATATTGTATTGGCATTGAATAGTGCCTGTTGGTAGCCATCCTGAGTCCCTCTTTGGAGGGTGAGAAGGATGGGATGGAAATATTCCAAATAAATAAATTAATAGATTCACCAATAACTGGCAGGCAAAACCTAAGGCATAGGAGGCAGGATTTGAAGGCCCTCATGAAGGAAGCCAGACTTGGTGGGGGCAGTTGACAGAGGAGGAGTTTATTCTATTTAAGGCTGCTTTGCCCCCCTGCTGTGCTCTTTGCTTCAGCATGAGATAGGAGGCAGGTTCCGAATGGGGAATTGAGCCTTTCCCTCCTTGCTCCCCTTCGCCTTCCCTTTTCCAGATAGTAAGGTTCCCAATTCTATGCCTGTATATAGGTCGTTTTCAACTCTTAAACGTTAGAAAACATACATAAGAAGCATAATGGGGCAAGAAAGACTGACTGGACTTGCACTCTTAAGTGTTCACCAGGGCCGTAGCCAGGATTTTGATTCGGGGCTGAGACTGGGTGGAAGACCCTAGCAAACCTTTTGTATTGTTATCCCAATAACCCCATTAATGTGGGATATAATGAGCATGGTGATCAGATCATGATATGAATAAACATAACAGTTTAAATAATGTACCAGTAAGGCCTTTTCGCGGACCACCCTGAGAATTTCGGGGCTGAAGCCCCCTTAGCCCCCCCCCCCCTGGCTACATGCCTGGTGTTCACCAAAGTTTATCAGTGGAGCCTGATTTCTGTCCAAGTGTATTGACACAGTTTTCAAGTGTTTCCAGCAGGCGTTGTGGTATTCTTTTGTAACTATAAATTACCAATTGACAGTCATTTTAAGATTTGAAACTTTGTAACTAAAATAGAAAATTGATTCAATTAAGTCTATTTAAAAATATAGAATGAAATATACTATTTGAATTATTTTGTATTATAGAACTACTCTTCATGATTCACTAAAAAAAGGTTTAACACCCCACCCCATATTTTCTGGCTACGGCCCTGTACCTACCTACCTAGTACCTACCTTGCTTGCTTTCAGATCACAACCCTGAAAATTGCTTAGAAATATAGTCCAAAAATACCTTTTCCAAGCCATTTTCCTATCCTTAAACTTTCTCCCAAGTTTGTTGCAGAACTATGATTTTTCCTCCCAAAAGAATGAATCTGAAATGGAAAAATGTACAGATGGTGATGATGTCAATGATAATGAAGATTATTGTCCACCATATACTTTCAGATTTACTGCATATATACGCATATAGAGAGATAGAGAATTCTAAGCAAATTCCTTGTAAGGTTTTTAAAATAATATCTAAGGCAGTCTTTCTCAACCAGTGTGCCGTGGCACACTAGTGTGCCGTGACGGACCTCCTGCTGTGCCGTGAGAAAAGCTATCTGCCCCCCTTCCTCCCCCCCTCCTGCTGAACTCTTGCTGCTTGGGGGAGGAGGAAGGGCCGGGCAGTGGCGAAGAAAAAGAAGAAGGGACCGGGGTGCTGCCTCCTTCGGCCGTTTCCCCAGCCAGCCTCCAATCCGCCATGACTCCCACCATGACTCTCGCCCCTCGTTCGCTGAAGCCGCGTGGTGGAGGAGCCCCACCCACTGAAGCCCGTCCACCGCTCATGCTCCTCCTCTGTAGGAGAGCTGAAGCTGGGGGGAGGGGGCGGGGCATGGCACGGCCTGGCTCTGCCCCTTCCCCGGCTTCGGCACTCCCAGCAGCTGCTCCAGCCTTGAGGGATAGTGCCAAGCCAGCATTGTGCTGGCTCTGGCACCGCTGGCTTGGCACTGCCTCCTCAAGGCTGGAGCAGCTGCTGGGAGGGTGAACCGGGGTAGAGGGCGGGGCATGGTGCAGCCTGGCTCCACCCTCCCGGCTTCGGCACTCCCAGCAGCTGCTCCCAGCAGGCCACCATCCCCAGCCGTTCTTTACTGTGTTAGAGTGTCATTTTTGTGTCATTTTGGTTGGTGGTGTGCCCCCGGATTTTTTTTAATGTTAAAAGTGTGCCGCGGCTGAAAAAAGGTTGGGAAACACTGATCTAAGGGATCCAAATAAAAGGACTTGTGGGGAGCTCTGCTCAGCATTGCCCACATGTGGTGGTGGTGTTGTTGTTGTTGTCTGATGCACGACAAGCTTAGTACACAGCAAGCAAGATCACTATCCTGGCTGTTGTATTGGATCACAAGTCGGACACTTCCCAAGTGCCTAGGACTACTGTATGTAATGTATCACCAAATTATGTGTGCAGATCCGAGAAGTGTAGCCTTTTGCAGCTGACAGATGGTAGTTTTGTCAGCACTGATTGTTTTTAAATGCAGGCGAAGGTCTTTAGCCACTGCACCCAGTTTGCCGATCACCACTGGGATCACCTTTACTGGTTTGTGCCAGAGTCTTTGCAGTTCGAGCTTTAAATCCTATTATTATTATTATTATTATTAATTTGTTACCCACCTCATGGCTCAAGGCAGTATACAACACAGTCAAAACATATCAAAATAAAATACGTACAACAGAATAATTCTATCAAAACATTTTTTTCATGTCAGGAGTGACTTAAGTAACTGCAAGTCGCTACTGGTGTGAGAGAATTGACTGTCTGCAAGGACATTGCCCAGGGAACACTCAGATGTTTGATGTTTTACCATCCTTGTGGGAGGCTTCTCCCATGTCCCTGCATGGGGAGCTGGACCTGACAAAGGGAGCTCAACCCACCCTCCCCAGATTCGAACCACTGATCTGTCGGTCAGCAGTCCTGCCGGCACAAGGTTTTAGCTCATTGTGCCGCCGGGGGCTCCTATCAAAACCTACCACTATAAGATACACCAAAACACATGGTACAAAGCAAAATCCAACAGCAATAGCATCCAAAACTCATGGTTCAAAATTGACTGGGTGGGCCTCCACAATGTTAGTTCATAATGTGCTGACACTTGCCTGTCAACCCACATTGCCACATATTTATTGGGTTGCATGGATTAGCAATCTCTTGAGCAGTTCTAGCATTTAGTTGGGAGATTTGCTAATGTGCCTACCTGCATTGCAGGTTTAAAGCTACTGCAGTAATGCTAAAGTTGTGCTATGGTAGCTTAGTTGTTTACATTCACACCTTGCAATGAATGCAGGAAAGCTAAGGGCATGAGAGCAAGTAGACAAGGATCATAAGGCCTGATGCTACTGCTTCTCTGCCAGATAGATTGATAGATAGATGTGCTCCCTAAGAACCTCAACGGTAATGTGTTTGTAGTTTTCTATTTGCATCTACAGGGAATGAAGCAGAGCCCTGTAGATCAGTGTTTCCCAACCACTGTGCTGTGGCACACTAGTGTGCCGTGAGCGATCATCAGGTGTGCCGTGGGAAATTGAAACCTCCAATACCCTTTCTTTCCCCTCCTGCTGAACACTTTTTCTTCTCCACTCGGGCTCCCTTCTTCCCAGCCTCGCTCTGCTTGCTTTGCCTCGCTTTGCTCACGTTGCCGCTTCTGCGGGAGAGGGGAGAGAGGAAGACGTGACCCATGCGGGCGCTACTGCGCAGACTCGCCCCACATCTTCCTCCCTCCCCTCCACAGTGTTCTCTAGATATAGGTGAACTACAACTCCAAAACTCAAGGTCAATTTTCTCTTGGTTATGGTAGTTCTGTGTGGGAAGTTTGATTCCATTCCATCATTGGTGGAGTTCAGAATGCTCTTTGATTGCGGGTGAACTATAACTCCCAGCTGTTGAGCAAGACCTTCGTGTGTGTCTTTCTGCCATTACTATCAGGATATCTATGTTGTGTTCATCGAAACAGGCCCGGGTTTCACATTGAGTGTATAAATACATTTAAAAACATATTAACTATATGCATTACTGTGTTAGAGTGTCATTTTGTGTCATTTTGGTTGGTGGCATTTTGCCCTCAAAAAAGGTTTTGCTAAATGCTAGGGTTGGAAAGGAGGTAACTGAATGCCATTTGGTTGCGGCTCAAAAAAGGTTGAAAAACACTACTGTAGATGCAAATGCAAAATTGCAAATTCGAGGAGATGTTTCCCTGTTTGGAAAATTATATTCTCCCAAAACAGAAGCTTATGAAAACAACCCTAGAAATGTGATGGGAAAGAATTCCTCCAAGGAATTTCAGTGGAAAATATCTACGTACAAATAGAACAGAGAGTTTAAAAAAACAATGGTGGGAATATGTATTAAAATATTAGGAAAGCTCAAACAAAAGTCTGCTTCACCAGATTGTGAACCTCGACAACATGTTCTTCCCAGCAGCCTAATGGCCCCATTTGTTGCCTTCCATGCTCAAAAATGACCTTCTTCGTAATGTAGCAAATGGTTCTTTTTTGTTAATAGTAGTTGGCAATACTAGTGATAATGCTTTATTGAAAAACACATACAACTAAACATATTTAGAAGCTTACAAGGCCACATGACTCCTTGGAAATAAATCAAACAACAGAAAAATTGTTTCCACGCTTGCTGAGAACATGTAGTTGGTGTTAAAGGAATGTGCCAAGTTGACCCAAGATAAGTTAAGCTGGTTATTAAATGGTTCACAGACCACCACTGCATCCATCTGGAATTCAGCTCCAAACAGCCACTTAACAGATTTCATAACTTCTTGTTATTCCGCCCATCCAGGGCTATTAACTGATAGCTTTCTTATAAATGAGTTAAATACATGACTCGATGCAATTGAGTTAAAGAGCCTGCAATTACTGATTATGGTCCAAATTTGGCTACATAGTGTGCCTCGTACTACTGAGACGTGAGAAGCTCTTGCTAAAATAATCTCAGGGTGTCAAAGTTGTTTCCTGCACCTATGTTCCCGTTTTTTCTCATTGTAATGACTGCCAGTGTAGCAAAAGAGTCAAATGGTTTATGCAATAATTCTGCAAGCATCTACAGAACCTCCAGAAATCCTAGTGCTGTATTGCAATGAAGCTGTGTTTGTGGTGGAATGTAAAATAAACCACGTGCAGTTCAAGTTTGATCAGCCCACACACTGCCATGCCAGAGAAAGAATATATGTCACGCAGATGAACAATAAAGAACAAGTAGTTTACTCTTTGCATTTCAGAACAACATATTTACAATCATATGATCGGTTGCGTCAACTCACATCTTTGTTCATGTAGATCAGTGTTTCCCAACCACTGTTCCATAGCACACTAGTGTTCTGTGAGCAATCACCTGGTGTGCCGCGGAAAACCTCTTTCCCCCCCCCTTTCTTCCCCCTCCTGCGATACCAGAAGGGGTGGTAGAGCCCGAAAGCCCAAAACCTACCAGGGTAAACATCAACAGAATTAGTCCGCTCCGTGTGCAAGTGATGCTAAAATCCAAGCAGGAAGAAACCGCGGAATGCGGAAGTTGGCGCAGGTGGATCCTCCGTAGTATGTGATGATGCAGGGGCGTTAGCATCCACTGATGTCATCGCTCTGTAGCGCGGATACTTCCTCCGTTGAGCATGATGATGAGCGTGATGATGACGCTCAACGGAGGAAGTATCCGCATTACAGATCAACGACATCAGTGGATGCTAACACCCGTGTCATCACGTACTACGGAGGATCCATCTGCGTCCACACGCACTTCCGCATTCCGCAGCATACCACGGTTTCTTCCTGCTTAGATTTTAGCGTCACTTGCACACAGAGAGGACTAATTCTGTTGATGTTTACCCTGGTAGGTTTTGGGCTTTCCGGCTCTACCACCCCTTCTGGTACCGCCAAGGGGGATCTCCAGTGGGACGCTGAATCTTGTCTAGTGAACACTTTCATGTTTACATTATTTCTTGGTCATATGCAGTGAGCTCATAGACTGTGTTTATTATTGTAGAAGCTGACCTTGCAGATTTTATGTGATATATTGTGTTTATTCTATGCTAGCTGCTTTGAGCTGTTTCTGGATTCTTGTAGTTGCCCAGTGTTTCGGCATATTGAGGATTTCATTTCCAATCCATCATTATGGTCCATTTTGGTTAGGTGGTACAACTCCAAAACTCAAGGTTAATGCCCACCAAACTCTTATAGCATTTTCTCTTGGTTTTTCTGTAAATGTAAAATTCCTGCCAAGCCCAGGTTTCACACTGAGTGTATAAATGCATTTAAAAACATATTATCTATATGTATTACTGTGTTAAAGTGTCATTTTGTGTCATTTTGGTTGGTGGTGTGCCCCAGGATTTTGTAAAAAAAGTGTGCCTTCAGCAAAAAAGGTTGGGAAACACTGATGTAGATAAACTCCTTCAGCAGCTCATGAAGCAAGACTACGCACATAACTCTGTCTCTCTCTGCAAGCACCTGCATAGCTCAAGCCTGAAAAATGTAACAGTATCCAAAAGTCCCAGGCTCAGCCATCTCCCTGGGCATAGCCCAACCAATCAGCTTCATACATCTTATTTTACAGCTGACATACACACTAACTGATGCTCCAAAAGTGTTTGTGCATTGAGCATTTTTCTAATATATTCTGTTTGCATGGATGTCAGGACTGGATAAAATAGAAACAATGTGATAAAAAAAATCATGAAACCTGAACAGAGGTGCTGCAGGCCAATTGCATGTTTTAAAGAGGCTTTAAAGCTGTTTTCTACTCTAAAGGAGAGGTGCTGCAGACAGGTATGTGCACTTTCTCTCCCAGGCCTGCAGCACAACACACACTTGTTCCGAGGCATTTTAAGGAGGCTTCCCCACTTCCAGGTGTGAAGACTCTCTACTTTAGAACTTTTGCCGCCACCCAAATGTTAGGAACTGAGGTATTTTTGATCAGGGACCCTAATTGTCAAGATCTCAAATTCTGCCTCAAATTAATGGAGATGTGTGTCACCAAACTGTAATGACGCACCACCTTTGTAAATCTGCTGTCACCAGTGAGTAATTCTTGACCACCCGATGTTTCTAAAGCTTGCACCAAAAGAGGTCACAGAGAGAGATTTATGATTAAAGAACTTTAAGAGTTTATTTGTTAACAAGGTTTAAATTGTGGAGGTTTTAAGGTACACAGAGCTTAGTTGGTTACAGTATCTTCTTAGAGGCACAGATCTTAAGGTTACTAAGTTTCTAAATACAATGTTTGACTGTATTTCTCCAAACACTGACTCAACAATATTATAGATACTTTGCCCACTTATAGGCCTTTTATCTATCTTCTAGGTTAGCTTTTCAGCCTAACCTACAAACAGCAGTCTTTACTGCCTTTCTGCAGTATCAAAACACAGCCTTTATTCTGTTCTCCTCAGAACAGATAACAGCAGCCTCTCAAAACTGCCACCAGCCGGTCTAATCGCTACTAACTAACTGATGAATTTCAAATCTGGAAATTCTAAGGCTAGTTGTAGGCTCAGCCTCCTGTTGCTATGGCAACAGAACTTCTCAGAGGCCGGGCACTCTAATATCCTCCATTAACCCTTTGTGGTCTGTCTAACATTTAATCATCTAACACAATACAAATGTAATAATACAAACCACACATTTAACCAAGAGAAAAAAACCCGCAATAAACATAGCGACTTCATTACACCAGATAAAGAAGAGCGATGACCTCCTGTAGCTATCCACCCTGGACTTTCTTTAAAATACCCTCTTTTTTCCTGACACACTTCAATGTCCTTTATACTTTGGGTTTAATGCTTCCTTATAGCTGTTTCTACTCTCTACTCTAGAAGAGAGGTAACTGGTAGTCATTTTCAGAGAATGAGGATTTTCTTTTTGTTTGCTGGGATTAATAAAAAAAATATTAAACTGTGATACCAAAAAACAGAAGAGGAGCCGAGATCAGCTCCTGCTTGCTTTCATTGTGGGCAGGATTTCATACTGAGAGGGCTGTTATCGTTACGAGGTACTGAAGGTACTGAAGGAAACTGAAGAAAACAAATCCACAAACAAGTCTACAGTGAACCCAGTGGTGCTGAATCAGAGCCACGTTCCACCAAGCCCAGTGTTATAGCCAACCAAATGCCTTTGGCAGGCCCACAAAGAGGAGAAGAAGGCAGTCCCTCTGCTTTTGTTCTCAATGGCTGATATTCCAAGCATACTGCCAGTCATGCTTAGGGGAGCGTCATTGAAACAGGGGGACGTAAGTTCGTCATGAGTACCTTAAGCCTCCCTGATTTCAATGCTTCTTTTATTAGTAGGATTAAGCCTTGCTCCAACCCCCTGAATCTGGCGGTTGTATATAGTCATCACGATGACTAGTAGCCATTGATAGCCTGATCCTCCATGAATTTGTCTAATCCTCATTGAAAGCCACCTGAGCTAATCTCCTGTCTTTCATTTTCATGCTGACTGGAGGTATTGGTCATGCACAAGTGGCAGGAAGAAACGCCCCTTGGTTTTCAGATGAGCAAGAATGAGCTGTTTGTGGCTGGGATTAAAGCTCCAGGGGTGTGTTTTTTAAACCCTGCATAAGACAAACAGTAGAGTGTCATGCAATATTAAATCCATCCAATATTTTCTTAGGTGCTCCATAAAATGTGTTGCGTCCTTGGGTGTAGTAAACATTAAAGGGAATGATGGAGTGTGATATGTACCTCCTAGCCTTGAAAGTCTTCCGCCGCCACATCGATTGGCGGCTTATTGAGTGTCAAATAAGTTTGGAAGCTCTGCAGAAACCTCTCGGACTGAAAAGTGATGATGGGATGAGGATGTGCACAGAGCAGACGGTGAACCTCTTTTCACGCCACCTTCAACTCGCTTGAAAATGGAATTGTTTCCAGTCATGACAATATCTCTGCTTGCCTTTCTGGATCAGAGCAACACTTTAACCCATTTGTTACTCTGATAAAGATTCACCAGATGCGTCGGTAGTGTTCACAAAGACTTTATTTAGGTCAAAGAAGTGTAAGAGACCCCAAGAGTCATCTGGCCCATATTGCATGAACATCACATAATCAAAACATTCCCAATGAAGTGCCTTCCCAATAGGACAGTGTCGAACAGTTTCTAACATTTGGTCCTCCAGCTGTTTCAGGTTCCTTCTAACTGCCATGTAATCCAGATTAGCAAAGCAAATAATCCACATTATCTGCTTTGAACCGGATTATCTGCACCGGGAATGTGGCGCAGCTGGCTAAGTGTCAGCTGCATAAGATCTCTCTGACCAGTAGGTCATGAGTTCAAGGCCTGCCTGGGTCGAGGTGGGTGCTTGACCTTTAAGTGTAGCCTGCTGCCGACCTTTGCAGCTCAAAAGACAATCGCATCTGTCAAGTAAGAGATAAAGGTACCACATTAAGTGGGGAGGCAAAATTCGACTGAATTATGAGGCCATTAAAAGAGCTTCAGGAACGCTGAGGAATGTGGAAGGAACAACAAGGGACACTGGGAACGCTGAGAGATGAGGAGTGTGCCAGCTCCCCCTGGTGGCCAGAGTTTGCCTCTGTTCGTCTATATGTGTGTATGTGAAAACGGCAGGGATTGTCTGCTAAGTACGTGTACCTGTAATCCGCTCTGAGTCCCCTTCGGGGTGAGAAGAGCGGAATATAAATAAAGTAAATAAAAGTAAATAATAATAATCTACACTGCCATATACAAGGGGTGTTCATTAAAGATTTCCCCTGACCCACTTCCATTTATCGCAGGATGCTGAAATTGCACATGACTAATGCTATAAGTCTCTATAGGTTACATGCCAATCTACAACTCAGAACTGAGAACGGTCTTGATTTTACTGGTGCTGAAGTGGTGTGAGATTTGATAAAGGACCCAACGGAATACAGAGCCGTCATCAAGTTTCTTTACGTGAAAGGCCGCACAGCAAAGGAGACGTTGGATCAGATGAAAGAGCTTTATGGTGATGATTCCCCATCATATGATGCAGTCAAGAACTGGCATCGTCAATTCAAATATGGTCGGACTTTGGTGGAAATAGCTCCAATTCCAGGGCAACCCCATTGGTGAACACATTGTCCAGCATGTGGAGGTCGTCATTTTGGGAAATCGCTGCGTAACCATTTGCCACCTAGGCCAAACTGTCAAGATCAGTATGGGGTGCATAGAAAAAAATAATCCAAGACCATCTTCACATGCATAAGGTATCTGCTCGCTGGGTCCCCTGGCTGCTCACACCTTTCCGGGAACGAGTCAAATGTGCTCGGGCTCTATTGATGATGTGCCAGGAAAACCAGGAGGATCTTTTCAACAGACTGATCACACAGGATTTATTTATTTATTTATTATTTACTTTATTTATATTCCGCTCTTCTCACCCCGAAGGGGACTCAGAGCGGATTACAGTACACATACTTAGCAGGCAATCCCTGCCGTTTTCCACATACACAGCACACATTATACACAATACACACAGTACACAGTACACACATATAAACGAACAGAGGCAAACTCTGGCCACCAGGGGGAGCTGACGCATGATGTGCCAGGAAAACCAGGAGGATCTTTTCAACAGACTGATCACACAGGATTTATTTATTTATTATTTACTTTATTTATATTCCGCTCTTCTCACCCCGAAGGGGACTCAGAGCGGATTACAGTACACATACTTAGCAGACAATCCCTGCCGTTTTCCACATACACAGCACACATTATACACAATACACACAGTACACAGTACACACATATAAACGAACAGAGGCAAACTCTGGCCACCAGGGGGAGCTGACGCACTCCTAATCTCTCAGCGTCCTTTGTTGTTCCTTCTGCATTCCTTAGCGTTTCCTGGAGTTCTTTTAATGGCCTCACAATTCAGTCAAAATTAGAAAGCTGAAATAAAAATGAAAGCTGGATCCATCACTATGATCCTGAGACTCGAGTCCAGTCGATGCAATGGAAGCATCTTGACTCACTGCCTCCAAAGAAGGCATGTGTTCGACTCTCGACAGGCAAAGTCATGCTCATAGTATTTTGGGACCAGCATGGTGTAGTATTGATGGATTTCCTAGCAAAGGGTACCTTCGTCACTGGGGTATACTATGCTTCACTACTGCATAAATTGCAAGAGGCCATCAAAACCAAGAGACGTGGCATGCTCACCAAAGGTGTCCACCTTCTGCAGGACAATGCACCAGTTCACAACTCGCATGTTGCCCAAATGTAAGTATGCCTGTGACTTTGAAATTCAACCACATCCCCCTTATTCACCCAACCTCGCACCATTGGACTTCCACCTCTTTCCAACAAGGAAGTTATTTTTGAAGGGCAAGTATTTTTCAGATGATGAGTCTCTGATCTCTGAAGTTACAACATGGCTTTTGGAACAACCTGTCAACTTCTACAAGTGAGGTGCTTACAGTTGCTTAAAAAGATGGGAGAAGTGTGTGTCCCTGTGTGGCACCTATGGAGAGAAGGACCAATAACTGTGCCAAGTTTCATTCCTCTCAGTCCAGAGGAAATGGGTCAGGGGAAATCTTTAATGAACACCCCTCGTATTTATTATTTATTTATCATTTTTCTATACCGTCCCTCTCAGCCCGAAGGCGACTCGGGGCGGTTTACATAAGGCAGTCTCTGCCCTTCAATCAAAAACACAAGCAAAACCAAACCAAACAATAACCATATAACATAGCAATTAGCAATTAAAACATACAAATGTAGTCTCAGCATCACGCTGAAATCACTTTCCGTCACATTGTCGTCATTCCATAGATCTAATTAAACTGTTATATTTCATCAGCAAATGCCTGCTCAAACAGCTAGGTCTTGACTTGCTTGCGAAATGTCAGGAGGGAGGGGGCCAATCTGAAGTCACTAGGGAGGGTGTTCCAAAGCAGAGGAGCCACCACTGAAAAGGCCCTGTCTCTCATCCCCACCAATCACACCTGCAAAGAAGGCGGGACCGAGAGCAGGGCCTCTCCGGATGATCTTAAACATCTCGATGGTTCATAGGGTGAGATGCATTCAGACAGGTAAATTGGGCCAGAACCGTTTAGGGCTTTAAAGGATAAAGCCAGCACTTTGAATTGTGCCCGGTAGTTGGCACAACAGGGGAGTTGTACGCTCTCTGAATGCCATGCCTGTTATCAACCTGGCTGCTGTCTGTTGGACTAGTTGCAGCTTCCGAACAGTCTTCAAAGGCAACCCCACGTAGAGAGTGTTGCAGCAATCTATCATAAACCAATTCACAGCAGATAATCTGTATTTTATATGGAAGTGTAGAAGGGGCCTCAGACCCAACCAAGCTTGGCTAACTGTCAGGAATTCTGGGATCTGAAATCGATTAAAAAAACATGAACTTATTTACTACTACAAATAATAATAACCCAACCCTTCTGAAGGCATTCAATCTAAAATAAATTCATGTGCACACACACAGGGGAAGGAAGAAGTAATACAAATATAAAATTATGCAATGCAGTTGTAAAATAAATTATCCAGATAGAGAAATCATTGAAATGTGCAAAAACTCTCATAATCTCATACAGTGGAGTGAAACCAAGAATGAAAGAAATTTTTCTTTGTTGTGCATGAGAACAAGTGAAGCAAAAGATTTACATCCCTCCTCTCTACCCATTCTCTCTAATCATATTAGATAACTTTTTATATGTCTCAGGGCAACCCTTTGTTGCAACAGCTTGATTGTGACAAAACCCTTGTTATAAATGTAGGCTGCCAATGGAACCAATGTGAGTTCTAACATGTTTGCCTGATGAAGAAGCCAGTGAAGCTTCGATAATGTATTTTATGCTTCGGAGTTGGCCCAAAATGGGTATCCCTGCTTGCAGGTTTTGGATTTTGCACATAGAACAGTTTCCCACCCCCAGTTTATTTCTATTATTTACACACATATTCTTGCATGTATATTCTATGTTTTCATGCTGGGGAAAGGAAGAAGCTGTGGGAAGTAACAAAGCTGAATGCCTCTGGGTTGCTATGTGTTTTCCGGGCTGTATGGCCATTTACCAGAAGCATTCTCTCCTGACATTTTGCCCACATCTACGGCAGGCACCCTCTAAGGCAGTGTTTCCCAACCAGTGTGCCGTGAGCGATCATCAGGTATGCCGTGGGAAATTGGAACCTCCAATACCCTTTTTTCCCCTCCTGCCGAACACTTTTTCTTCTCCACTCAGGCTCCCTTCTTCCCAGCCTCGCTCTGCTCGCTTTGCCTCGCTTTGCTCACACTGCCGCATCTGCGGGGGGAGGAAGACGTGACCCATGCGGGCGCTACTGCGCAGACTCATCCCATGTCTTTCTCCCTCCCCTCCACAGTGCTCTCTGGATATACTGTAGGTGAACTACAACTCCAAAACTCAAGGTCAATGCCCACCAAACTCTTATAGTATTTTCTCTTGGTCATGGTAGTTCTGTGTGGGAAGTTTGATTCCATTCCATCATTGGTGGAGTTCAGAATGCTCTTTGATTGCGGGTGAACTATAACTCCCAGCTGTTGAGCAAGACCTTCGTGTGTGTCTTTATGCCATTCCTGCCAGGATATCTATGTTGTGTTCATCGAAACAGGCCCAGGTTTCACACTGAGTGTATAAATATATTTAAATACATATTAACTATATGTATTACTGTGTTAGAGTGTCATTTTGGTTGGTGGTGTGCCCCAGGATTTTGTAAATGTAAAAAATGTCCCGCGGCTCAAAAAAGGTTAAAAACACTGCTCTAAGGTTGTGAGGTCTGTTGGAAACTAGGCAAGTGAGGTTTATATATCTGTGGGATGTCCAGGGTGGGAGAAATAACTCTTGTCTGTTTGAGTCAAGTGTGAATGTTGCAATTGCAGTGTCAGGAGAGAATGCTTCTGGAACATGGCCATACAGTCCAGAGAACCCACAAGAACCCAGTGATCCCGGCCATGAAAGCCTTTGAAAACACTCTGAATGCCTCTGCCGCTATAGATCAGTCCTTTAGCTCATTCAGAAAGCAGAAAGCTTGGAAGTAAAAATGAAAAAAGAATTTAATTGGATTCACAAAGCAGATATTTCACTGAGACTTTCCTTGCATATCTCTGTGCACCTTTCCTTGGCAAACTACACATTGGCAAAGCTTAAGGGACTCTTCAGACAAAGAAAATGCACAGAAAACAATAAAAATGTGAATGTCTAATATATATAACTTTGAAAAGTAAGCAGAAACACTTTAGTGGGAATTTTGCAAGAAAAAAACTGCTGTAGTGTCTGCTCAGAAATTCCGCTTTTTGTGCAAAACAACTGTGGACAGGATTTGTACTAAATAACCCTCAAATTGTGAATATATGTTGAAAAGTATTACAATTATTACAAACTAGCTACAGACTCACTACGAAAATCCAACAAATGCTATGTTCAGCAAAGGACAAGAGGGATCCTCTCACCTCTGGAGGAGTCTACCGTGTACCATGCGGCTGTGAACAAGTCTACATAGGGACAACCAAACGCAGCATTGCCCAAACACGAATCAAGGAACATGAAAGGTACTGCAGGCTAATTTAACCTGAGAAGCACCTTATGAACCAACCTAGACATGGCATATTATTGGAAAAGGAGAACGCAACAGCTGTGAACAAACAATCTTATCTAACCAGGTATAATATCTAGAAGCTGTGTAGAATTGAAAGAAAGACCATACATACGTTTGAAGATCGTAGAAATATATAATATGATGTGATATATATATATATATATATATATATATATATATATATATATATACCAACGTTTAGTCCATTTGGGAAACCCAGTATAAAGTCAATATACACACATTGCCCATAGGTAAGATCCTAGGGAGGTCTGTAAATCCAAGGCACCAATTGGTGCAGGTGGTTCCAAGGAGGAAAGTAGTATGTTTGCAGGAGAGTTCCTGGGTTACGGAATCAGAAGGTCTTAGTCCAATAAAAACGCCGATATCCTGGCAAAGGAGCAGGATACTCCACAAGGGGAAATCCCCAGGACGCGGGAGAGCGTGGAGTGGGCGTCTCCAGTGAGTAGGAAAGATGTAAGCTAAGAGCTGACGGTATGCAAATACTTCCAATATAGCGGCCACAAAAAGCCGTTTCGGGACAACTTTTTCAAGGCTCAAGATACATCATGAAAGAGTCCACAATATCAATCGTAGTGATGAAACAGACATAACCCAGCCCATATGGGAGCAGGGTGACCGAAAGGTATTTGGAGAACACAGAAATGCTGGACAACTCGAACAACCACCATGTCAGACTACATGGAGAAGCCATTGAAATCCACAATCATGTGGACAATTTCAACAGAATGGAGGAAACCATGAAAATCAACAAAATATGGCTACCAGTATTTTAAAAACTCTAAAATCAGGACAGTAAATAAAGAGAAATACTCAAAAACAGGGGAATTCCAGACAGGAAAAAATCAGGGCCAGCTAACACTTCCGAACAAAGGGTTACCCCAGGCAGGATGCAGCCAAGCTTTGAAGCTGCAAGGCTATTGAATGCTAATCAAGGTGATCAACTGCAGCATTCACACTTGCATCAAACAAACAAGAGTTCTTTTTCCCACCCTGGACATTATTCCACATATATATGAACCCCAATTGCCTAGTTTCCAAAAAAACCAAATCTCATCAACTCTGAGGATGCCTGCCATAAATGTAGGTGAAATGTCAGGAGGGAATGCTTCTGGAACATGGCCATACAGCCCGGAAAACGCGCAGCAACCCAGTGATTCCAGCCATGAAAGCCCTCGACAACACAACTTACTGAAGCATGCCATCTCTGTATTTTATCGAATGGGAAAACATCCAAGGGTCATTTGTGGAAACGAAATTGTGTATTAGAAAGCTCATGAAAACATTCACACCTTCAATGCAGAAAGATAAAATGAGAATTCTCTCAAAATAATATTAAAGAAGGATGGGACAAATGGGTAAGATGGGATTCAGATAAATGTAGCTAAATGAAGCCTGAGATGTATTGTAAGCCTTGTCACCAGATCTGTAGGAAGACACACCTTTGCCCGGTTTCCATGTGCATCCACAGGTCCTTGTGCCATTACGTTCTGCCAATTCTGTTACAAACAGTACAAGGCACTAGTTACGCTTCCTCTTTTTTTAAAGAGTCGGTGCTCATGTGCAATTATTTTCCTGCCTAATGTGTGATCATAAATGCAGTTCTCATCATTAATGGTTTTCAGGTCTGGTGGACACGTCACCTAGCAGCCACTTATTGCTTCACATGCTACTGGTGACCTTACATTATTGTTTAATGATGCTGAAATAAAGTAGAGTTATCCAGTCAGGCTTCTGGGATGTGACAAGACTTTTGGAGTCACAGCCACCCAATTGATTCCAGCAGCCTTTCAGCGGGAGTTGTTTTGTATAAAGCATACATGGAGTCGCTGTGAGTTTTCTGGGCTGTATGGCCATTTACCAGAAGCATTCTCTCCTGACATTTTGCCCACATATGTGGCAGGCATCCTCAGAGGTTGTGAGGTCTGTTGGAAACTAGGTTTATAAATCTGTAAAATGTCCAGGGTGGGAAAAAGAACTCTTGTCTGCTTGAGGCAAGTGTGAATGCTGCAATTGGCCAGCTTGATTAGCATTTTATTTATTTATTTACTTAATTTATATTCCATTCTTCTCACCCCAAAGGGGACTTAGAGCGGATTACAGTACGTATACTTGCAGACAATCCCTGCAGTTCAACATATACATATATTGACAAACATAGACGAACAAAGACAAACAAAGAGGCAATTTTCTGACAAACTTCTGACAAACTTCTGGCCACCAGGGGGAGCTGACGCACTCCTCATCTCTCTCAGCATTTTCCAGCTTCCCTTGTTGTTCTTCCGCATTCCTTTCAGCGATTCCTGGAGTTCTTTATGGCCTCATAAATCAGTAAAAATTCACCTCCCCACTTAATGTGGTACCTTTATCTCCTACTTGACAAATGAACTGTCTTTCAGGCTGCAAAGGTCAACAGCAGGCTACACTTAAGGTCAGGCACCCACCCCGACCCAGGCAGGCCTCGAACTCATGAGATCTCTCAGAGAGATCTTATGCAGCTGACACTTAGCCAGCTGCGCCACTTCCCGGTGTCTTGCGCCACTTCCCGGTGTCATTTAATGGCCTTGTAGCTTCAAAGCCTGGCTGATTGTTGCCTGTGGGGGATCCTTTGTTGGGGATGTTATCTGGCCCTGATTGATTTTTGCCTGGAATTCCCTTTTTTAAGTTTTGCTCTTTATTTACTGTCCTGATTTTTTAGAGTTTTTTACATACTGGTAGCCAGATTTTGTTCATTTTCATGGTTTCCTCCTTTCTGTTGAAAAGGAGTCTACCATATACCATGTTGCTGTGGACAAGTCTACATAGGGTCCACCCAGCGCAGCATTGCACAAACACGAATCAAGGAACATGAAAGGCACTGCAGACTAATCCAACCAGAAAAGTCAGCCATAGCAGAGCACCTGATGAAGCAACCTGGACACAGCATATTATTTGGGAACACAGAAATCCTGGACCAATCTAACAACCCCCATGTCAGACTACACAGAGAAGCCATTGAACCCACAAGCATGTGGGCAATTTCAACAGAAAGCTGCATACAGGGAGAGAGAGTGTACGTGCCTGCAGTGCCTGTAGTGCCTGTCTCCTCTAGAGTAGAAACAGCTTTAACAAAGTATTAAACCCAGTTCTCCTTTACAGACCAAACGATCACAAAAAGAGTGGTATCTTAGCCCTTTCTTTAAACCCAGGTGTCCTTTACAGACTGAAGGGGAAGGATCGCAGATAGAGTGGCATCCTAACTCTGATGCTTTTTACTCCAGGTCTTAATGAAGGATATAAGGACAAATGATGTCATTGCCTTAAATGATGGGGAGCAGAGCCCGGTATGAAAAGGCTATCTGGCTATCCACTCATTTTCGGGAGATGCGCGAAAACAGATATGGGGGTCTATCTGTATCCGGCCAGCAGAAATTAATCAAGGTATAGCCAATGTGCACAAGTTTAGTAAATATTAAAAAGATTTTGTAAAAAGGAACTTCTGTCAAGGGCTTTGTTCACGGAATATTCTTGTTTAGACATTCACCCTCCTATGCAGTGATCCGAGACATTTTTTTGACCAGGGACCACTCTCCAACATTAGTACCAAAAGGGTTACAAATCAGTTTTTGGTCAACTTTAGATTTGGTTTGGTTATTTGGGGTGCTGATTTTGAAAATTGCATTGGATAGACCACATCAGCTCTAGTTTCTGATACAGGACATATGCCATCCAGTAGTTGCCATCTGCTTGTCCACAGAAAACCATATTTAACAAGCCTTGGTCCTATAAGAGGGTTTCACGAGACCAGTCGCTGTCGTTGTAATGGTGTAGTAACGGTGAAGGCTGCAGACCTTATTTTCATTCTTGTGGACCACTGGTGGTCCACGGACCACAGGTTGAGAACCACTGCTCTAATGTGCCGTGAGCGATCTACAGGTGTGCCATGGAAAATTGGAACCTCCAATACCCTTTCTTTCCCCTCCTGCCGAACACTTTTTCTTCTCCACTCAGGCTCCCTTCTTCCCAGCCTTGCTCTGCTCGCTTTGCTCACGCTGCCACCATTTTGATCCAAGGGGGCAGTGTGATCGTGTTCAGGAGGGGAGGGGGGAGGGAGGAAGACATGGGGCGAGTCTGCGCAGTAGCACCCACACGGATCATGTCTTCTCCCTCCCCCCTCCCCTCCTGAAGAAGGGAGCCTGAGTGGAGAAGAAAAAGTAAGTGTTCGGCAGGAGGGGGAAGAAAGGGTGCAAAGGGGAAGGGGGTGGAAGAGGACTCTGTCGAAAGCTGGCATGTGCAAACTTGGATGTTCCAGGTGTTTTGGACTCCAACTCCCACCATTCCTACCAGCCTCAGACCCTTTTCCTTTTTCCCCCTCAGCCACTTAAGCACGGCCCCAGGCTGTTAGGAATGGTGGAAGTTGAAGTCCATAGCACCCAGAGGGCTGAAGTTTTCCTATGCCTGTTTTAGGGACCTTAAAGTGATGAGCCTCCTTCCAACATTGTGATTCTGGATAGAAAACAAACAACAACATAACATGACATTGTTTGAGTCCACGGTGCTCTCTGGGTGTAGGTGAACTACAACTTCCAAACTCAAGGTCAATTCCCAAGCAAACCCTTTCAGTACTTTCTGTTGGTAATGAGAGTTCAATATGCCAAGTTTGGTTCAATTCCATTGTTGCAAGAGTTCAGGATGCTCTTTGATTGTGTGTTAACTATAAATCCCACAAACTGTAATTCCCAAATGTCAAGGTCTATTTTCCCCAAACTCCATCTGTGTTCACATTTGGGCATATTGAGTATTCATGCCAAGTTTGGTCCTGATCCAACATTGTTTGAGTCCACAGTGCTCTCTGGATATAGGTGAAGTACAACTCCAAAACTCAAGGTTAATGCCCACCAAACCCTTCCAGTATTTTCCGTTGATCTATTTTGACATTGCTCCCGTTTTCAACCACATATCTGTGGTTATCTAGCTTGCCTGCGATAAAAACTAAACACAGAGAGAGACTGACAGCTGTTGAGCAAGACCTTCGTGTGTGTCTTTCTGCCATTCCTGCCAGGATATCTATGTTCTGTTCATCGAAACAGGCCCAGGTTTCACACTGATTGTATAAATACATTTAAAAACATATTAACTATATGTATTACTGTGTTAGAGTGTCAATTTGTGTCATTTTGGTTGGTGGTGTGCCCCAGGATTTTGTAAATGTTAAAAATGTGCCGCAGCTCAAAAAAGGTTGAAAAACATTGCGCTAATGCATGGAGAGCAATCCACCCAACTATGTTTGCAGATTTCTACAGCTATCATTCATGTCCCTCTCTTCATCCATTCAATTTTGATCACAAGGGAATGGAATGCCAAAATATCTATGTTTTTATAGACACACAATGAGAAAATCACAGATCCTGGAAGGAGTAAACAAATAAATTATTTGCATCTGTATCGCCATTTACAGAGTGCAGCTTAGCCAGGGCAATATGTAGACAATTGAAGAGAAATCAAGACTCTTATAAAGTTAAAAACAGTAAAACTTAAACTTATTTCCGGAAATCCATCTGGGATAGAACAGGAGATAGATAAAAGATCATCTATGTTTCAATAGATGAGCCTCTAAAGCTGGCTTTCATGTGTGAGTGTAAGCCATTCTGAGGCAGGATCCTCACGAATCCTTCCTTCCTAGACAAAGGGCCATAAAAGACTCAACCAAGCTTTGGAAGAAGGGAGAAGTGACCTCTGCAAGCAGGAAGGAAGCCAAAAGTCTTGAGCACAGAGATCAAAGAAAGAAGGAGAGAGATGAAACAAAAGTGCTGGCATACTCTCCAGAGCTCCTTCCCACCAATTACTCCATATAAGCATTGATGCCTCTCTATTTCCAGAATAAATATCCGGCTGTCCCATACTGTGGTCCTGATGCAGATTTCTTTTCCTCTCTGCACCCTCCTGCTATGGTTATTTAGAAAACAAGAACCAGGTGCACAAAAGTCATTCAGATGGTTAGTGCCGTGTCCACTTTGGTCATATTTCTGGTTGCTGTGACAGAAATGTTCTTCATACCAACACCATGCCCTTGTGCCTCCCAACAGGACAGCCAAATGTGGATTTATCTCTGGGTGCTGTAACGTTACAGGAAGGCTTTTAATGTTTCGTTTGGGAAATGAAAGACATGGTGTAAGCGTAGGATGATGCCATTGTAAACTCAACATAGCACTCCATAAATAATCTCTGTGAGGAAACAGAACAAAATACTGTATTGTCAAAGGCTTTCATGGCTGGAATCACTGGCTTGTCGTAGGGTTTTTGGATTGTATGTTCTAGAACAGACCTGGGCAAACTTTGGCCCTCCAGGTGTTTTGGACTCCAACTCCCACAATTCCTAACAGCCGAAAGGCTGTTAGGAATTGTGGGAGTTGAAGTCCAAAACACCTGGAAGGCTGAAGTTTGCCCAGGCCTGTTCTAGAAGCATTCCCTCCTGATGTTTCATCTGCATCTATGGCAGGCATCCTCAGAGGTTGTGAGGTCTGTTGGAAACTAGGAAAATAAGGTTTATATATCTGTGGAAAGTCCAGAGTGGAATAAAGAACTCTTGTCTGTTGGAGCTAGGTGTGAACATTTCAGTTGGCCATCTTGATTAGCATTTGATGGCCTGTCAGTTTTTACGTGTGGCTTGTTACTGCCTGGGGGAATCCTTTTTTGAGAGGTGATTAGCTGTTCCTGATTGTTTCTTGTCTGGAGTTCCTCTGTGTTTGAGTTTTGTTCTTTATTTAGTGTTATAATTTTAGTGTTATAAAGAGCCATTCCAGAATTAGTCCCTTTTAGAAGGGCCTGTAAGACCGCCCTCTTCAGATTGGCTTTCAATTAACCTGGTCTGGCTTGGCGTGTTTCCTATATCCTTGTGTATTTTACATGTTTTATGTTTTATCGTACATTATATGTTTCTACTCTACGTTTTAAATATGTAATATTTTTTTTAATATATGCTGTTTGTTCTCTGAATGTTGTGATCCGCCCCGAGCCTGCAGGGAGGAGCAGAATATAAGATTGAATAAATAAATAAATAAATAAATAAATAAATAAATTTAGAATTTTTAAATACTGGTAGCCAGATTTTGTTCATTTTTCATGGTTTCTTCCTTTCTGTTGACATTGTCCACATGCTTGTGGATTGCAGTGGCTTCTCTGTTTCACCATTGCCTCACCACAAGCTACTTTCAGTGGGACAATGAATTCTATGAACAGAACGATGGAGTAGCTATGGGAAGCCCTCTCAGCCCAGTCATAGCAAATTTCGACATGGAACATTTTGAAAAACAAGCCCCGGTTTATACGAAAACACCCCTATGGATTTCTCCGATGGAAGCCAACCAAAGCCAACCAAAACTGTATTTTACTGTGCACAAATCAAAGAATATTATCATAAAGATAAAAAGACTGGATTTAACTTAGAAGAAGGAATATGGGATAAAATATTGCAAACAAAGAAAAAAACATAACAAAAATATATAATAAACTACTAGACTGGGCAACTGAAACTGAAGAAGTAAAACAATGTATGATTAAATGGGCAGAAAATTTGAAAAGACCGATCCATTTTAGGGAGTGGGAACAGATTTGGAATAAAAAATTAAAATATACATACGCATCGGATTTGAAAGAAAATTGGCTAAAAATGTTCCATAGGTGGTACATTACACCAAAGAAACTAGGCTTGATGTATAAAAATACACCAAACAAATGCTGGAAATGCCACGATCAGGAGGGAACCTTTTTCCACACGTGGTGGATCTTGCAAGAGTGTCAGTAAGTTCTGGACAAGGATACATGAAGAATCTCAGAAAATGCTGAACAGGAAATTCAAGAAGAAACCAGAATATTATCTACTGGGAATTACGGACTCTGACCTCAGTCTTGACGATAATACAGATAGACTATTTACTTATATGGCAACTGCAGCAAGAATTTCTTTTGCAAAATTATGGAAACAAGAAGAAGTACCAGAGACAGAGGACTGGATTAATAAGCTTAAGGAAATAAAAGATATGGACAAATTAACTTTCTTGTTAAAGAGAAATGAAGGAAGACCAATAAAAAGTACAAATTGGGACCTCTTGAAAGAATATGAAAAAATGTCAACAGAAAGGACTAATGAAATATATAAGGGACAAAGAGATAGAAGAGGAACACATTAAGAGAAGACGCAAGTTTGGAATGGAAATCACAACCTTTTTAAAAAAATTCATTCTTAATTTTAATGTCTTTTGATTTTTGGCTTTTGGGGTTTTTTTTTTACTTTTTCTCTCTCCTCTCTTCTATTCAGTTTTTCCTACTTTTCTATACATATATTGTTCCCCCTCTTTCCCTGATACTATTCACTCTATATATGTTAAAATAAAAAAAATGTTGCAAAAAAAAGAAAAACAAACCCTGGAAACCACAACAAAAAAGCCCACTATATGGTTCAGATATGTGGATGACACCTTCACCATTTGGAGCCATGAAGAAGAACTAAAGGGGCTCCTGGACCACCTAAACAGCATCCACCCAAACATCCAATTCACTGTGGAAAAAGAAAATAAAGAGTTCTTTCTCGCACCCTGGACTTTCCACAGATATATAAACCCAATTTTCCTAGTTTCCAACAGACCTCACAGCCTCTGAGGATGCCTGCCATAAATGCAAGTGAAACGTCAGGAGAGAATGCTTCTGGAACATGGCCATACAGCCCGGAAAGCCTACAACAACCTAGGAACAAAATAAAACAGAGGTTGAAACCAGTATGTGAGTGTATAGTTCAGGTTTGGAGAAGGTGTATAGACTGAATCCTTTAAAGCTGTGGTTCCCAAATTGTGGATCACCAGTGGTCCACAAGAAGGAAAATATGTTCCGCAGCCTCACTATTACTACACCGTTGCCTTAAAACCACATGGCAACGAGAGCGACTGATCTTGCGAAACTCTCTTATAATGCCAAGACTACAAGGATGTCGGGAGGGGAGAGGCTGACAATACATGAAAGATTTTTACTACCACATTAGCTTTAGATTATTAAATACTAGCTTGGGGACCCGGCGGTGCCCGGGTTATTTGAGGAAGGCATTGTGTGCCAAGGTTGGTTCCTATTAGATGTTTATGTGGCTTGCAGTGGTCTCAGGAATTTAGTGAAGGTACTGCAGGTCCCATTGGCCATGGTCCATCCCCCTCCAAACAGCACCAGGATGTAGAGTGGGTCATGGGGGCTCTGTGTGTCACATTTGGTCTTGATCATTCTTTGGATGAGGGTTGCAGCAGTCTCGGAAGGTGAGTGAAGGTATTTCAAGTCCCATCATCTGTGGTCCATCCTCCTTGAAACAGCACCAGGGTGTTGAGTGGGTCAAGGGGACTCTGTGTGCTACATTTGGTCTGTATTGGTCATTGGGTGAGGGTCGCGTTGTGAAGGGGGCCATTGGGCCTCTGTGCGCCAAGTTTGGTCATGATCCATCACTGCTGTGGGCCGCAGTGTCTGACTTCCTGAGGCCTTTCCTTTTTCCTTTTGCGTCACCGTAGAATGTTCAAATGTGGATGGCCAATCGGAGTCCTTTATGCAAATACCATTTCAGTGGCAAACCAATCCCTTCTGTCTGGGGCCGTAGAATGTTGAAGTTCTGAGGCTGGCCAATCAGAGTCCTTTATGCAAATAATCCCACAGTGGCAACCAATCAAAACGCTGCCACATATTCCTCCGCGCCCTCCGCACCTCCCGCCCTCCGCACCTCCGCAAACACTGACTTTTATTAGATAGATAGATAGATAGATGATAGATAGATAGATAGATAGATAGATAGATAGATAGATGGCATTCTGTGGGTGAGCAGGTGGTGACTACTGGATGGCATGTGTTCTGTATCAGAAACTTGAGCTGATGTGGTCTTATCCAATGCAATTTTCTGAATCCACACCCCAAATAACCAAACCCGAATCTAAAGTTGATGAAAAACCGAGTCGTAACCCCTTTGGTACTAATGTTGGAGAGTGGTCCCTGGTCAAAGTAGTTCCTGGTAAAGTGATCCCTGGGCAAAAAAGGTTGGGAACCACTGCTTTAAAGACCTGGATAGACACAGTGATATGCAAGGAATTATTTTGGGTACGAACTGCCACAGCCAAATTAATCCCCAAAGCATCTTTCAGGTGATTTTTGCGAAGATTGGTATGGTGAGGAAGAGAGTATCTTTTAATATAATTGCCATTTTCTTGTACATCCAATCCCCCCCCTCCCTCCTTGTATCTGTTTCACAGATATCAACCTTTAAATTTTATTTAATTTCTATTGATCCTTCCTCCTCCCCCCCCCCACCTCTTTCCTGCACTTTATAAGCTGGGATCACACATCTCAGCATAGGCACAAAATGATTACTTAAGGGATGATTTCAGAAATAATGGAGGTACATTAGCGCATGAATGATTAATCCTTCTCGGTGACTGCAAGCATCGAGCATTGGAAGCTAAGGCTGAGTAAAATATTGATAGTACAAAGGAAATGAGCTGCTGCTTAATTTAGTTTTCGTTCTGGAAATGTGTAACTAATGCTGCTTCCTTCTAGAAAAGTGCATTTCGTGACCCTTTTTAAAATATTCATTCCTGGTGCTAATGAAACCCAAGGGTTGTGGAGGGATCTACCAAAGGTGAGTTGCTGAAAGGCCTGGGCACCATCGCTGTGTATATATGTTTCGCCTTCCCTTTGTGGAACCTGAAAGCCAACGAAATGTAGACCAGCAACAAAAGGCTGCTTTATGTCGTCCCTCGGTGCGGCCAGACATGCTCTTTTCAGAAATGACAAATCCATTTCTCCTATCCTCTCTTTATTTATTTATTTTTTATTTATTTATTTATTATTTCGACTTGTATACCGTCCTTTCCAACTGGCTCAGAATGGTTTACAGCATATCGCACTACATCAAAAAACATCTCAAACAACCACAAGGAAGTGTAAAACAATACAATAAAAACAGATTAAACAATATTCCACTGTAACCAAGAGTGGTCAGAGACTGAATGCTCGCCGGAACAGTGCCGTTTTGCAAGCTTTCCGGAAAGCCGGTAGCTCGTTAACTGCTCGAACTTCAGGCGGCATACTGTTCCACAGGTAAGGTGCTGCCACAGAGAAAGCTCTCTGTCTAGTTCAGTGTTTTTCAACCTTTTTTGAGCCATGGAACATTTTTTACATTTACAAAATCCTGGGGCACACCACCAACCAAAATGACACAAAATGACACTCTAACACAGTAATGCATATAGTTAATATGTTTTTAAATGTATTTATACACTCAGTGTGAAACCTGGGCCTGTTTCGATGAACACAACATAGATATCCTGGCAGGAATGGCAGAAAGACACAAACTTCCCAAACAGAACTCCCATAACCAAGAGAAAATACTATAAGAGTTTGGTGGGCATTGACCTTGTGTTTTGGAGTTGTAGATCACCTATATCCAGAGAGCAGTGGACTCAAACAATGTCGTATCAGAACCAAACTTGGCATGAATAATCAATATGCCCAAATGTGAACACATATGTAATTTGGGAAAAATAGATCTTGACATTTGGGAGTTACAGTTTCTGGGATTTATAGTTAACACACAATCAAAGAGCATTCTGAACTCTTGCGACAATGGAATTGAACCAATCTTGGCATATTGAACTCTCATTACCAACAGAAAGTACTGAAAGGGTTTGCTTGGGAATTCACCTTCAGTTTGGAAGTTGTCGTTCACCTACACCCAGAGAGCACTGTGGACTCAAACAATGTTACGTTATGTTGTTGTCGTTGTTTTTAATCCAGAATCACAATGTTGGAAGGAGGCTCACCACTTTAAGGTCCCTAAAACAGGCATGGGAAAACTTCAGCCCTCTGGGTGCTTTGGACTTCAATTCCCACCATTCCTAACAGCCCGAGGCCCTTTCCTGTTTAAATGGCTGAGGGGAGGAAAAGAGCCTGAGGCTGCTAGGAATGGTGGGAGTAGGAGTCCAAAACACCTGGAAGGTCCAAGTTTGCCCATGCCAGCTTTCAACAGAGACCTCTTCCTCCCCCTTCCCCTTCACGCCCTTTATTCCCCCTCTTGCCGAACACTTACTTTTTCTTCTACACTGCCGCTTCTGTCACCATTTTGATGCGAGGGGGCAGCGTGAGCATGTTCAGGGGGGGGGGAGGAAGATGTGACCCCTGCGGGCGCTACTGCACAGACTCGCCCCAGAGCAAAGCGAGGCAAAGCAAGCAGAGCGAGGCTGGGAAGAAGGGAGCCCGAGTGGAGAAGAAAAAGTGTTCGGCAGGAGGGAGAAGAAAGGATATTGGAGGTTCCAATTTCCCACGGCACACCTGATGATCGCTCATGGCACACTAGTGTGCCACGGCACACTGGTTGGGGAACACTGGTCTAGTTGACGACAGGTGAGTCGTTCGCAGGGAAGAGATCTTCAGAGCGAAGAGATCTCTGGGGAACATATGGGAGTTGGCGGTTCCTCAAGTACACCGGCCCCAGACCATGCAAGGCCTTAAAGGTCAGAACCAACACTTTGAAGATGATCCGGTGCTCAATTGGCAACCAGTGCAGTCACTGCAGAGTTGGAGTGATATGAGCCCTGGCCGGCAGCCCTGCCAGGAGTCTCGCTGCTGCGTTCTGCACCAGATTAAGCTTCCGGATGACCGATAAAGGAAGACCAATGTAAAGGGCATTACAGTAGTCTAGCCTCGAGATGACCATCGCTTGGATCACCGTGGCTAGGTCATTTCCGGTGAGGTAGGGTGCCAGCCGCCTAGCCTGCCGCAGATGGAAAAAAAGCGGATCTGCTGACAGCAGAGACCTGGGCCTCCATTGTCAGCAGCGGGTCCAACCTGGACCCCCAGATTCTTTACTAAGTGCGACTAGCATAATGCCTTGCCGTCCAGAGTAGGCAGCTGGAGCTCACACCCACCTGGATGACCCAGCCAGAGGATCTCCGTCTTAGATGGGTTCACTCTCAGCCGACTGCCTCGTAGCCAACCAGTCACGGCTTCAAAGCATTGTTGGAAACAATCGGGTACAGAGTCTGGCCGGCCATTCACCCTCAGCACCAGCTGGGTGTCATACTGATGACACTCCAGACCAAAACTCCGCACCAATTTGGCAAGTGGTCGCATGTAGATGTTAAACAATAAAGGGGAAATAATGGCTCCCTGAGGCACCCCACAACTTAAGGGGAGCCTCTCGGAAACCATACCACCCCTCTCCATTCGCTGTCCCCGATCAAGGAGAAAGGAGGATACCCATTTAAGAGCAGTCCCCCTAACCCCCGTCATGGCTAGGCGGTGGGTTAACAATGCGTGATCTACCGTATCAAAAGCTGCCGTGAGGTCCAATAACATGAGCAGCGCTGATCCCCCTTGATCCAATTGGTAGCGGAGCTGGTCCGTGATGGCGGCCAGCACAGTCTCTGTCCCATGCCCAATACGGAAGCCGGACTGGAAGGGATCTCATCCGGCTGTGTCATTTAGGAACTGCTGCAGCTGGACCGCTACTGCCCTCCCAATCACCTTGCCTATCTTTGGTTCTCCCTCAAACATACGGCACTCTGGTCCTCCTTGGATAATGTGCATCCTGAACATAGTTATGTGTCAGGAGTGCTTTGAATGCAAATTTCCTGCTTCTTGGCAAGGTGTTGGATTGGATGTCCCACAAGGCCTCTTCTCCCCCAGTGGCACAATGGCTTAAACCCTTGTGCTGGCAGGATTGCTGACCGAAAGGTCGGCGGTTCAAATCCAAGGAGCAGGGTGAGCTCCTGTCTGTAAGCTCCAGCTTCCCATGTGGGGATGTAAGAGAATCCTCCCACAGGATGGTAAAACATCCAGGCATTCCCTGGGCTATGTTCTTGAACACAGCCAATTCTCTCACATCAGAAGCCACTCCTGACGCTCCTGACACGGAAAAAAAATCTATATTTGGGGGAGAGCAGTGTCATTCCTCTCTATACTATTCCTTCGCTCTTGAAAAACATGCCTCCCAAATCTTTTGAGTTCAAGACTTTGCTTTCAGCAGCTCTGAGAGAAGTTTTGAGTGGGAAACTATTAGCCATAAAAGCAATTTGGTCACCAGGCATTTGGTCATTCTTGGCCCCAATGCCAAATGCTCTATTACTCAAGGTTTATTATTTTATTTATTTACGACATTATAGGTTGATGCAATGACTGGATCTTTGGCATGCTTCTCCACTTATCCATCTGTTAGAATCATAGAATCAGAAGAGACCTTGTGGACCATCCAATCCAACACCCAGCCAAGGAGCAGGAAAACCGCATTCAAAGCACCCCCAACAGATGGCCGTCCAGCCTCTGTATAAAAGCCTCCAAAGAAGGAGACTCCACCACACCCCGAGGCAGAGAGTTCCACTGATGAACTGCTCTCACCATTAGGAAGTTCTTTCTAATGTTCAGGTGGAATCTCCTTTCCTGTAGTTTGAAGCCATGGTTCAACATCCTAGTCTCCAGGGCAGCAGAATACAAGCTTGCTCCCTCCTCCCTATAACTTCCCCTCACATATTTATACATAGCCATCTTCATGTCTCCTCTCAGCCTTCTCTTCTGCAGGCTAAACATGCCTAGCTCTTTAAGCCGCTCCTCATAGGGCTTGTTCTCCAGACCCTTGATCATTTGAGTCGCCCTCCTCTGGACACATTCCAGCTTGTCAACATCTTCCTTCAACTGTGTTGCCCAGAACTGGACACAATATGATTCCAGGTGTCATCTGGCCAAGGCAGAATAGAGGGGTAGCATGACTTCCATGGATCTAGACCAGGGCTGCCCAGGAAGTTGATTATGATCGACCAGTCGATCCTGGGACCAAAAGTGGTCGATCCCAGCCGGATGGGGCGCTTCTCAGAGAGGGCGGAGCCAGGCTGCACCAAGCCCCGCCCCCTCCCCGGCTTTGGCACTCCCAGCAGCTGCTCCAGGTTTGTGGAGGGCAAGGCCAAGCCAGGATTGTGCTAGCTATGTCACCACTGGCTTGGCATTGCCATCCTCAAGCCTGGACCAAAAAGTGCTGGAAGCTCCAGCCAGAGGGGGGGGGCAGGGCGCCCAGGCTGCTCCGCCCCCTGTGGCTTTGGCACTACCAGCAGCTGCTCCAGGCTTGTGATGGCAGTGCCAAACCAGCCTTGTGCTAGCTATGTCACCACTGGCTTGGCATTGCCATCCTCAAGCCTGGAGAAGCTGCTGGAAGCTCCAAAGCCAGAGGGGAGGGGGCAGGGCTTGGCGCGGCCTGGCTCCGCCCCCCTGTGGCTTCCACTCTACCAGCAGCTTCTCCAGGCTTGACGATGGCAGTGCCAAACCAGCCTTGTGCTAGCTATGTCACCACTGGCTTGGCATTGCCATCCTCAAGCCTGGAGAAGCTGCTGGAAGCTCCAAAGCCAGAGGGGAGGGGGCAGGGCTTGGCGCGGCCTGGCTCCGCCCCCCTGTGGCTTCCGCTCTACCAGCAGCTTCTCCAGGCTTGACGATGGCAGTGCCAAACCAGCCTTCTGCTAGCTATGTCACCACTGGCTTGGCATTGCCATCCTCAAGCCTGGAAAAGCTGCTGGGAACTCCAAAGCCAGAGGGGAGGGGAGGGGCTTGGCACGGTCTGGCTCCGCCCCCTCTGGCCAAGCCCTCCCCGCCCCCTCCCCTCCCCAGCCTTGAGGAGGTAGGTAGATCTTTCCGACTTGGTTTTAATATAAGTAGCTCGCATGCTGAAAACGTGTGGGCACCCCTGATCTAGACACTAGGCTCCTATTTATTTAGGCCAAAACTCACTGGTATTATTTTTAGCTGCCACATGTCATTGTTGGCTCATGTTTAACTTGTTGTTCACAAGGACTCCATGATATTCTCTATGCTATTCCCTCTCTCTTGAAAAGCATACCCTCCAAATCTTTTGAGCCCAAGACATTGCTTTCAGAAGCTCCGAGAGAAGATTTGAGTGGGAAGCCATTAGCCACAAAAGCAATTTGGCCACCGGGCATTTTGACATTCTTGGCCCCAATGCCAAACTCTCTATTACTCAGGGTGGATGCACCGACTGGATCCTTGGCATGCTTCTCCACTTATCCATCTGTTAGCATGGAACATTGCCCGTGATGGAGACATGGTGGTTTTATTTCCATTTGCAACGGATGCTTTTGAGCAGAGAGTTTGGAAGACTTGAGTGTGAGAAGTGCTTCTTTTTTGCTTTTTTCGTCAGTCGCATTTTGGGCAATGGCTGCCATGTTCATTGGAATCAAGCGCACAGAACCTGCTTCAATTAAATGTCATAACAAAAGTCCTGGATGGAGTGAGGATTTATTGGCTGGCTCCAATGGAGCTCACCATGTCTGCATCTGAGCATACCGACTGCACATGTCAGGCAGGGACGTTTTCCCTGGCTAGCTGGACACCATTGGGTTTGGCACCAAACACAATGAAATAAATCTGACACTCCTTGGCTCATATGTACGATACCTAGATAGCCCCTGTAATTAGTATGATTCAGCCCTTTGTTTGAAATGTTTCCACCTGGCCCATACTAAACTGCCCCATCTGTTTGAGTGCTAGACATTGGGACATTCGAAGTGTGCATGCATTTAAATAAATTTGCAAATGCACATGAAAAAAAGCAACCATCATCCTGGATGGTTGTTTGATTTTTGTGGAGATCTGGCACCTCGTAGCTTGTGCATCAAACATCTTAGAAACAGTATATACAATGGGTTGTTTAAAGTTTGGGGGCTGTATGGCCATAGCTCAAGAAGCACTCTCTCCCGACGTTTCACCTGCATCTATGGCAGGCACCCTCAAAGCTTGTGAGACCTCACAACCTCTGAGGGTGCCTGCCATAGATGCAGACGAAACGTCAGGAGAGAATGCTTCTGAAATATGGCCATACAGCCCCCAAAAAACTTTCAACAACCCAGTGATTCCGGTCATGAAAGCCTTTGACAATACAGTATATACAAGGTCGGGTCAATAAGTCCGTGACTTTTTGAATTTTCCACCTCTTAACTGAAAGGGCAACACTGCTCCTGTCATCGGGCATCTATCAGTTGACTCCTGTCAAAATTTGAACAAGCTGCGTCATTTAGTTTGTCTTTGACAGCCGTTGATAGCAGACTACTGCATGATTTGAAGAGAAAATGGAAAAAAGTGAATTTCGTGTGCTCATTAAGAATGATTTTTTGCAGAAAAAAACCGTCACTCAAACCAAGGCTAAGCTTGATAAAAACTATGGGGACTCTGCACCATCAATTTCAATGGTAAAAAGGGGGTTTACTGAATTTCGTTGTGGCCGTACAAACACGGAAGATGCAGAATGTTCTGAATGCCCAAAACAATTGAAAAATTCACAATATGGTGTTGGCCGATCGGAGATTGAAAGTCCGAGAGATTGTGGAAGCCATAGGCATCTCACGTGGCTCAGTGGTTTCAATTTTAAATGATCACTTGGGTATGATAAAGCTTTCTGCAAAATGAGTGCCGCGTTTGCTCACAATCGACCACAAACGCAATCGTGTGACAATTTTGCAGGAGTGTTTGGCGTTGTTCAACTGCAATATGGACAGATTTTTGCACCATTTCATAACCGTGGACGAAATGTGGATCCACCACAACTCACCAGAGACCAAACAGCAGTCAAAACAGTGGGTTTCTTAGGGTGAATCGGCACCAAAGAAGGCCAAGGTGGGTTTGTCAGCCAATAAAGTCATGGCGACCGTTTTTTGGGATGCACGCGGTATAATCCACATTGACTATCTTCAAAAGGGTAAAACAATCAATGGCGAATATTATGCCATCTTATTGGGTCGATTTAATGAAGGTTTGAAAAAACACACAACTGCATTTGGCCAAGAAAAAAGTTCTTTTGCACCAGGACAATGCAAGGGGTGCACACATGTGCAGTTGCCATGGCAACAATCCATGAATTGGGATATGAATTGCTTCCTCATCCATCCTATTCTCTGGATTTAGCCCCGAGTGACTATTTCTTGTTTCCAAACCTGAAGAAATGGCTCGGCGGAAAAAGATTTGACTCCAACAATGAAATCATCTCACAAACAAATACCTATTTTGATGACCTCGACAAGTCTTATTTTTTGGAAGGGATAAAAAAATTGGAGAAACATTGGACAAAGTGTATAGAGCTCAAAGGAGACTGAGTTGAAAAACCTGTGTTTCATTAAAAAAAAGTCACTGATTTATTGACCCGCCCTCGTACAATGATCACCACTGTCAAGTGGAAAAACTTCACATGAACTACATCATTCTCCATTGGATGGACTGCAGATTATAAATGATGAAGGACACGTCAATACAGCTCTCAGCGGTTGTTAGCCAAACGGAACCCCAGTGTTTGCTTCTTAATATGAAATGATGAGGAGAGACAGATTTAGATGTCTCCGCGCACTATTTGGAAGGTAGCCCTTTGTTACGTTTTTACGGAAGGCCGTTCTGTGTCTGAAGAGCTGTCAGAGGATAGTTCTCATTTGAATGCATCTTTTGTTTGATGGGAAATCCTGTCCAAATCCAGTTTAGATGCAAAAAAACCCCCAAATACCACCCAGAACAGGGGTGGGCAATTCTTTTTTCCAAGGGACCACACGAGAGCCAAAAAACATTATGGAGGGCCGCACCTAAAGGCTGAACTACATTCTAATCTACATTATTTATTTATTTATTTACTATATATTACACATCATTAATATTAACATATTAATATATCAAGAAATATTCATACATTATTAGTATTAATATCATAATTATTATATTATAGTATATATATAGACATTATAATATATTGAAATTATAATATAATATAACATTATTATATTATATTATTTATTATATTATTATATTATTATTATAAAATTATTATAAAATAATAATAAAAACCACTAAAATAAAATAAAATTGAATTCGAGAAGACAAGGTGCGAACCAAGATGGAATGGCCCAATGGACCCAGCCCAGAGGATGGCAAAGCGGACCCAGCCGCCGCCGCAGCAGAGCAGAGCAGAGCAGCAGACGATCGGAGGCTGCAGGCCTCCGCCCGCTCTCGCCCCAGCCGTTCTCCAGCTGATCGCCCTGCTATGGAGTGCCTACCATCCCTGGAGGCAATCCGGGCCTGCAGGGGGAGCAGTCGGCAATCTGAGGCGGCTGGTCGCCCTGGCGACCTGGAAGATGATCATGTCTTCCGGGTTGTCAGGGTGATCAGCCCCCTCAGGTCGCTGAGTGCTCCCGCTGCTGGCCTGGATCGCCTCCAAGGATTGCAGGCACTCCAAAGCCACCGCTCCTCCAGCCTGTCTGCCGACACAAGCCCCACAGGACCCGCGATGGGATGGCGGCAGCGGCACCCCTTCCTCTTGGCCCCGCCCCCGGCGCCCTTCTCCCCGGGCCAGACAGAATCGGCTGCCGGGCCGCACCCAGCCCGTGGGCCGTAGGTTGCCCACTCCTGAGCTAGAAGCTGCCCATCAACACTCTGCACCTGGACAGCGGAGGGTGTTATGACAATGACATGGGTCATCTGGTTACAGTGCAATGAGATGCATTATATTTATTTGAGCTTTATAATATTTTTTTCAAAAATTCACCTGTACAGTAGAGTCTCACTTATTGAACATCAATGGGCCGGCAGAACATTGGATAATAAAAAATGTTGGATAATAAGGAGGGATTAAGGAAAAGCCTATTAAATGTCAAATTACATTATGATTTTACAAATTAAGCACCAAAACAACATGTTTTACAACAAATTGACAGAAAAAGCAGTTCAATACTCAGTAACATTACATAGTAATTACTGTATTTATGAATTTAGCAGCAAAACAGACAAGGATTCTTTACCCTGGACATTATTCCCGGCAGGAGGCAGAATGCATTGGATGAGCGAAGGTTGGATTAGTGAAACTCTATATGTAAATTTACAGGGCCATGGTGGCACAACAGGTTAAACTCCTGAACTGCTGAACTTACTGACCAAAAGGTTGGTAGTTCAAATCTGGGGAGTGGGGAGAGCTCCCGCTGTTAGCCCCAGCTTCTGCCAACCTAGCGTTCAAAAACACGCAAATGTAAGTAGATCAGTGGGTACTGCTTCTGTGGGAAGGTAACAGCGCTCCGTGCAGTCCATTGACACCTTGCAGGTTCTTTGGCTTAGACATGGATAGGAGCACACACACACACCCCAAGAGTCGGACATGACAAGGCTTAATGTCAGGGGAAACCTTTACCTTATATATTTATTTATTTATTATTTATTATTCAATTTTATATTCCGCTCCTCCCTGCAGGCTCGGGGCGGATCACAACACAATAAAATACACAATAAAACATACAATACATTTACGGGGCTGAGGAGGCGCAGCTGATTAAATAGCTCAGCTGCTGAACTTGCTGACTGGAATGTTGGTGGTTCGAATCGACAGGATGGGGTGAGCTCCTGATGTTAGCTCCAGCTCCTGCCAAACTATCAATTTGAAAACATGCAAATGTGAGTAGATCAATCGGTACTGCTTTGGCAGGAAGGTAATGGCACTCCGTGCAGTCATACTGGCCACATGACTTAGGAGGTGTCTACAGACAACGCCAGCTCTTCAGCTTAAAAATTGAGATGAGCACCCCACCCCCCCACCCCAGAGTCGGACATGGCTAGACTTAATGTCAATTTATATATAAATTCACATTTTATGTGAATCTGTAGCCTCTTTTGTCAACTGGCATAGGATGTGCTAAATCCCCGACATTTTTAATATATAAATCAATGACTTTCCAAATAATGCTGGTGCGTTTCCTTCGACTGTCTCAATTTGGCAGAATGGGAACGACGGGGCTCCTGTGGTTGATGTTCCCTCTCTCTTTCTCTCCGTCCCTCACATTAGATATTCATTTTAAGTCTATTACTTTGACCTTTTTCCTCCCAAACTAAACATTGTTCAGCACACTTAGCAATAACCTCAGCATGCTTCGCTTGCTTATTGTACAATTTGCTATGCTAATAATTCCAGCATATTCTGTGAATGTGAGCAGATTTTCTAAGTTAGGCTCGGTGCCCTTGGTGATGACGTGTTGCTTCACGAACTGCCAGCTTCTGGTTTCCTTTGGCTTTTTCCAAAACCAGATCGCACCTCACAGCATGTGTGCATTCCCACTTCCTCTAGGTGTTGTCATGTTCTGACAGCTCGTCCTGACATCACTAGAAGGGTTGGCGCCTTCTTTTTCAAACAAAGCACTGGGTAAACGTGTATAGTAGAAAATCACACATATTGTTTGGAATCTTACGATGCTGCAGCCTTCATGTTGACTTTGTTTGCAGCATAGACAAGCATAACAATATTATCATTTGAGTAGAACTAGCTGCTGTTGCTCTGTGGCAGATATGCAGGCGTCAGCTTGGAAACATATCTGTTTGTACTACAACTCCCAGAATCTCCAGACGTTATGGTCAACAAACTCTCTCACTAGAATTCCTTGAACTGCACAGTACAGTTAGCCCTCCACATTTGTGTGATGATGGTGAAAAAAACCCAAATAAAATGCAATGTTTTTAACCGGAGACATTGAAACACGTTAGAACAGTGGTTCTCAAAGTGTGTTCCAGGGCAGTGTTTTTCAACCTTTTTTGAGCCGCGGCACATTTTTTACATTTACAAAATCCTGGGGCACACCACCAACCAAAATGACACAAAATGACACTCTAACATAGTAATACATATAGTTAATGTTTTAAAATGTATTTATACACTCAGTGTGAAACCTGGGCCTGTTTTGATAAACACAACATAGATATCCTGGCAGGAATGGCAGAAAGACACACACAAAGGTCTTGCTCAACAGCTGTCAGTCATGGGTAAACTTCGGCCCTCTGGGTGCTTTGGACTTCAACTCCCACCATTCCTAACAGCCTGAGGCCCTTTCCTGCTTAAGTGGCTGAGGGGGAAAAAGGAAATGGGCTTGAGGCTGCTAGGAATGGTGGGAGTTGGAGTCCAAAACACCTGGAAGGTCCAGGTTTGCCCATGCCAGCTTTCGATTCCATCGCCACATCTATCTTCAGCCTCTGGGTGTTTGAATATATGTGATTATCTACGTGATTTTCTACCTTGTCGCTATGATTATGGTGCTGCTTTTTAAAATTGTCCGCAAACAGACTGTGTTATTGTGCGGACCCCGGAACTGACATTGGATAACATCACAAAGATACACTTTGTTTTTTGCACTCACTTCCGTGATTTCATCAAATATCGCGAGTTTTCCATAGAGGAGTGCTCCGTGAACTCGCTACTTCCTGGTTCGCAACTCCTCCGCTCTCTGTGGCGACCACACCAAACTACCTTATGGTTTCTCTTCAGATCGTACCTTATGTAAGACTTTTGATTTTCTCCAGCAGGATTGGGTACTTCGAATGTGTTTTTGCGTATGATTATGTATGATGAATTGTGCATTTTGTACTGTGACATAGCGGCGCTCCTTTAATAAGTAAGGGTATTGGAGGTTCCAATTTCCCACGGCACACCTGATGATCACTCGTGGCACACCAGTTGGGAAACACTGTTCCAGGGAATGCTTGGGGCTCTGAGAAGTATACTAATGGGCTTCATGCTTACCTCCTCCCTCTTCCTACTCCTCTCCAAGCTTTTCCTCCTTCTTCCTGCTCCCCTCCTCCCCACTTCCCTTGCTGCCAAAAGCCTTTTCTCCTTGCTTCACTCATGCCAAAAGTCTTTTTTCCTCGCCTTTCTCACTACCAATATCCTTTCCTTCTCACCTTCCTTGCTTCCTTGTTTCCAAAATCCTATTCCCCTCCCACCGCTTAGGGTTTGCTTTGGTTTTGCTTTCCCTGCATGACAGAAAGGTGTTGGACATGATGATCTCTAGGGTTTCTGCTCTTTTGTTGTTGTTGTTACAAAAGTTGGATGGCCATTTGTTGGGGGTGCTTTGATTGTGCTTTTGCTGAATGGCAGAAGGGGTTGGACTGGATGGCCCCTGGGGCCTTCCACAGAAATACTGTTCAGTTTATGTTGCTCCATGCCTGATATATCTATATAAAGAAAAATGTAATGTTTGTTTGTGGAATTAACAGAACTCAAAAACCACTGGGCGGGCAAATTGACACCAAATTTGGACACAATAAACTTATCAGGCCAACAAGTGACCATCACACATAAAAACACTGAAAAACACAACGGAAGAGACTTAAAAAATAAAAAATGCATTAAAATGCATGTGCAAAACCACATACAGTATACACACACGCATATTCATATATGTTTACTGTTTACTGTTTTTATATAAGCCTACTTGTAAACAGCCCCGAGCCGCCAGGAGTGGCGGTCTAGAAAGCCAAGTAATAATAAATAAATAAATAAATATACACACACAAGACACATATACACAGACTGGACCATAGCCCAGTGATTAACATAACTCAAAAACCACTGGGCGAATTGATGCCAGATTTGGACACAATACACCTATCAGGCCAACAAGTGACCATCACTCATACAAGTATTGAAAAACGCAATGGAAGAGACTTTTAAAAGCCAAAAAATGCATTACAATGCATGCGCAAAACCACATATACACATATATGTACATACACACACACACACACAAAACACATATACACAGACTAAGCCACAGAAATGCATGGCAAGGGACAGCTAGTATCTATATAAATAAAAATGTAATGTTTGTCTGTGGGATAAACATAAGTCAAAAACCACTAGATGAATTGACACCTAATTTGGACACAGTACACCTATCAGGCCAACAAGTGATTATCATTCATAAAAACACTGGAAAACACTGTGAAAAAAACTTTAAAAGTCAATTATTTTTTAAAAACATTGCAACATATGCACATAATCACATGTATAAACATATACAGAAATATATATACACACATATACACATATATACATACACAAGACACATATACACAGATTGGGCCACAGCAACGCATGGCAGGGGGTGGCTAGTACATTATATATAGGTAAAAGTAAAGGTTTTCCCCTGACATTAAGTCTAGTCGTGTCTGACTCTGAGGGTTGGTGCTCATCTCAATGTCTAAGCTGAAGAGCCAGCCTTGTCCATAGACACCTCCAAGGTCATGTGGCTGGCATAACTGCATGGAACGTTAGCTTCCCACCAAAGCAGTACCTATTAATCTGCTCACATTTACATGTTTTCGAACTGCTACGTTGGCAGAAGCTGGGGCTAACAGCAGGAGCTCACCCCACTCCTCAGATTCGAACCTGTGACCTTTTGGTCAACAAGTTCAGCAGCTCAGCTGTTTAACAAACTGTGCCACTTTGGGATCCATTTTAAATATAATATAGTATATAAACATTTATTCAAGCTCCATGAGAAACTTTTGCTTCAAAAAGGGCTCTGCGGCTGAAAAAGTATGAGAACCCCTGCATTAGAGGATCTAGAGCAGGCCTGGGCAAACTTCGGCCCTCCAGGTGTTTTGGACTACAACTCCCACAATTCCTAACAGCCGGCAGGCTGTTAGGAATTGTGGGAGTTGTAGTCCAAAACACCTGGAGGGCCGAAGTTTGCCCAGGCCTGATCTAGAAATTCCTAGAGTGCTGTTCTCTTTGGAAATCTCTCGATCCTTCAGCATGACTGGAGGAAGTTCTCCATAGACTCACACTGGAGGACCTAAAGATTCCTAGAGAATCAAACTGTGCAGAATCAAATCCTCAAAAGTCAACGCTGCCAATGTGGAGGAACAATCGTAGTCTGAAAAGTGATATTTCAAAGCTCGAGATCCGCCAGTGCTATTGAAATGCATCTCCGAATGCTGCCCAGATTTCTTTTTGACTGCTGCCATAATTCTGACAGATCCTTGCAACACATATGGGTTGATCGAGAGTCAAATTCCCTTCATCATTAGAAAAAGGTCTAAAAAGACCAGGAGGGACGGAAAATTACAGACCTGACAATGTAATGTCTGACCTAGTTTAAGTGATCGGAGCCGTGACTATAAAATGAATATTCTTAAAAGCACACTGTGAAAGCTGCTATAGAATACTGAGCGCTGTATTTCAGTGACAGAAGTCATGCTATGAATGTCTAGCAAATTCAAGCTCTACTATATCATGTAAGATTGGGGGGAAAATGTATCTGGAACTCAGACAAAGCACTGCCTATCAGTTCTTGGCTGACAGAGCAAGATACGCTGCTAGTCTGGATCAGAATCAAATGAATGGGCCTTTGACCAAAATCAAGCCTGATCTCTCACTAGATGACTTTGTTCATGGGACATATAATAAGACAGCATATTAATTTTTTTTTGCGGGGGGGGATGATATTGTTCACTAAAGTGAAAAAAACTAAGAAAAGAAAGGGACTTTTCCACAAGTGGATTGATGCAATTGCCATGAGTTTGCAAGACCTAAGCAGAGCAGTGGATGACTTCAAGGTCTCTCCTTGATAGGGCCACCATGAGCTGAAGTCATCTTGGTAGCCCATAATAATTTATAAAGAAGCCGAATTGTAAATTTTGTATCAGGTTATTCCTATAATTGCTATAATGTTATTTTCCTATAATATTGTTTGCACATGTTATCTGTTAGATGATGATGATGATTATATTATTATTATTATTATTATTATTATTATTATTATTACAAAGGAAAAACATGGATGTGGCTCACAAATGGCACTTTGAAAAAGGAGAGCCTGTTTCTGGCAGCCCAAGACAACGAGTGGTGAAGGGTGGAGTGGCCTCTCCCTTGGTTGTGGGGTGCCTCAGGGGGCCATTCTCTCCCCTATATTATTTAACATCTATATGCGTCCACTGGCCCAACTAGTACGTAGCATCAGTATGCTGATGACACCCAGCTTGTGCTGAGGATGGAGGGCAGCCCGGACTGTGTACCCGATTATTTCCATCAGTGCCTAGAGGCCGTGACTGGATGGCTGCGAGCTAGCCGGTTGAAGGTGAACCCATCGAAGATGGAGATCCTCTGGCTGGGCCGCCCTATGGGAGGGGGGTGCCGGCTGCCTACCCTGGACAGTGTGGCACTTTGCCCGTCACCCTTGGTAAAGAGTCTAGGGGTCCAGTTGGACCCGCTGCTGACTATGGAGACCCAGGTCGCCATGGTCAACAGATCTGCATTTTTCCACCTGCGGCAGGTTAGACGGCTGGCACCTTACCTGTCTAACGGCGACCTTGCCATGGTGATCCAGGCGACGGTCATCTCGAGACTGGACTACTGTAACGCCCTCTACATTGGCCTTCCTCTGTCCACGATCCGGAAACTCAAGCTTGTGCAGAATGCTGCAGCACGTCTACTCGCCGGGGCTCCAGCGAGATGCCACATAACACCTATCCTGCAACAGCTACACTGGCTCTCAGTGGAGTACTGGATTGTGTTCAAAGTGTTAGTATTAACCTTTAAGGCCATACATGGTCTGGGGCCTGTGCACTTGAGGGACCGTCTCTCCCCATACATTCCCAGAGATCACTGCGGTCTGGAGATCAAAACCTATTAATGGCTCCCTCGGTCAAAACTTACCATCTATCCTCTACGAGGCAGAGCTTTTTCTATTGTAGCACCGACACTGTGGAACTCTCTACCGGATAGCAATCGGGCTCTTACAGAAATATCGGTATTTGCAAGAGCCTGTAAAACAACGCTGTTCCGACAAGCATTCAACATCAATGGTCCCAACTGACTGTCCTATATTTTATTTATTTATTTATTATTATTTCGACTTAATAAACCGCCCTTCCCGAAGCTCAGGGCGGTTTCCAGCATGTAAAAACACATAAAATTTTAAAACACATAAAATTTACATCATAAAACAATTAACAAACCCAACCCCTTACAGTCACATAAAACCATAACCAGACATAACTGATTCATACAAAAGTGGCAGTGGCATGGCAGGGTGGCAAGTTGTTAATCATGTGCCGGTCAAACATCAAATGCCTGCCTAAACAGCCAGGTCTTGCAGGACCTGCGGAAAGCCATCAGGTCCGGCAGGGCTCACGTCTCCGGCAGCAGCAAGTTCCATAAGACCAGCGCAGCCACTGAAAATGCTCTCTGCCACGTGGTAGAGAGCCTGCAGAGTTTCATGCCCGGGACTTCAAGTCCCGGGCATGAAATCTTTAGTGTTCTGGTATTGTGACAAGCTGGACAGTTGTTCAGTAGTTTTATAGCATTTTAATTATATAGTGTTAAATTGTTTTATTGAAATTGTTATGCTTTTATCTATTTAAACTGCCCCGAGACTAAGGGAATGGAGCGGTATATAAATTTGAATAATACATAAATAAAAGGAAAGAAAGAACAAGCCATTAGAACAAATGCCATCAAAGCCAGAACTGAAAAGTTGACGAAAGAAAGTGTAGACTCTGCAAGGAAGCAGATGAAACAATAGATCATATCCTCGGCTGCTGCAAGAAGATTGCGCAGACAGACTACAAGCAGAGGCATAACACCATTGCTCAGATGATCCACTGGAACTTGTGCCACAAATAACATCAGCCTGTGACAAAGAACTGGTGGGATCACAAGTTACAGAAAATAAACACGTCAAACTACTCTGGGACTTCCGAATGCAGACTGACAGAGTTCTGGAGCACAATACTCCTGACCTCACAATCATGTTAAAACACCAAATATGGATCATCGATGTTGCAATTCCAGGTGACAGCAGAATTGAAGAGAAACAACTGGAAAAGCTGACACGATACGAGGATTTAAAGATCAAACTGCAAAGACTCTGGCACAAGCCAGTCAAAGTGGTCCCTGTGGTGATCGGCACACTGAGTGCAGTGCCTAAAGACCTTGGCCTGCACTTAAGCACAATTGGCACTGACAAAATAACCATCTGTCAGCTGCAAAAGGCCACCCTACTGGAATCTGCATGCATTATTCACTGATGCATCACACAGTCCTAGATACTTGGGAAGCAGAGTGATCTTGTTTGCTGTGTACTAATCTTTTTGTGTTAATAATAATAATTATAATTATAATTATTTATTTCTAGACCACCCCCTTTCCCTGAAGGAACTCAACATTTTTATTGGGAAAAGAATGCACACAAGAAACTGAATTAATGATAACCACAACAGCAACAATAGGACAGAAACAATAAAACTGAAGCAGGGGAAAGTTTATAAAACATTGAGATCAACAAATTGAGGATCGTTACCTCTGGGAAAGGAAAATAGCTGCAGTTCCACTAGTGCTTGGTGCTCTGGAAGGAACGCCAGAGCACCAATCATGACAATGCATGTGGATGGAATTGCGGTAGATAAGATCACAATGTGCCATATGTGCAGCAATACCTCACTGGTTCTTGGATTTTTGGATAGACTCGAAATCATTGATGGTCCAAAACTCCATGCAGCTGTAAAACCAATAACACCTTGGAGGATAAATCATAGAATTCTGGAGTTGGAAGAGTCCACGAGAGCCATTTAGTCCAACTGCCTATTTTCATGAATACAAAACGAAAGCCGCTCTCAAATATGCATATCCAACATCTCCTTAAAGACCTCCAAAGATGGAGAGTCCCCCACTTCCCAGGACATGGAACAGCTCTTACAGTTAAAAAAAATATTCTCGTAATGTTTAAGTGGAATTTCTGTTTCGTGTAATCTGAATCTATTGGCTCATATCCTAGTCTCCGAAGCAGCAGAAAAGAAATGTGCCCCGGCTTTTACATGACATCCCTTCAGATATTTAAAGGGGGCTGTCATGTCACCTCTCAGTCTTCTTTTCTCTAAGTGAAACATAGCCAATTGTCTCAATCACTCCCCGTGAAGCTAAATATACAACACAGACCTTTTACTGGTTAATGGTTAATCTATCCATGTGATGATATAAGTCAGTGGTTCCCAAACGTTTTTGGCCTACTGCCCCCTTTCCAGAAAAATGTTTGCTCACCGCCCCCCTAGAAATAATCATTAATATTGTACATGTTACTTGAAATTCTTCTCTCCTGGGTTTGAACTATTACTATGCTATGCTCTGTTTTGTAGCTTAGCAATTGCAGGACTGTGACATGGGCGGGGTTGACGAGAAGAAGGAGATGCGTGCTGCTGTTTCCACAACAAAGCCTGCCCGGGGATCGTGTGCTTGCTACTATGTCCCTGCAAGTTAGAATCCCCGGGCAGGCGTTGCCATGGAAACCGCAGCACGCGCCTCCTTCCTCTCATCAACCCCACCCACGGCGCAGTCCTGTGTATCGCCTCTTTCTTCCAATGGGGACGTCCTCGCAAGCGCGCGACCCTGCAAGTGGCAAGCAAGCCTGGCTCACACCACCGCCCCCTTACAGGGGTTCAGTGCCCCCAAAATTCTCCTGAGCCTCCCAGTGCCCCCTTGGATTGCTCCACCGCCCACCAAGGGGTGGTACCACCCATTTTGGGAACCACTGATATAAGTGATATTTTTATCATGTCAGAAGCAAATTGAGAACATACTGCAAGTTGCTTCTAGTGTGAGAGAGTTGGCCATCTGCAAGGATGTTGCCCAGGGGACACCCGGATGTGTTACCATCCTGTGGGAGGCTTCTCTCATGTCCCCACTTGGGAAGCTGGAGCTGACAGCCAGGAGCTCACCCTGTCTCATGGATTCAAACCGCTGACCTTCAGGTCTTCAGGACAGCAGTTCAGTTGGCACGAGGGTTTAACCCATTGCGCCACCGCAGCTCCATAAGTGAATTGAAATAACAGAAAGGAAAAAATGACACCATAAAAGCAATTGCTAAGCTACAAAACAGAGCATAGCATAGTAATAGTTCAAACCCAGGAGAGAAGAATTTCAAGTAACATGTACAATATTAATGATTATTCCCAAATAAAAGCAGTTATTCTTTGGACAAATATATTTAATCACTGAGGATGAAATCCAAGCTGAGTCCAAGTGTGTCAAATATGCTTAGAAACGAATTTAGTCTTTACCGGGCAAAAATGATTGGCCCACCCACAGATATTCCTTGAACAATTATTCTGTGGCTGTGAAGAAGAGACAAAGTCATTCCCTAATGACACAAAAACAAATCCAAACCCAATGACCAGGAATAATCTTCCAAACGAACTGTCGGTTTCAATAATGCCAGCCACATTGACAGCTAATTAGAGAGGATCTAACCGTGTCTCAAGGAATCAAATTCTGGAGGATAAACTTCCTTATTGATGGAAAAGTGGGAATCTTTCTATATGGGAAAATCACTGAGTACTGCCACAGGCAAAAACCGCTATGTCATCATAGATTACCCATGTATTCTCTGCTGTTTTACGAATAGCAGGTCAGGTAAATACATTCCATCATCTTTATCTGAGTGTGGTTTGCAGAATTCCTCCAAATGTTTACACAGTGTTTCTCAACCTGGGAGGGGGGTTTCAGAGGGGTCACTAAAGACTATCTAAAAACACATATTTCTGATGGTCTTAGGAACCCCTTTGGCAGGGAAAGCTGAAGATCTCTCTACCCGTCTTTCTCTTACTTTTTGGTGTTGGTGAAATATACTTCCCAAAATTCTAATACAAACCCCCAGTATTCCAACCCCACCAGTATTCAGTGTTGGCTATGTAGGTAGTTTGCCAAGTTTGGTGCAGATCCATTGTGGGCTAGGTTTGGAGTGCTCTTTGATAGTAGATGAACTATACATCCCAGCAATTACAACTCCCAAATGTCAAGATCTATTTTCCCAAAACTCCACCAGTGTTCATCTGGGCACAGGGCTGTACCCAGGATTATGATTCCGGGGGAGGGGTGAGTTGAGTCTGGGTGAGTCTGGGTGAGAGAGGGTCTACCCTAGCAAACCTTTTGTATTGTTATCCCAATACCCCCATGCATATGGGATATATTGAGCATTGTGGTCAGATCATGATATGAATACACATAACAGTTTAAATAATGTACCAGTAAGGCCTTCTCGGTGACCACCCTGAGAATTTCGGGTCCCCCATCCGTCTGTCCATTTGTCCGTCCATCCCCTGTCCCCTGTCCCCCCAGGTACATGCCTGTCTGGGCATGTTGTACTTATAGCAGCAAACACGAGAAGGTAGCATACTCAGTTACAGATATTGTACTTATGCCAAGTTTGGTCCAGATCCATCATGGTTTGAGTCCACAGTGCTCTCTGGTCAAGGTCAAAACTCAAGGTAAAGGCTCACCAAACTCTTCCAGTATTTTCTGTTGGTCATGGGAGTTCTGTGTGCCAAGTTTGGTTCAATTCCATCACTCCAAAACTCAAGGTCAAGGCTCACCAAACTCTTCCAGTATTTTCTGTTGGTCATGGGAGTTCTGTGTGCCAAGTTTGGTTCCATCACTCCAAAACTCAAGGTCAAGGCTCACCAAACTCTTCCAGTATTTTCTGTTGGTCATGGGAGTTCTGTGTGCCAAGTTTGGTTCAATTCCATCACTCCAAAACTCAAGGTCAAGGCTCACCAAACTCTTCCAGTATTTTCTGTTGGTCATGGGAGTTCTGTGTGCCAAGTTTGGTTCAATTCCATCACTCCAAAACTCAAGGTCAAGGCTCACCAAACTCTTCCAGTATTTTCTGTTGGTCATGGGAGTTCTGTGTGCCAAGTTTGGTTCAATTCCATCATTGGTGGAGTTGAGAATGCTCTTTGGTTGTAGGTTAACTGTAAATCCCTGCAACGACAACTCCCAAATTACAAAATCAATCCTCCCCCCAACCACACCAGTATTCAAATTTGGGCATACCGGGTATTTGTGCCATGTTTGGTTCAATTCCAACCTTGGTGAAGTTCAGGATGCTCTTTGAATGTATGTTAACTATCAATCCCAGCAACTACAACTCCCAAATGACAAAATCATTTGTGCCAAATTTGGTCTAGTGAATGAAAATACATCCTTCATATCAGATATTTATATTACGATTCATAACAGTAGCAAAGTTACTGTATTAAGGGGTCACGGCATTAGGAAGGTTGAGAAGCACTGTGTTTACAGCTGCTAAGTTGAGAGCACATTGACAACTCTTTTTTTTTTGGTCTTGGAATGGAAGTTGGCAGGTGATTTATTTTCCTCTCATCCTTGATGGTATTAGGCATAGCCATTTGCCAGGCATTACATAGAGTACATCGACTCTCTCACGGGACTTGTTCTATTCTAACCATAACACATTTTATCCTCAAAAAACCATCAACAGCTCAATAGCATTAAAGTAGCACCTTCATATTCATCAATGTCATATTTGCTGTAACTGAGATCTGGAGTGGGCTTTTTTAAAAAAAATACCCTTGTTTGCGGAGTGAGATTTTTGCAAATCAAAACAAAAAAACACCATCAGCTTGATCTGTCTCTACTTATGGAAATCAAATTGTCGGGTTCAGTCAGATGCTGCACTGTGCTGAAATTTTCTGTGTGAAGTCGGCTCAAGAGGGATTTAGGGTTCTTCTGCACACAATCTCTGCTGTCTTGGTAAATAAATCTCCGACATACCTTTCGGTATCCTTCATCAGGGTATGACCGTTATCTATTCTTGAGGGGTGCACAAATGCATTGATCCAATCACCATGGTCAGATGTATTCTCAATCTGCTGAGTATAACAGAGCATACATAGACCATAGATTCAGACTGATTGGGTGCACTTAAAAGCCATGGCACTTGTCACCGCCTCTAGGAAATCTTCCTTGAAGTAGTGTTTCGTTTTCAGCAGCAGTGAGAAATCTGGTGGCTTAAACATACAACCAAGCAGGCGTGAAATCAAGCCAAATCCTTCTTCCATGTTGTGGGAGTGCCAAGGTGAGTCACAACCACAAATTTCATCTTGCTTTCTAGGCCAGCCAAATATTCCCATCCCCAAGCCATTCCTGTCGTGCCAGAAGAAATAACTGAGATGACAGGACTCTGGAGCAAATTTGGAACACTACCACCTGAAGACGCAGGTTCGCAGTTTGGGAGTGATCCTGGACTCATCACTGAGCCTGGAACCCCAGGTTTTGGCGGTGACCAGGGGAGCATTTGCACAGTTAAAACTTGTGCGCCAGCTGCGCCCGTACCTTGCGAAGTCTGACTTGGCCACGGTGGTCCATGCTCTGGTTACATCCCGTATAGATTACTGCAACGCTCTCTACGTGGGGTTGCCTTAGAAGACTGTTCGGAAGCTGCAACTAGTCCAACGGACAGCAGCCAGGTTGATAACAGGAGCGGCATTCAGAGAGCGTACAACTCCCCTGTTGTGCCAGCTCCACTGGCTGCCAGTTTGCTACCGGGCACAATTCAAAGTGCTGGTTTTAGCCTTTAAAGCCCTAAATAGTTCTGGTCCAACTTACCTGTCTAAACGCAGGTAACCCTATGGTTCTCCCTATGAACCATCAAAATGCTTAAGATCATCTGGACAGGCCCTGCTCTCAGCCCCGCCTTCTTCGCAGGCGCGACTGGCGGGGACGAGAGACAGGGCCTTTTCAGTGGTGGCTCCTCGGCTTTGGAACGCCCACCCTAGAGACATCAGATCAGCCCCCTCCCTCCTGACATTTCGCAAGAAAGTCAAGACCTGGCTGTTTGAGCAGGCATTTGCTGATGAAATGTAACGGTTTAATGAGATATATGGAATGACGACAATGTGACGGAAACTGATTTCAACATGACGCTGAGATTGCAATTGTATGTTTTTAATTGTTAATTTGTTGTTATATGGTGGGTTTTTTTGGTTTGTTTGCTTGTGCTGTATTGAGGGCAGAGACTGCCTTGTGTAAACCGTCCCGAGTCGTCTTCGGGCTGAGAGGGACGGTATAGAAAGTGACAAATAAATAAATAAATAAATGGCATAGTGATCTTTTGTGGGAATATTATGGGAATAGCTTTTCTGATGGAGATGGTGATGATGTTTTATTTATTTATACAGTGCCAACACCTCATAGGGTGCTTTGTGAGTAAAGAACAACAAAACAGCTTTCTGTACGCAAGCTTACAATGTTACTATTTATTTATTTATTTATTTATTATTTCTATTTCTATACAGCTCCTTCCCATAGGCACCTTTTATAGCTGGCCATGATAATTTTGTAATCCTGGCCATTGGTTTGTTGAACCTCTACTGATGGAGCTACAATGAAATAAGTTTTTAATTTTTTAATTTTTAGTATGTTTTAACAGGATTTTTGGTATTTTAGGATACTTTCAGTTGTTGTTATTTTGTTTGTTAAGTTAAATTAGATTGTGTTATATTGGCAAATGTGTTTATTTGGATGTAATTGTCTGCATAGTTTTCTTTCCGGCAATTGAATGTTTGCCTTATATGTTGGAAACTGCCTCGAGTCCCTTCGGAGAGATGGGGCAGTATACAAATAAAGATTATTTATTTATTTATTTACTTTATTTATATTCCGCTCTTCTCACCCGGAAGGAGACTCAGAGCGGATTACAGGTAAACATACTTAGCAGACAATCCCTGCCGTTTCCACATACACAACATATAGACGAACAGAGGCAAACTCTGGCCACCAGGGGGAGCTGACGCACTCCTCATCTCTCAGCATTCCCAGCGTTCCTTGTTGTTCCTTCCTCATTCCTCAGCGTTCCTGGAGTTCTTTAACGGCCTCATAATTCAGTCAAAAGTTGCCTCCCCACTTAATGTGGTACCTTTATCTCCTACTTGACAGATGCAACTGTCTTTCGGGCTGCAAAGGTCGACAGCAGGCTACACTTAAATGTCGAGCACCCACCTCGACCCGGGCAGACCTCAGACTCATGACCTACTGGTCAGAGAGATCTTATGCAGCTGACACTTAGCCAGCTGCACCACATTCCCGGTGCTATAAATGGCATAGTGATCTTTTGTGGGAATATTATGGGAATAGCTTTTCCGATGGTGATGATGTTTTATTTATTTATACAGTGCCAACACCTCATAGGGTGCTTTGTGAGTAAAGAACAGCAAAACAGCTTACTGTACTCAAGCTTACAATGTTACTATCCCATGCCCAGCCCTTTTATAGCTGGCCATGATCATTTTGTAACCCTGGCCATTGGTTTGTTGAACCTCTACTGATGGAGCTACAATGAAATAGGTTTTTAATTTTTTATTTTTTTATTTTTAGTATGTTTTAACAGGATTTTTGGTATTTTAGGATGTTATTTTGTTTGTTAAGTTAAATTAGATTATGTTATAATGTCAAATGTGTTTATTTGGATGTAATTATCTGTATAGTTTTCTTTCCAGCAATTGAATGTTTGCCTTATATGTTGGAAACTGCCCTGAGTCCCTTCGGAGAGATAGGGTGGTATATTTATTTATTATTTACTAGCTGTACCCGGCACACGTTGCTGTGCCCTATTTGGGAGATGCGAGGAAGTCTGAGTATGTAAGGGTTGGAGTTGTTGTTAGTTATGGTGTTGTTGGGGTCATGGCTGTGTTGTTGTGGGTTGTTTTGGTGGGTGGGATGTTGGAGTCCTGTGGAGTTGTTGTTGTGTGGTGTTGCTGGCGTTCTGCATAGCTTGTGGATATGCAATGTTTTTTGTCTTTCTGTCTGCTGTGTTGATGTAGAGGTTGATGCGTGTGTGGGTGGGGTACTTTGGAAGTGAGTGGAGGTACTTGAAATCCCATTATCCATGGTGTGTCCTCCTCTAATCTGCAGTCGGATGGAGTGTGGGCCATGGGGTGCATTGTTTGCCAAGTTTGGTCTTTATCGGTCTTGGTTCTTGGACACAGTGGTCTGTGGGGAGTGATGGGTTTTGAAGTACTACAAATCCCATTATCCATGGAGGTACTTCAAGTCCCATAATCCGTGGTCCACCCTCCTCCAAACTGTAGTATAATGTAGCGTGGGTCATAGGGGCTCTGTGTGCCAAGGTTGGTTACTGTAAATTCAGGCCATACACAATGTCCCATGAGCTGAGGCCTAGTCAGGAACAGCAAGTTAATGAAGCCTTACTGTCAATTCAGGCCATACACAATGTCCAATGAGCTGAGGCATAGTTGGGAGAATCAAGTTAATGAAGCCTTACTGTCAATTCAGAGCGTAAACAGCAGTCCATTAAGTGAGGCCTAGTCAGGGAAATTAAGTTAATGAAGCCTTACTGTCAATTTTGGGCGTGGTCTGTGATTTGTAGGGGTGTAAATTTTCTGTGGGAAGGGAATTGGGTGTTTGTGTTTGTGTTTGTGCCTCAGCCCTTTGCCTTATCCTCCTCTGACAGTTTATTATGGGTCGGAATGTTCATGTTGGCTGGCCAGTACAGGAGTTATGCAAATCCGCCCTTATTGGCAGCCAATCATGTTGTCAGAATGTAGAGGCTGGGAGAGTCATTGGCAGCCCTGGAGGATGCTGGGAAATGTAGTTTTTACTCGTTGTTTTGGGGGCCTTTTAGGTTTTTGGGGAAGTTTCTTTGCTACAAACGTACCTTGTCTGAGGCCTATTTCTGTTGGCAAGTCTCTGCGTTGTAAGGTTTCTCTGTTTGGGACGGTCTTTCCATGACGACTCTTCCTTTATATATATAGATTTAAAACTTTTATACCTCGGCCTTCTCATCTCCGAAGAGGGACTCAGACTGGCAAACAGCAAGTATTCAATTCTAACATTTAAATCTAAAAACATCATAAATTTACAATAAAATTTACAATAAAATACAATAAATACATTTTTAAAGCCTTTCCCCAAAGTAAAATCAAGTCCAACTTAATCCATATATTCGGTCCGTATCAAGTGGTTAGCAACTTTAGTCGTTTTGCGATCTCCTCCTTCATTCTGCAAAGGCCTCATTGCACAGCCACGTTTTCACTCGATTCCTAAAAGTCAGGAGGGAGGGGTGGATCTAATTTCATCTGGGAGGGAATTCCACAGCTGGGGGCCCACCACAGAAAAGGCCCTGTCCCTCGTATACAAATAAAGATTATTATTACTACTACTGCTTCTATTACTATTATTAGGAGGATGGCAGTGTGAAAGAGGGATTAACAACCTCATAACATGATGATTTTTTAGTGTCCAAAGGATGCTGCAACAGAGCCCTAATCTGCCCATCACATGATGTTGCCTCACTTCCGGTGGGGCTCTGTTGCTCAACTAGGATGTCATCATGGTGGGATGCTACACCACCAAATGGAACGCAGGAGCCTCCTCGTGTTCCATTTGGAATAACAAAGCTAACGTGTGGACAACCTACTCGGCAACACTTCCTCACATGTGATAGGGAAACATCACTTCCATATAGTGGGGTGTAGGGCACTGGGATTGCCCTGCTGCCCTGTCAGTTTCTCACGGAGGCTAGTGAATCAGCACAGGGGGACCACATCAATGTGATGAGATCCTTAGACCAGCAGGTACTGCCTCTTCTTCTCTCCCTCCAAGATCGGGGCAGTGGCAGTTGGGATGAAGGGAGGTTCCTTCATCTCTTTCAGAGTCTAGGCATAATGGAACTATGCATGCCCATTCTCTTCAACTGAGACCAGGGCAGCAGCAGTTGGAGGGGAAGAAAGGCCTTTCATCTGGACCCAGGCATGATAGAGTTGGACCAACTTCTTTTTCTCTCTCCAAGACCAGGAATTGGAGTGGAAGGAGGACTGTTCATCTGCTTCTGTGGCATGATGGAGCGGTGCCTGTTCTCCTCTCCCTCTTGAGACAAGGACGGAGGCAGTTGTGATTTGCTTGAATCTTTGTATAGTTGGCCTTCTATATCTGGACTTGTTGCTCGCCGGACACTACGCCTATATGTATGCATAACTTACTGTGGCCTCCTGCCATTTCACACATTCTCAGGTTCTGTCCGGCCCAGGGAGATTCTGTCCGGCCCAGGGAGAAGGGCATCAGGGGCGGGGCCAAGAGGAAGGGGTGCCGCTCCTGCCATCCCATCGCGGACTCTGTGCGGCCTGTGTCGGCAGACAGGCTGGAGGAGCGGTGGCTTTGGAGTGCCTGCAATCCCTGGAGGCGATCCGGGCCTTCAGCGGGAGCACTCGGCGACCTGCGGGGGCTGATCTCCCTGGTGACCCGGAAGACTTAATCGTCTTCCGGGTCGCCAGGGCGATCAGCCACCTCAGATCGCCGACTGCTCCGCCTGCAGGCTCGGATCGCCTCCAGGGATGGGCAGGCGCTCCATAGCAGGGCGATCAGCTGGGGAACGGCTGGGGGCGAGAGTGGGCGGAGGCCTGCAGCTTCCGATTGACTGCTGCTCTGCTCTCCTCTGCTGCGGCGGCGGCTGGGTCCACTTTGCCATCCTCTGGGCTGGGTCCATTGAGCCATTCCATCTTGGTTTGCACCTTGTATTCTTGAATTTAATTTAATTTTAGTTGTTTTTATTATTATTTTATAATAATTTTATAATAATAATATAATATAATAAATAATATAATGTTATAATTTCAATATATTATAATGTCTATATGTACTATAATATAATAATTATGATATTAATACTAATAATATATGAATATTACTTGATATATTAATATGTTTATATTAATGATGTGTAAATAAATAAATAATGTAGAGTAGAATGTAGTTCCGCCTTTAGGTGCGGCCCTCCATAATATTTTTTGGCCCTTGGAAAAAATAGTTGCCCACCCCTATCTTAGGCACTCATTTTATTTAATATTTTAAGACACTATTGCATACAATGTAACTTAAGCATCCACAGATTTTGACATCTACAGAAGGACTGGAACCAAACCCTTGCAGATACCAAGAGTCCACTGTTTACACATACAGCTGAATTCATATGGCACCAGATTAGAACTTTTCTATTCACTCCAACATTTTGATACGTTTTCGTTTGCTATGTTGCTGTATGAGTTGTTTTATCTTGAGTTTACTTAAAATTAAGAAAATTTTAATAAGTCTAATGAAGTAAAACTCCTCTGACATTTCTCCTATTCTTTTCATTCTTTAAGGTTTTAAAATTTTGCAATTCCTTGTATTTCACAACGGATCTTCCATTTTAATATTAACTGTTAGATGCATTGCTGTTGTTTGTATTTCACACTGGAACTTTCACATTAATATTAACCATTAAAGACTTTGGAATTTAAAAAAGATTAAAGTGAGATAAAATTCTGGACATTAACCAACCATGGAGGGAAAACTACAGAACTCAAAATCTGAGAGCAAGCACAGACTTGTGAACAAACTGCACACCACAATACTGAGCGAGAACAGAGTATAAACAGTGCCATAGCTCTAGTCTCTAAAGCAAAGACTTGGAAATCATTCAGTAAGAACTTGAACTGTCAACAGATTTTAATATAGTGTTTGGTACAACTTGACTTTTCATTCATTCATGGACACATTATTTTCTATTAAGGATTTAAAGGGTTCTGTTGTTGACTTGGTGCGGGTTGTTGACTTGGTGCAGGTTGAATTGCTTGTCTGACCTGATGGCTTTTAAAAAAAATTGTGGTATGCATTGCAGAGGGATTTAGCCCTAAATGGTTTGGGACCCGCCTACCTTTGTGACCGGCTCTCCTCCCATGAACCAGCCCGATCCCTTCGCTCCTCAGGGGAGGCCCTCCTTTCGCCCCTGCCAGTCTCACAAACTCGGCTTGTGAACACTAAGGAGAAAGCCTTCTCCTCTGTGGCCCCCTGACTTTGGAATTCCCTCCCGGGAGAGATTAGGAATGCCCCCTCATTGGAATCCTTCAGGAAACAATTGAAAACCTGGTTCTTCCACCTGGCCTTCGGAGATTAGGTTCCCAAATGTGAAACCTTTTCCCCTATGTGACCCATTGTCTTCGACACTACTCCAGTTATCTCCCCCGAGTTTTTAAACATCCTATATGTTCATGTGGTCCGCCCTGTCGGTTCTGTTCTTAGGCTCACCTGTACTGTTGTGCTTTCACCAATGTATTTTATTGTGTTTATTGCTTTTATTATATATTTTTTTTGATGTTGTTGATATTTTGTGATGTGTTGTTTGGGCACGGCCCCATGTAAGCCGCTCCGAGTCCCCTTTGGGGAGATGGATGCGGGTTAGAAATAAAGTATTATTATTATTATTATTTAGTAAGATGCCATCATTGTGTTTACAACCTAGTATAATAGTTTTATATAACATTTGTCACTTTGTCAACAGTACTTGTACAGTTTTTGTCTCTTTTTATTTTGGGAGTGGCGCAATTCATCTCCAAATTGATTTCCTGCTAAAGTAAGTTCAAGGACTTCAAACAGAGATAAAGAAAGGTGACTTGCTTCTGTTGAAGCTTCCTGCCAGCCATTGCCTCTTGCAAGATACACTGTCCCATGTTGCTACTTCCACTTTTCCCTTCTAGCCTTCCAGCAGCAAGTCAGAGTACAGTAATTGCACAGGGAATGCCCCTTGTTTTATTTTTCCCTTAAAGGGGAATTGATTAGTGTTGGTTGGCATGATACTGAAAGATCCTAGAAGTTTATTTAGCTTTGCTGGTACCTACCTCCTCTGCAAGGTTAGCACTACTTTATATATACAGACACCGACTGTGGCCAGGAAATCAGAAGACATTTCCTTCTTGGGAGGTGAGCAATGACCAATCTTGATAAAATAGTGAAGATGTCACACTGGCAATGAAGGTCCGCATAGTCAGGACCAGACGAAGGTAAAAAAATTATAGTAAGCCAACCTTTCTTTGGCGCCCTCTGGGTCTTCAGTGTGGTGATGATGGCGCCGGAGCACGCATGCGCGCAAACAGCTAGTTTCGCGCATGCGCTATTGGGACCGAGCGCTTCTGGAAGAAAAGGACGGGGGGACATTTTGCAGGCGGGGCGGAGCCGCTCACCTCCGGCTGCAAAATGTTCCCTGGCTTGTCGTTTTTGGCCTCTTGGGAATGCGTTTAGCAACTCCCTCCACCAGAAGCGCTCGGTCCCAATAGCGCATGCGTGAAACTTTCACGCATGCGCTATTAAAACAGAGCACTCCCAAGAGGATGAAAAGGACAAGCCAGGGAACATTTTGCAGCCGGGGCAAGTCTCCCGCCTGCGCGCCGCCCACCCGCAGCAATGGCGCGGCATGATGCGCCAAACTTGGCGGCTGTAGATGGATGCGCCCTTGGCCACGTGGCGCCCTGAGGCGGCCTCTTACTTTGCTTCCACTAAGATCCACCCCTGCGCATAGTTAAAGCAATTGTATTCTCCGTAGTAACCTATGGATATGAGAGCTGAACCATAAGGAAGGCCAAGAGAAGGAAGAGAGACACTTTTGAGCTGTGGTGTTGGAGGAAAATTCTGAGCATGCCTTGGACCACGAGAAGATCAAACCAGTCCATCCTCCAGGAAAGAAAGCCCAACTGCTCACTGGAAGGAAGGATATTAGAGGCAAAGATGAAGTACTTTGGCCACATAATGAGAACACAGGATAGCTTGGAGAAAATAATGGTGCTTGAGAAAATGGAAGGAAAAAGGAAGAGGGGCTGACCAAAGGGAAACATGGATAGATGTTACCCTTGAAGTGACTGGTTTGACCTTAAAAGGGATGGGGTGGCCACAGCTGACAGGGAGCTCTGGCATGGGCAGAGGTCATGAGGTCATGAAGAGTTGGAAGCAACTGAATAAATAAACAGCAAAATATATCTTCAATTGATTCACTTGGACTAACAGCTGGATTTAGATCTAATGTTGAGTTCCAGACACATTCTGAGTAGAACCAGGGGATTACAAGTAGAATAAAGTAAGCTTATTGCAGTATCAAAAATATCTTATATTTCGAACAGCACAAGTAAGAAATTCAACACATTGAGAATGAATTTGATAGTTCAACACATTAAGTTCAACACACTGAGTTCAGCACATTAAGTTCTACACATCGAGTTCAGCATAATAGTATCCACAAGGACCAGGATTCATATATATCACAATATTATTTATTTATTTATTATTTCAATTTGCTAAACCACCCTTCCCGAGGCTCAGGGCGGTTTCCAAACATATAAAACACATCGAGATTAAACATTCTAAAAACACCCTAAAAATACCATAACAATCATTTACAGACACATAAAATGCATAAAACATACTAATCAGAGCAAAAGCTAATTCAAGTAAAGTACCTTACATAAGGCGTTCCACCAGGTGGAGGTAATGCCTTCCGAGGGCGGGAGTCAATATATTGGGTCAGTCCCATTTCAAAAAGCAAAATATAGTATATATCTGATAAGGTCACATAGGCATATTATAAATCCAAGGTTCTACAGAACCACGTGATGGTAAACAAAACTTCCAAACGGAGGACACCAAGACTGGGAGGTGCCTTCCTCAGGGCACATTTCAGGATGGACCATCCCATTCGATGGAAATGTGTGTTGAACTTAATGTGTTGAACTATCAAATTCATTCTCAATGTGTTGAACTTATTACTTGTGCTGTTCGAAATATAAGATATTTTTGATACTGCAATAAGCTTACTTTATTCTACTTGTAATCCCCTGGTTTGCAGAGTTTGTAGTATACGGTGTTGCCCCCTGTCTTTTTACATTCTGAGTAGACTCAGTGCTATCATTTCATCTACATCCAGGTGTAGTCATGATGGAGCTATACCTGCCCCTTCCCTCACTCCACAGTCAGGGCACTAAAGTTGGGATGGATGGGGGGCCTTTGAACGGCTATCATGTACAGTGTATTTGATCCTGACATTAAAATATAACATGGGAAACAAATGAAAAACACAAAACCTGGAACTTTTTTGCAAGTTAAATCAATGAATTATAAAACGAAGAGCTGTGTCCAAACAGATTTTTAAAATCTTTGAAGTCAGCTTGACGGCAACGAACAACAACAATTAGGGAGGTTGTTTGAATCCCTCGACTGTTTTAATTATCACTTTCCATTCGTGCTTAATCTCTATGGAGTTTCGCAGATAGAACAGCCAAAACTGGAGCTGTAATTCTTAAAGTATTTGGGGACGCAGTTCCTTTTCATCAGTGAAATTGCATCATAAGAAACTGACTTCTAGGGCAAGAGGAAACTTTACTCATTTCTGACATTTGCAAATGACAAAAAAAAAACCCTCTTTATGGTGATAAGATTCCTTCTCTTATTATCTCTCAAGTAGCTTTCTTACAGGACTCGAAAACTGAGTTCTTGAGTCAAGTTGATTCATGTTGGATTTTGTGTAATCTAGCCTGAGTAATGTGATACTAATCTACAGATAAATGTATCTTGCTGTATTTATATGCAGTGAGTAATACAGCTTTCCCTACTAACCACAGGTTTCATTTTGCAATCATTATCATAAAGCACTAGGCTTCTGATAAACATTTGGACTTTTTTATATTACCTGTGAAAGATAGATCAATGGGCCTCTTCAGGCATTCGAAAATTAGGTAAACACGAGGCACACCAGATAAACACAAGACCACACACACCATTGTAAGCTCCCTTTTATGGAAATTGATAGTCTGGAGAGGAAAAGCTCCTGTACATTCACCACTGCATCAAAAACACTGATTTTCCAGTATTCCTGGTCACATGAACATCTATCTATTTATCTGTCTATCTATCTTCTATCTATCTATGTATATAATAAAAGTCAGTGTTTGCAGCGGTGGGTGGGTGGTGCGACCAAGCGAATATGTGCCAGCGTTTCGATTGGCTGTAACTGTCGGATTATTTGCTTAAATGGCTGTGACTGGCCAGCCTCCCAACATTCTAACACAGCACAGAGAGGAAAGGGAAGGGCCTGAGGCAGGCATAAATGGCTGGAGTTGAAGTTAGCCAGTTGACAGTTTTTTCTGTTGAAAATGGAATGTTCAGTACCTTCACCCAATACACTTCTAAGGTGACTCAGAGGGAAAGCAAAAGGCCTCAGGCAGTCAGCCACTACGGCCCACAGCAATGAGGGATCAGGACCAAACATGGCAAACAAGGGACCAATGGCCCACTTCACCACCTGGTGTGGTTTAGGGCAGGATGGGCCATGAATGATGGGATTTGCAGTACCTTCACATCATTCACTTCCCAAACAACACTGCAGCCCCTATAAATCACAGACCAGGCCCAAAATTGACAACAAGGCTTCCTTAACTTGATTTTCTTGACTAGGCCTCAGCTCATTGAATATTGTTAGGCTTCCTCAACTTGATTTTCCCGACTAGGCCCCCAACAATGACAGAACAAGACCAAACTTGGCACACAGACCCCCGAAGATGCACCCTACATCCTGGTGGAGTTTGAGGAAGGATGGACCATGGATGATGGGACTTGCAGTACTTTAATTCAATTCCTTAGAGCACTGTGCCCCGGACCAATGATGAACTATGGCACACAATGCCTTCCTCAAATAACCCGGGCACCGCCGGGTCCCCAAGCTAGTCTATGTATAAAGGAGGATATATACTGAAAAAGTAACTCTCCATGTGAGGAGAGCAGGGCTGCGACTAGTAAATCCGAGACCTTTCCACACAGCCCTAAATCCCAGAAAATCAAAGCTGAAAATCCCACATTGATATTGTGGGATTTTCCACCTTGCTATTCTGCGATATAGGGCTGTGTGGAAGGGTACTGAGTCAGTCTGGAGTAGAAATGCTCTAGACTGGCTCTAGAGCCAACACCATGCATCCTACTGAACCTGCTGCGATGACAGACCTAAGTCACCATAGTCCAGCTGGACCGAGACTGTGTACCTCATCACATTGAGAGGCAAAAGCTTGGGTGATAGTCCTTTTAGTCTAGAGAATCGCCCCCTAGTCTTATTTTGAGTTCTACCTGCCCATTACACTCTCACATGGAAACTTAAGGGTTGGCAATACATTCATCTTACATTCATCACAAGGTCAATATTGCTTTTTTAAATCAGGAGAAACAACAATATCCAAAAACCAAGAGGTCCCTTGCCGTGCCCAAAGCCCCTTACATTAAAGAAGACTGACACCAGTTTAAAACCACTTCTTTCCGTGGGATAACATTGTTCTGCCCCAAACCCCATAAGATACAAGAGACAGTGATCCAGGTTAAAACTATTGCTTTCTGTGTGATCATATTGTTCTGCATCAAACCCCATAGGATACAAGTGACTGCTGATGGTTGGACAATGAAACAGGTTCCCATGTCCCACCTGTTTTTCAGTTGTAAACATGGGAGTAGAGTGTGAGAGCTCTGAATACAATTACTACCCATGTTCAGAGTTCCCTCCTTTCAAGACATTTCTGCTTCTTTTCAATCCCAGAACATGTAATGAGCTTGTTGCCTCTCCGTGCTTGAAAAGAGGCTGAAGTGCCCTACCAGGGGGAAATTTATCAATGTGATAAGGTAGTGGGTCAACTCCACTGAACCATTGCTTCACTATCTGTGTGGCTGAGGTTGTATCTAGTCATCCATAGAACTGATCTTCTCACCTTCCTCATAGTCATGTGTGGACCTCTGGTTCTACTGATATCAACAAAGGGTGCCCACAATGTCCAGGAGATCATATGGAGCTCTGTGATGACCTGTGAGTGCTGACGGCATCATAACAGGCATCATCCATGTCTTTCCCTTGCACTGATGTGGGCAGTGGATCAGTCTGGGGGCCCTTCTACACTGTCCTCCTTATATCCCAGGATCTGACCCTAAGTTATCTGCTTTGAACTGGATTGTATGAGTTTCCGCTGCCATATAATCTGGGATAAGCGGATAATCTGGGATCAGATCCTGGGAAATAAGGACAGTGTAGAAGGGGCCTGGCTCAGGCCCATCCTGCTACCCACGTGGTCCTAAAGACAAAAAGACATCGGAACAAAAACATTCAGTGAGTCTTCTGGCCAAGCAAAAGGAGAAACTTACCTGGATACCTGGATGCTATTCTGAGCATTGCTTCGTGAACTAAGATTCTTTAGGAAGTACTCATCCCATGCTTTTTACAAGTGCGTTGGTGACTGAAAAGGCCAATCTGAGATAGGCAAGTCCGGTTGCAGAAAGCACAGCAGAAAGTCTCCTTGCGGTTGTTTCTGCATTGTCGTTTCCCTTCGGGACCCGTTCGGCGTGTCTTCTCGAAAGAGGCCACAGCATTATGGGTAGTGCATCTCCATGCCTCCCGATGCAGGATCACACCTGGATGCAACCAGGTAATTACAGAAATCTGACCCACATTGTCTGTTGGAAACAACTATCCACTTGTAAGGATGGTGTTCCTGTAGCTCTGCTGTTCTGCTACCTGAAACCCCAACCTTTGGACTGGCTGATTGTACTGGCTCTTGGGTTTTGTATTGGTTTTTGACTTCTCTTTTCCATAATCTTTCCAAGAAAGGTTGTGTCCAGAGACTTTGTTTGATTTACTGCCCTTGCCTTGTCTGGCATTACCTATAAAAGCTTGGAGCAAATTGCTTCCTTCCTTAGAACCCTTGTGTATGTGCCAAAACCTGAATCAGAACACCATCCGTGAAACTCCTTTTTTTTTTAAAGCATGTTAGAGAAGCCCCAGAGACTGAGGCAGTAGTGATCTAAATCGGTAATTGCTAGCTCCACTCCACTCCATTTTGCCCTATCAGTGACTCAACAGAAATTCAAATTCCTTGGACTACAGACGCATGGCTTGAAGCATACTGCTCATCCTCCAAACAGCTCAACTAAACTCTTAAAACACAAGTTCACCTTATTCTGTCACTCCAGAGCAGTCTTTTCCAACCACTGTGCCGCGGCACACTAGTGTGCCGTGAGCGATCAGCAGGTGTACCATGGGAAATTGGCATTCTTCGCCCTCCTAGCAGCTCTTTCTCCCTCTTTCCCTCCCCAAAGATCCTCCCCGAGGCAAAGGAAGGGCTCCGCCGAATGCTGGAAGCTCCACGTCGGTGAATTGGGCAATGAGCGAACCTGGGAGCATCGGGAGGCTGAAGCATTCACAGGTTTCCAAGAAACAAATTGAGCCTCTCCGCTTGGAAATCTTTATTTTTTTTACTATTTTACTGGATTTTTCGAGAGTTGCCTCCCCGGCCCTAAGGAACCGTTTATAACAACTTCATGACATCCATAGTTATTTGGAAGCAAGTTTCACTCAGGGTGAAATTTCACAAGGGTCTGGAGAACAAGCCCTATGAGGAGCAGCTTGAAGAGCTGGGCATGTTTAGCCTGAAGAAGAGAAGGCTGAGAGAAGACATGATAGCTATGTATAAGTATGTGAGAGGAAGTCATATATATGTTATGTTCATCAAAACAGGCCCAGGTTTCACACAGAGTGTATAAATATATTTTAAAACATATTAACTATATGTATTACTGTGTTAGAGTGTCATTTTGTGTCATTTTGGCTAGTGGTGTGCCCCAGAATTTTGTAAATGTAAAAAATGTGCTGCGGCTCAAAAAAGGTTGAAAAACACTGCTCCAGAGAATGACGTGGCAGTTATATAGAGTTAGCAGCTGCTAGTCCCAACCAAGTCATTGCCCCCCTTACTCTCTGCAGATGCTTTGCCTTCTTAGACCATGTGCGCATGATCCAAAACACACACATACAAAGAATGAGGAATGCTCCGAACAGGTTAGCCAAACAATCAGCTATAAGCCCCCCTCTCCCCCAAAAGCTCAGCGCCTGCTCTCTCGCTCCAAAAACATCATTTCTTGTATTTCTTATCTGCTTCATTAACCAGAGTTCTAGCAGATTGTTAATACAGAGCTTCTGCAGTCTGCCAGCCTGCTGATTTCCATTAAAGTGGCTGACCTGCCTGGAAGGATCTTGAGTTGGCCAGCGTACAAGAAATTATGCTCGGATGACTCAAGAAATGCAAGCTGTGTACAGAACCATGAGGGCGCAATTCTAACAAAAACAAACCATGTGCCATGGAAACTCTGACCCTCCATCTTGGCAAGGCATCACCTTATTTTGCCTGTCCATTACGTCTATGGCATGCTGTGAGAAACCCCCATTGATTCCATTTCTCCTGGTGCCGATTCCGTGCTGAAATCTACATGATAGCATTCATGATTCGCAGGAATGTGCATACGCTGGAGATTGCGATATTTCCCAGAGCTTTGAAACTCTGGCATGGATGCTAATGCATTAATGTTAATGTTCAATTGAAAATGAGTTCATTAATGCTAATTGTTTTAGTGAAGCTGTTAAGATCTTTCAAAATGATTTCATCAAATTATATTTAATTTAGTGAAATTATTTTAAAAAACTTTAAAGAGGGCACATTAATAGTCATAGCATGTGCACAAATTCAAGTCACCTCTTGATTTATGGCGAACCCGTGGATTTAATAGGAATATTCAAGAGGTGGTTTGTTTGTTCCTTCCCCTGGGATACAGTCTACATTGGTGGTCTCTCTTTCAAATACTAACCAGCATTGCCTCTGCTTAGCATCCAGGATCAGAAAGGATCTGGTGCTTGTCAGGTATTTAGACCTGTTGCATGTGCAAGGGTGACACACCTCGCGCCAAGAACAATAACACAGACTCAAGTGGTTGGGTGAAAATGGCCACAACTCATTTATTGAAAACAGGAACAAAGGGTTGGCGGCCACGCATGGGTCCTGGATTAGGGTCGTACAGCCACCACGAATGTCCAAAGGCGTTTGCAAGCCTGGGGTGCGACCGGCCCAATGCCTATCCACAGAAACTCGGCACCCCAGGGGGCCTGGGCGTTATCCCCCTTACAACCAAGGGGCGATAAGCCAGCCTGATCCAGGGGCCATGCCACACGCCAAACACGGAGTTGTGACAAAGAACAATATGACGCATGACCATGAACAATGCAACAATGACATGAAGAATGACAAAATGGACACCAACAAGCAATGGCATGAGAAGGGAGGGTGGGAGGAAAAACAGAGTTGGCCCCATGTGCAGCCTGGGCAGTCCCAGGCGGCCTTAAATAGGCTGCCCAGGCAGAAGTGCAGGCCAGCCGGTGCAAAGAGGGGGCGGGGCGGGGCCAGCCCCATCATTGGCCGGCGTTGGTGGCGGGAAACCTTCCCGCCACCCTAGGGGCTTCTGGGAAGGAGAAGCCCCTTCACTCTCCACAAGATGGCGGCGAGGACAACCCCGCCCCGCAACCTGCTCGGTCGGTAAGTCGGCCAAGCCCATTGTTGTTGTTTATTCTTTCAGTTGCTTCCAACTCTTCATGGTCTCATGGACCAGCCCACGCCAGAAATCCCTGTCGGTCGTGGCCACCTCCTGCTCCTTCAAGGTCAAGCTAGTCACTTCAAGGATAACATCCATCCATCTTGCTCTTCCTTTTTACTTCCATTTTCCCCAGCATCATTCTCTTCTCCAAGCTTTCCTGTCTTCTCAGTATGTGGCCAAAGTACTTCATCTTTGCTTCTATTATCCTTCGCTCCAGTGAGAGTCGGGCATTATTTCCTGCAGGATGGACTGGTTTGATCTTCTTGCAGTCCAAGGTACTCTCAGAACTTTCCTCCAACACCACAGTTCAAAAATGTTTATCTTCCTTGGTCAGCCTTCCTTATGGTCCAGCTCTCACATTCATAGGTTACTATGTGGAATATCATTGCTTTCACTATGTGGACCTTCGTTGCCCGTGTGGTGTCTCTACTCTTCACTTTGTTTAATCGAGATTGATCAATGCTCTGCTCCCAAGAAGTAAACGTCTTCTGATTTCTTGGCTGCCGTCCACATCTGCAGTAATTTTTGCAGCTAGAAATGCAAGGTCTGTCACTGCCACCACGTTTTCTCCCTCTATTTGCCAGTTATCAGTCAGTCTGGTTGCCATCATCTTGGTTTTTTGGATGTTTAACTGCAACTCAGCTTTTGCGCTTTCTTCTTTCATCTTGGTTAGAAGGCTCCTCCGCTCCTCCTCGTTTTCAGCCATCAAAGTGCTATCATCTGCATATCTAAGGTTGTTAATGTTTCTTCCAGGCCAGGAGATTAGCACAGCAGGTTAAAAACAGCAGCTGTTAGTTGCAAGCTGTAGCTGTAAAGATCCGAACGTGACAAGTTCGAATCCCGGGCTGACCTGGGCAAGTCAGCTGTAAGCCTGCCCCTGTTGACCTAAGCAGATAAATTAAGTACCACATAAGCGGGGGAGGAATTCTAAAGGACTTTTTAACTTCAATAAATATTAAAGATGACTACTGGAAGAAGAATTCGGCTGGCTGACTCTTCGTCAAGGAGGAGGTAGAAGGAGGGTGGAACAACAGTGCTCCCTGTGACGGAATGGAGCAGCAGCACCCAGTGACGAATATAACAACAAACGAATATAACAACATTGCCCGGTTGGAGTCCAGGGGATCTGCCTGTTATATGTTATTGTATGTCTTATACGTCTAATTTCGGCAGGGATTGTCTGCTGTATGTGTTGTATGTGTTCTGTAATCCGCACTGAGTCCCCTTCGGGGTGAGAAATGTGGAATATAAATAAAGTGTATTATTATTATATTATTCCAGCAATTTTAACTCCAGCCTTGAATTAATCAAATCCTGCACGTCACATGATGTGTTCTGAATACAAGTTGAATAGGTAGGGGGAGAGTATACAGCCCTGCCATACTCCTTTCCCAATTGTGAACCAGTCCGCTGTTCCATGGTCTCTTCTTACTGTTGATACTTGGTCGTTATACAGATTCCTTAGGAGACAGACAAAGTGACTTGGTATCCCCATACCACCAAGAAGTTGCTACAATTTATTATGATTCACACAGTCAAAGGCTGTAGAATAGTCAATAAAATAGAAATAGATGTTTTTCTGGAACTCAGAAAAGCCTTCCTCCATTATCCAGCAGATATTGGCAATTTGGTCTCTTGTTCCTCTGCCTTTCTAAACCCAGCTTGTACATGTGGCAACACTCACTCCATGTATTGCTGCTTACAGACATGATACATCTTAAATTTCAAATAAAATGGTACTATTCTTAGAAGTGGCCAAAAATGGCCAACTTTTTGCCTATTCCTTCCTCCTAAATCATACTTCCCACAGCGAAGCAATGCAATCCATGTAATCCTTATGACCTCATCAACACCCTTGGCATAGCAATGAAAGCCACTGTTTAACACCATTAATTGGGGATATTTTTATAGAATTACTTCCAAACTTTGACATTTCCTGCAAGGTGGCAGTAAAAAAAAATAGTCATGTGTGAAGCACAGGAATGGCTGTGTTTCATCGAAACTGGATGTTACTAGCTAATGCTCAATTTGGGAATTAAGGGCTAAGAAAGGAAGCATCGGCTGATGTACGCTAGTTCTAGGTAAACCATTTGTTTGGGGAGTTACAGAACTTGTGTACCTGTTTTTATTATTATTAAGGCAATATATCAAAACAAAAAATCCTTTGACAAGAACCGCCAGGAGAACTCAAAGATGTAGTTTTGTCTTTACAGTAAGCCCTTGCTTCATCTATTACATATAATAAAAGTCAGTGTTTGCGGTGGTGCAGCCGAGCGAGTGACGGGAGGAGTATGTGCCAGCGTTTTGATTGGCTGCCATTGTGGGATTATTTGCATAACGGGCTCTGACTGGCCAGCCTCAGAACTCCAACATTCTACGGTCCCAGACAGAGGGGATTGGCTGCCACTGAAATGTAATGTAACAGTTTTTTCCCGTTGGCAATGGAATGTTCATTTTCTGTGAGGATATCACTGCAGTGAGAGGGTTTCCTGATGTACTGAGAGCATTACTAGCATTACAAGCTAGGCCCCAAAATAGACAGACATCCTTCCAGCAAAGTGGAATGATGGGATTTGCAGTACCTTCACCTCATTCACTTCCCAAACATCACTGTAGCCCCTATAAATCACAGACCAGGCCCACAATTGACAGCAAGGCTTCCTTAACTTGATTATCCTGACTAGGCCTCAGCTCATGGGATATTGTTAGGCTTCCTCAACTTGATTTTCCTGACTACGCCCCCAACAATGACAGAACAAGACCAAACTTGGCACACAGACCCCCCCAAGGTGCACCCTACATCCTGATGCAGTTTGAGGGAGGATAGACCATGGATGATGAGCACTGTGAGCACTTCCTTAGAGCACTGTGGCCCACACCAAACTTGGCACACAGAGGCCCAATGGCCCACTTTACAAACCTGCTGCGGTTTACAGCACAATGCTCACAAATGATGGGATTTGCAGTACCTTCACCCAATTCACTCCCCACAGAACATTGCAGCCCCTATAAATCAGAGACCAGGCCCAAACTTGGCACACAGAGTACCCATGACCCACTCTACATCCTGGTGCAGTTTTGAGTGGGACGCACCACGGATGATGGAAGTTGAAGTACCTTCAGTCACTTTCTGAGACCACTGCGACCCTCATCCAATGACTGATCAAGATCACACTTGGCACACAGAGCCCCCATGACCCACTCTACATCCTGGTGCAGTTTGGAGAACGGGGGACCATGGATGATGGGACTTCCACTTTCTTCCCTCACATCCAGAGACTGCTGCAACCCTCATCCAGCGAATAATCAAGACCAAATGTGACACACACAGCCCCCATGACCCACTCTACATCCTGGTGCTGTTTGGAGGAGGATGGTCCATGGCCAATGGGACTCGCAGTACCTTCACTAAGTTCTTGAGACCACTGCAAGCCACATAAACATCTAATAGGAACCAACCTTGGCACACAATGCCTTCCTCAAATAACCCGGGCACCACTGGGTCCTCAGCTAGTTTAAAATAAAATAAGCATTCCTTTTTCTCCTCCCAGGTCTTGTTGAGTGCATAGATGCCTCTCGTGGTTGCTATTTTCCGCACCTCCCTGGCTTATTGGATCTGATGTGTTCTGAAATTAATGGGGACTTTGCCATCCATTCAAATGGGTTTAGGATCTAGTCCCGGGAGAATGAGCTAATTCACCCCAGCTGGGCTTTGCCCTCTCTTCGTTCCAGTGCGTTCCGGACAATTCTCATACTGAGCCTGTGCAGCTGGATCCCTTCCCTTTCGGAACGAGGGCGTCCTTTCTCCGCCAGACACTGGATGGGGTCTATACATCCCCCTCACACTCATCCTTCTGTTTACTGGCGTTGGGGGGGGGTTACATAATGTTTATTGCCATCCCATTCTTCATGGCATTGTGGCAGAAAGGCACATGCTGAGCTGAAAAGATTTGCTTTGCAAAATAGCTAAACACAATTAGGCACAGTGCCTCAAAGTGTAACAAATGTATTTCCTGTTGTCTCTATTTTTGTATGTCATTTTATTTCCCTTTTAAAATCACTGGTTGCGCTTTATTGCATGACTGTTTAAAATCTCAAAAGCAGAGAACAGCTGTCACTCAATGGTATAGCATAGTATGCTTAGCAGTCACATGGCTCCAGGTTTAGTCTCAAGGAGGAGTTGGAAATTACTTTCATTTGGATATCAAAATTTAGTCATACTCACTAATATTATTTATTATTATTTATTTGGATTTATCCGTCGCCACTCCCATCCGGCTCGGGGCGACTTACACATAATAAAACATGGTTAAAACCGCATAGATAAAATACATTAAGAGATACATTGAAAAATCCTAAAACAATACAACAACCCGAACACACGTAGTAGTAGGTGTCAGAGAGCCTGCAGTTTCCAATAACAGAGGGCCTGCAGTTTAGAGGCCGAACGCCTGTTGGAATAACAAAGTCTTGCAGGCCTTCCGAAAGGCCAGCAAGCTGGGAAGAGCACAGACTTCAGGAGGGAGCGCATTCCAAAGTGTTGGTGCAATGATACGGAAAGCTCTCCTCCATGTTGAAGTCAAATGGAAGGACTTACAGCTTGGGATTACCAGAAGGTTGTGTGACTCTGAACGCAGTGGTCTAGTGCAGCGTTTCCCAACCAGTGTGCCGTGAGCAATCATCAGGTGTGCCATGGGAAATTGAAACCTCCGGGGGGGGGGGGGAGTCTAGTATGTTGAAGTATAAAATCCCTAAGAAACCTACCACGATAAAGGCACAAAATTACAAACACCCCCTCCCCACCCGTTGTCTACTTGGTCTCTCCCTCTCCATGCATTGGGAAGGCCCGCCTCCCTTTCCCCAAGTAGAGACCTCCTCTTGCCTCCTGGGGGTTCTGTGTGGGAAGTTTGGCCCAGTTCTATCATTGGTGGGGTTCAGAATGCTCTTTGATTGTAGGGGAACTATAAATCCCAGCAACTACAACTCCCAAATGTCAAGGTCTATTTCCCCTAAACTCCATCTGCATTCATATTTGGGCATATTGAGTATTCATGCCAAGTTTAGTCCTGATCCAACATTGTTTGAGTCCACAGTGCTCTCTGGATATAGGTGAACTACAACTCCAAAACTCAAGGTCAATGCCCACCAAACTCTTATAGCATTTTCTCTTGGTTATGGGAGTTCTGTGTGGGAAGTTTGTGTCTTTCTGCCATTCCTGCCAGGATATCTATGTTGAGTTCATTGAAACAGGCCCAGGTTTCACACTAAGTGAGTGTATAAATACATTTTAGAAACATATTAACTCTATGTATTACTGTGTTAGAGTGTAATTTTGGTTGGTGGTGTGCCCCAGAATTTTGCAAATGTAAAAAGTGTGCCACGGCTCAAAAAAGGTTGGGAAACACTGGTCTAGTGGGAAAGTATAGGGCGAGGCGGTCCCTTAGGTACACTGGCCCCAGACCATTTAAGGCCTTAAAGGTCAATACCAGCTATATTGGCTAGCTCTATACTATAAAATCATTGCAGATGGACACCACTTTAATTGCTATGGAATTATAGAAGTTGTAGTTTTACAAAGTCTTCAGCTGCCGCTGCAAAAGAGTCAAACAACTACAGCCCTGAATTTGTGAGACGTGTTCAGGAATGTCAGTGGCTGGGTAGAGCCCCCGGTGGCATAATGGTTTAAAACCTTGTGCCGGCAGGACTGAAGACCGATAGGTCGGAGGTTCGAATTCAGGGAGAGCACGGGTGAGCTCCTTCTGTCAGCTCCAGCTCCCCATGTGGGGACATGAGAGAACCCTTCCACAAAGATGGTAAAACAACAAAACATCAGGCCATCCCTTGGGCAACATCCTTGCAGACGTCCAATTCTCTCACACCAGAAGCAAACTTGCCGTTTCTCAAGTCGCTCCTGACAGGTTGTCATCACCTGTTGACTTATAGCAACTTCGGAAATGTCATAGTGTTTTCTTAGGCAAAGATTATTCAGAGGTGGGTTTTGGCCATTATTTCCTACAGAATAGAGCCTACAATATCTATATACTAAATATTGGTGTTTATTCGTTCGGTCAGTTCCGACTCTTCATGACCTCATGGACCAGCCTACGCCAGATCTCCCTGTCAGCCATGGCAACCCCCAGCTCCTTCAAGGTCATTTGAAGGCCAGTCACTTCACGGATACCATCCATCCACCAGCAAATGGACTTGACAGCAAACAGCAACATAATATTGTTTGGCTCAATTGCACCGTTTCATTTATTTCAGATGCTGCTTTGGGAGTGTTCTCCTCTCAACAGCAGCCTCTAAAAGGTTAAATAATCTAATCTTGGTAAGATGTTGCGGTCATTGTGGAGTGTGCAGAACTGGATGGACCAGCAGCTTAATTCAGGAAAAGGTAGTTTCGTATGTTCTAACGCTATGCAAGTCTGTTAGCTTTTTAACTATTTTAGTCCTTTCCATTGCTCTGTTGTCTGGCTTTTGTTGTGATTTGTTATTTTTTAAATAGTGCTTCCTGCTGTCAGACTATCATTTGGAAAATGACTTTTCTCCCTGCCTCTTGTTTCCTTGGCTCACTCCCTGTCTTTTGATTTGTAGAAAGTGCGACAACTTTGCCTGTCATTGCAAAAATGCTACAATAGGTTTATGCCGACAATGGTGGCATTTGTGCTGTCTCTTGGATACTGTCAAGGGTAAACTAGCCTCCCGTATATCCTGGAGATTCTTTGTATACAGGTATATCTCACTTGATGAAATCGTTGTGTTCCTGGACATTACTTCCATAACGGAAAATGTGATCGCAGAGGCAGAAATGATATGAATAGAATTAGGATATGACCTGCTGTGTGTGTTTCTCAATGTGTTTCTGCCTTCAAGTCCCACACAAGCAAAGAAAAGAAGTCAACATGTTTCAACAATGTGTTTGTTAAACACTCAAAACTAGACACATGTGAAAGAAAGCAACCAGATCATGTAGGTCTTTTATACATAAATAGCAGTGGTTCCCAACCATTTTTTGGCCAGGGACCACTTTCTCCAGCATTAGTATCAAACGGGTTATGAATAAGTTTTTAGTCAAGTTTAGATTCGGTTTGGTTATTTGGAGTGTTGATTCAGAAAATGAGTTATTTGGAGCGCTGATTCAGGACTCATCGCTGAGCCTGGAACCCCAGGTCTCAGCGGTGGCCAGGGAAGCTTTTGCACAGCTCAGGCTTGTGCGCCAGGAAGTCAGACTTGGCCACGGTGGTTCACACTCTGGTTACATCCCGTATAGACTACTGCACGCTCTCTACGTGGGGTTGCCTATGAAGACTACCCGGAAGCTGCAATTAGTCCAGTGCACAGCAGCCAGACTACTAACGAGAGCGGGGTACAGGGAGCACACAAGTCCCCTGTTGCGCCAGCTCCACTGGCTGCCAATTAGCTTCCGAGCACAATTCAAAGTGCTGGTGTTGACCTACAAAACCCTATACGGTCCCAGCCCAGTTTACCTGTCCGAACGTATTCTCCCCTATGAACCGTCAAGAGTGCTAAGATCATCTGGAGAGGCCCTGCTCTCGGTCCCACCACCTTCGCAGGCGCGTCTGGTGGAAACGAGGGACAGGGTCTTTTCTATGGTGGCCCCCCAGCTGTGGAATTCCCTCCCAAATGAAATTAGATCCACCCCCTCCCTCCTGACTTTTAGGAAACGGGTGAAAACGTGGCTGTGCAATGAGGCCTTTGCAGAATGAAGGAGGAGATCGCAAAGCGACTAAAGTCCCTAACCACTTGATACGGACCGAATATATGGATTAAGTTGGACTTGATTTTACTTTGGTAAAAGGCTTTTAAAATGTATTTATTGTATTGTATTTTATTGTAAATTTTATTGTAAATTTATGATGCTTTTAGATTTTAAATGTTATTATTGAATACTTGCTGTTTGCTGGTCTGAGTCCCTCTTCGGAGGTGAGAAGGCCGGGGTATAAAAGTTTTAAATAAATAGATTAAATAAATAAAATTGCATTGCATAGACCACATCAGCTCTGGTTTCTGATACAGAACTTATGTCATCCAGTAGTCACTGTCTGCTCACCCACAGAAAACCATATTTAATAAACCTCAGCACTGTAAGAGGGTTTCATGAGACCAGTTGCTCTCATTGCAACGGTGTAGTAACAGTGAGGCCACAGACCATATTTAACTCTTGTGGACCACCTCTCTTCTACTCCACAAATTTGCTGTACAAACTTACAGATCTGTGCTATTTAAAACATGTTTGGAAAAGTTATGAGATAGGTTTTTTTGCAGCCACCTTTTCAAAATATTAAGTAGGGGATTCTGGAGGCAGCTGCTGTTTACCTTGCCTGTTGTAGGCAGGCAGAAATTGTCACTAGAATTAGAGCAGAATCTCTGCGTTGTTTACTGAAGAGATTCTTCTACAATCCAACACTGAGTGACTGTGCTTTACCAGACACTTTCTACACTTCCATATAATCTAGATTTTCAAAGCAAATGATCCACCTTATCTGCTTTGAACTGGGTTATATAAGTCTACACTTCCTTATAATCCAGTTCAAAGCAGATAATCTGGATTTTATGGCAGTGTAGAAGTGGCCAAGAAAAGCTGTAGTTCTTTGGAGTCAATGAGAAAAACGAGACGGGAGCCAACAAAGGCAGTCAATTTCAATGTATTACGCACAATAATAATGTCAATAAATCATATCCTTTGGTAATATGCTTAGTTCTTAAGTCTACTTTCTTTGAATAAAGTGAAACGGATATACAAAATAAATGTTTCTGTGATAGTCACTCACAGCGAAGAGTCTCAGAGCTCATGAAATTCAAATAAACGATGCAAAGGCATTATAATCCACAATAAGGTAAACATTTGTAATCCATATGGGTATCTTGAAATATAAGGCTCTGTGTAGGTCGACGGTCAGGGGCCAAGCCGTTTCACCTATGCAGTCTTCCTCGGGGCCTCTCGACTAATTCGTGTGACAGATAATCCAGTTTCACTGGTCTGGGATGCAATAATATAACGTATTCATCATATGTGGACACAGCCACCCGGCCTTGGCCCGGGAATACCGACCAAGTGGCTGCGTCCACATATGATGAATACGTTATATTATTGAATCCCGGACCAGTGAAACCGGATTATCCGTTATGCGAATTAGTCGAGAGGTCCCGAGGAAGCCTGCATAGGTGAAATGGCTTCGCCCCTGACCGTCGACCTACACAGAGCCTTATATCTCAAGATAGGTTAAGGGGGGGTGGGTGCTCATAAACACACTGGTAAGTAAACAAACAGAGCTAAAGCATTCAATCACATCAATAAAGCATAGATACCATATGTATTGTGTACCATACACATTAACACTTAGCTCTAATCAATGTATTATGCTAAAGATAGCAAGCAAGAAATGATATACAGCCGCAAATAGCTGGAAATAGAATAACAAGCCGCAGGCAGCTGTGTTAGGAGTATTCTCCACTGAGCTCCCTTACAGTGAAGCAAAACAGAACGGACGAAAAACAAAGTTCAAGGGATGTAAAACTGCCAAGAGGCAGTGGTGATATAAGCCAGTTCCAGCTCAAATTAAAGTCCAATTGAGTCCGTCTGTGGGCTTTTGGTGGGTCTACATTTAGGCGCAAAAATTTTGCCAATGCGATTCTTCTGGACCCGACCATGCGATTTCCCTTAATCATGCATAACTCATATAATCAAAGACATATATGTCTAGGCATCAAGCCTGATGGTCAAATCACGGACCGTTTCACTTTATTCAAAGAAAGTAGACTTAAGAACTAAGCATATTACCAAAGGATATGATTTATTGACATTATTATTGTGCATAATACATTGAAATTGACTGTGCCTTTGTTGGCTCCCGTCTCGTTTTTCTCAGTGTAGAAAGGGCCCCAGTCTTCCTTCGCCATCTTTCCAATGTCAATACTGTTTTTTAAAAAACCTTGACCACACAAAGCTGAGGAAAACAAGGGTAAGATGAAGATATGCAAAGACTTCATAAAAATGAGCTTCACTCTTGGAGTCATTGTTAATGGAGATGTGCCCATACATACAAACACACAGTCATTCATCATGATGGGCATGTGTGCATAATACATACAAGTATTGCATGATGAACATGTGTTCATAATGCATGCAAGTATTGTGTGTAGTTTATGTAGTAATTGAATTTATATTCCAGAGCTAGGTAGGCAACTATCTTGCTTTAACCCACTTTCCCCTCTACAAATTGTGCTCAAGACAGCAATTGATAATCAGATATGAAATAGTAATTACTATGTAAGAGAAAATCATTTTCAACCCAGTAATTTAAAAAGATAGGATCCACCAAATTAAAGTTCCTTCAGCAAGTAAATTAAGTGAAAAGTCAAAAGCCTCTCATTGGAGCAGCGGGTCTTTCTGGGAGGATGGAGCAGAATGAACTAGCAAGGTGTAAGACCAATATGGAGTGCGGCCTAAAAACAATATGAATAGGATTGAATAATCAGACAAAGGCAACATCCTCACGCCATGATAGGCAGAATTCAGCTCTCCTGTTCATGGATTGCTACAGGAAAATCAATATAGACTTGCTATACAAAGGGATAGTGTAGCACCTTTGAGACTAGTATCTGCTATAACCTTTCTCCTGCTTTCGGAGACTCAGTCCATGAAAGCTTGTTACAACCTTTCTCTCAGTCTCTTTTTGAGAACGTCTTATTAACATATACATTTGAACTATATAAAACAACATTTATGATATATAAAAACCACAGAAATGGACAGCACGAAACAAAGTTATATATTTAATTACTCCTACCTGCTGCACACCTTTGACGCTTCTTACCTCCACTGCCGTTAAATATGACTTCTAATTTACTCCATCAGTACTTAAAGTTTGTTATGGTGGGCAAGTTTGCTTTAGATGTATCATCAGCGGGGTTCAGTGTGCTCTCTGTCTGTAGAGTAAACTACAACTCTCAGTATGGTGAGTCAGTCCCCTCAAACCTCTACAGTAGGTTCAGCTGGTCATAAGGGTTCTGTGTGCCAAGTTTAGTCCAGGTCCATCATTGCTGGAGGTCAGAGTTTCTCAGGCTGCAGGTGAACTACAAAGGAAGGCCAGTTGCCCCCAAATCCCTCCAGTGATCAAATTTTGGCATATCGGGTATGTTTGGTCCAGATCCATCTGTGTTTGGGTTCACAGTGCTTTATGGATGTAGGTGAACTACAACTCCCCCAAATCAAGGTAAATTTTTCCCAAAGATCTCCAGTATTTTTTCAAGCCATGGGGGCTCTGTGTGCCATGTTAGTTGCAATTCCATCTTTGGTGGAGTTCAGAGTGCTCCTTGATTGCAGGTGATTCCAGTACCTACAACTCCAAAATAACCAGGCCAATTCCCCTCAAAACCCGCCAGTATTCAAATTTGGGCATATTGGGTATGCATGCCAAGTTTGGTTCAGATCCATCATTGTTTGGGTTCATAGTGTGCTCTGGGTGTAGGTGAACTACAAATCCTATAAATCCCTCCAAAGACCTTCAGTATTTTTTGTTGGTCACGAGGGTTCTGTGTACCAAATTAGTTCCAGGTCCATTGTCGGTGGAGTTCGGAATGCAGGTGAACTATACATCCCAGTACCTACAACGCCTATAAATCATGGTGAATTCTCCCCAAACCTCTCTAATATTGTTCAGTTGCTGATCAATTCCTCTGTTTGCTGTGTTCCATAGAAAATAATAGGAAAGGGTTATGGAAGGGGCAGTGGGTGGGATTATGCAAATTGCACACCAAGGGGAGAGAGTAAGAAACACTGGGATGTTTGTGGTGGAGGAAACACATAAAATCTAGGATGAAATTGTCCCCAAATAAAAGCCTTTGTGGAAGACATTAGCAGGGCTCTTGTACATGTTCATGGCGCTCGCTATAACCTGTAATGTCATTGGAGAGAGGGCCATTGGTGTCCCTGAGTATTTGGAAGCTATAGCTGTTTGTGGAGGCAGGAGCTTGTTTATGTAAGTGGACACTTCAGCCACATGCACACATACATATTTTCACTTCTATATTTGCATAGATAAATAGATAGTTGTGGAAGGGGCCTCAGTCTCAAAGATGCTACAATATTATAGATCCATAGCTATGTTTTTGAATAGACTTGCAATATTATCATAATGTCATCCTTTTTTCTTTTTCTTTTTGCATCTTTCCAAGTGCATTTTTCCAAGTATCACTAAAAGAAAGAACTTGTTGCATTGGATTTTAGTTGAGTGTTTGCACCTGATACTGGCTGTTTGCTTTGACAGTCCCTGATTTGATGCTTATTTTCAGGGATGTCTTTCAGTGCCATGTAGGATGGCAGAGCATAATGGTTAGAAAGGGGAAGGATTACACTCTTTTGTGAATCCAGGGCTCAAGAAAGGCAAAAAGGAGTACTTGAGTAGTAACATCTTCCCCCAAAATGCAGCAATAGATTCAAACCACATGGAATTACATTTGCATTCTCCCAAGGCGGAAAGGATTAGGAGCAATGAACAGGAAGTTTGGACCATGTCCCTTAAGTCAGATTAAAGAGCAGGCTTATTGCTTCCACAGAGAATTGGGTATAATTTGCGATAAACAGGAGAAAGGCTCTGACGTCAGCAGAGGAGGGGAGGTAAGGGATGCGCAGTGGAGGCAGATCAATTGGACAACAACAGAAATGAAATAGTGAGTTTTAAGAAAACATCTGAGACCTTGTGGTATAGTGCAGTGTTTCCCAACCTTTTTTGAGCAACGGCACACTTTTAACATTAAAAAAATCTGGGGGCACACCACCAACCAAAATGACACAAAATGACACTCTAACACAATAAAGAATGGCTGGGGGATGGTGGCCTGCTGGGAGTGCCAAAGCCGGGGGAGGGGGCGGAGCCAGGCCACGCCATGCCCCGCCCCCAGCTCTCCCACAGAGGAGGAGCATGAGCGGTGGACGGGCTTTAGTGGGCGGGGCTCCTCCTCTGCGCGGCTTCAGCGAGCGAGGGGTGGGAGTCATGGTGGGAGTCATGGCGGATTGGAGGCTGGCTGGGGAAATGGCCAAAGCGCCCCAGCCCCTTCTTCTTTTTCTTTGCTGCCGCCCGGCCCTTCCTCCTCCTCCCCCAAGCAGCAGGAGTTCGGCAGGAGGAGGGAGGAAGGAAGGGGGGCAGGGAGCTTTTCTCGCGGCACAGCAGCAGGTCCATCACAACAAACTAGTGTGCCGCGTCACAGCGGTTGGGAAGCACTGGTGTAGTGGACTGAGTGTTGGACTGTGACCCTGAAGACTAGTGTTCAAATCCCTGCCCAAACATGGAAACCTACTGGGTGATCTTGAGCATGTCGCATTTTCTCAGAGGAAGGCAAGGGCAATCCTCTGGACAAAGTTTGAGAGACCTGCTCTCTAGGAATTTCTGGGTCTTCCAGCATACCTCTACAGCAGTGCTTCTCAGCCTTCCTCATGCTGCGACCCCTTAATACAGTTCCTCATGTTGTGGAGACCCCTAACCATAGCATTATTTTCATGGCTACTTCATAACTATATTTTTTTTTGGTTGGGGGATTGATTTTGTCAACTGGAATTTGTAGTTGCTGGGATTTATAGTTCACCTACAATCAAAGAGCATTCTGAACACACCAACAATGGAATTGAACCAAACTTGGTACACAAATCTCCTGTGACCAACAGAAAATCCTGGAAGGTTTTGGTGGGCAATGACCTTGAGTTTGGGAGTTGTAGTTCACCTACATCCAGAGACCACTATAGACTCAACAATGATGGATCTGGACCACACTTGACACGAATCCTTAATATACCCAAATGTGAACACTGGTGGAGTTTCAGGAAAATAGATCTTGACATTTGGGAGTTGTAGTTACTGGTATTTATAGTTCACCTCCAATCAAAGAGCCCCTTGCACCCCACAAATGATAGAATTGGGTCAAACTTCCTACACAGAACCCTCATGCTTTGCAGGGACTAGCTGGCGTGAGCCTCCATCCCAGCTCTCATGCTCTCCCTCACCCCACACATGCGCATCATGCTACCATGCGCCGAGCACGCCTGCTCTCCCCTCCCCACTTGGGAGTCTCAGAAACAGCCCCCCACTTGGCAGGGAGGCCTGCCAATCACAGCAGAGGAGAGCTTTAGGTGGGAGAATTCGCAGTCTGTTTCCATAAAGAAAGAGAGGCAGAGAGCTCTTCAACCTTCTCTGCCAAAGAACTTCCTAAGACCATCAGAAATACATGTTTTCTGATGGTCTTTGGCGACCCCTCTGAAACCCTCTTGCGACCCCCCTGGGGGTCCCGACCCCCAGGTTGAGAAACACTGCTCTACAGTCACCTTACGCTTATTTATTTTGTATCAAAAGCATTGCATAAATTAATATAAATGATTAAAAAATAGGAGTGCAGGCGGCTAAATATCTTTTGACCAGAAATGGGCAACAGCAACAGCATTGTTTGTAGCCACCAACAATTCTTCCTTCGTTCATGAGGCAGGGCATAGTGGACAAGCACACAGATGCAGAGCTGTCTGTTCTGCTCCACAGTCACACAAGGTATGGGATTCTTTTAGGTCATGCCATTTTGCCAGGTTGTCTTTTGATCTGCCCACTCCACTTCTGAGTCTGTTCGGGGACTTCCAAGTTGCCCATTCTTGGTTTGCCCCTGGAGGAAGACCCTCGTAGGAGACCATCCATTTGGGATTTCCTGGTTTAGCTGCCCAGAGGGATACCCTTGCTGTTGTTGGAAGGACACCAAGAGGAGTGGCAGTTCTCATAAAGCTTTTCCTTGATTTGAGTCTACTGGGAGGAGGCTGGTTGCCATGTAGTGGGTGGCTTTCACAGTGTTCAACCGTCTTTCTCTCACATTTAGCAGCAACTTCCCATCGCACATCGGGGGGGGGGGGGGGCAATGCCAGCTAGTTTGTAGAATTTATTAACAGGTATAGGTTTAAGACATCCTGTGATTATTCTGTATGTTTCGTCCAATGCTATGTTCACCTGTTTTGTGTTGGCAGACTTATGCCAAACAGGGCAGGCACACTCGACAGTTACGCTGGAAGCTGGCCATACAATCACACTGGATGACATAAAGCTTGGCCCCATGTAAGCCGCACTGAGTCTCTCCAGGGAGTTAAAGGCGGGGCACAAAAATAAAGTTGTTACTATTATTATTATAGAAATTCCTAGAGGTATGTCTTCTCAATAAACTTATAGAGACCTCATCACAAAGGGCAGTGGATTCACCACACATCATGGCAAATCTGTGGGGTTCCAGAGAAGGGAGTGGAGAACCTGTTGGTCCACGCCCCACCTCGCCCGACTAACCAGGACTCCCATCCCACAGGGGAAGCATTGCCATCCAGCTTCCCTTCAGTGATCCAAAGGCAACACAAGACACCTGCCATTTCACATGATGGGTTTTGAGAGAACATAGCTCTATAGCAGGGGTAGGGAACCTATGGCTCGGGAGCCAGATGTGGCTCTTTTCATGATTGCATCTGGCTCTCCAGAGCAGCCCGGGCCTCGGTTTCCCAGCAGGCAGCAGGGAGGAGTGAAGCAAATGTGCTGCGACTGCCGCTTCCTTCCTCTTTCTTTCTTTTTCCCTCTCTTTTTCTTTCATTCTTTTTCCTCCCTCTCTCCCTACCTTCTTTCCTCCCTCCCTCTTCATTCCTTCCTTCCTCTTCCATTCTTTCCTTCTCTCCTTTTCTCCACTTCCTTCTTTCCTCCATTCTCCCTCTTCCTTCCTTCCTCTTCCTTTCTTCCTCCCCATCACCCTTTCCTTCTCCTTCTCTCCTTCCTTTTCCCTCCCTCTCCCCTTCCTTCTTTCCTCCATTCTCCCTCTTCCTTCCTCTTCCTTCTTTTTTTCTCCCCTTCACCCTTTCCTTCTCTCCTTCCTTTCCCTCCCTCTCTCCCATTTCTTCTTTCCTCCATTCTCCCTCCCTCTTCCTTCCTTTTCTATTCTTTTTCACATCTTCCTTTCCTTCTCCTTCCTTTCTTAACACTTCCCCCTCTCCCCTTCTTTCTTTTCTTCTTTTCCCTTCATTATTTTACTTTTTCCTCACTCCCTTTCCTTTCTTTTCCCCACCCTTTCCTTTCCTCCCTTTCCATTTCCTTCTTTCTTTTCCCCTCATTGTCTCCTGATTTTCTTTTCTTCCTTTTCCATAGTTCATTCTTCTTTTCTTACTTCCTCTCCCCCTCCCTCCTTTATTTCCTCTTTCTTTCTTTCCTCCTTCCTTCCATCTTCTCTTCCTTCCCGGAGTCCTGAGCATGCCTTTTGCAGAGCCAGGTCTTAAGTGTCCCGTCATTCTGCCGGGGGAATCCTTTTCTCATAGTATGTATGTATATACTCACATTTAGTTGAATTCAGTCTTGAAATATATTAGGGCTGTCCAACTGGCTGCCCGGGGGCCGTACACGGCCCCCCAGCCTGTTGGACACGGGCCCCGCTATGCCCCCGGCCGCCATTTTTAATTTTTTTAAAAAAAAATCTAAAAATTTTTTACAAAAAATGGCGGCCGAAATAAGCTCCTCCTCCCTCAAATATTTTGGAGGAGGAAGAGAGCTCCTCCTCCCTGGCCCTCTTCTTCCCTCTCTTGAGGGAGGGGGTCAAAAGCAGCGGCTGAGGTTCCGGCTGCCGCGATGCCTTGGAAGGGAGGGGTCAAAAAGGTTCCCGACTCCTGCTCTATAGGCAACTTACGCTGGAAGCTGGCCATCCAATCACACTGGATGACATAGAGATTCCTAGAGGGATTCAGTGTCCATTCTATGACATCATATCTGCAATAACTATCCCATGAAATGAGCATATATCCCATGGAGAAAGTCCTTCTCAATTGTGGTACTTTTGCATATCACTCTTGTTCTAGAAACAACCCTGAAATGTACTGATGTCTGTGCAATTCCGAATTACATCCCAGTTTTATGGGACTTGTCCTGTGGGCAACATAAATGGACACTGAAAGCTCTTATGGTAGCAAAAAGGCATATTCCCCTACTCTGGGAGAATAAATCATTTTGGCACGAGTGCAATGGACAAAAAACCTTAATGTTCTCTTTCAGTTTGAATATGCATTATACTGCAGACAGTAGTTCCTAGACATATATCTAGAGATATGACAGCATTTATGGCCTGGCAATAAGAATGCTGGGCAGGGACTTTAGAGATCTGGGTTACAATCCCCATTGAGTCATTAAACTTACTAGGTGAACTTGGGTTATTCAGTGTGACCTACTTCACCGGATTGGTGAGTGAATAAAGACAGAGGCCCCATCTACGTTGCCATATAATGTACTTTGAAACTGCAATGTATAACAACACATTTCCTTTATTACCTACCTCTCCTGATGGATTGAGGTAGGGTATGAACATAAAAATACAATATATGACATAGATAAACACACACACACACACATATACAGTGATACCTTGAGTTAAGAGTTTAATTAATACCACGACCGGGCTCTTAATGCAAATCAATATCCCAACACAAATTTTCCCATTGAAATGCTATTAATCCATTTATTTATTTATTTATTTATTTATTTCTTCAATTTTATATTCCGCTGTTAATCCATTCTGGGAGGCCAACCCCCCTTTTTTGTTACGTGCTTTTAAGATGAAAATGTAATTTATAAATGACAGATCATGTTTAAATGCACCTTCATATAGAACAATAAAAAAGAAAGATCAACTTTAAAGTGGTAGAAGCACAAAGTTGTGGCAAGGAAGCACAAAGTGAAGAGGCAGAAGCATCATTTTCTTCCTCCTGTACTCATTCCATCCTCCCTCCCTCTCTCTCCCTCTCTCTCCCTCTCTCTCCCTCTCTCTCTCTCAATCTCAATCTCTTCATGAAGCCAAACAAACCAGGAATAAAAAGGACACAAAATCAACTAACCTAAAGTTCCTCAAAGCTGAGAAGAGCAAAGTGGACAGCAGTGTCCTAAATCTGGACAAGAGCACGAGATTTGGAGGCTGCTCCCTTGAAGCCCTAAATCCCTGTACTCTGGCATTGGTGCTCCCTCTGATGTTACCTCTTAACTCAAAATGCTGCTCATATGTCAAAGCAAACCCCAGGCTGAGCAATGGCTCTTAATTCAAAATGCTCTTAATTCAGGATGCTCTTAAGTTGAGGTCCCACTGTGTGTGCGTGCATGCATGAGTGTGTGTATGTATATATATGAGAGAAAGCTTCTACCAAATGCAGATACAGAATTGACATATAGGGGCAATAGAATGTAAATCAAAACTCACGATTGAAAGTTAACTTGGTAGGCCTGCCAGAAATTATGGATTTTCAATTACATTTTCATTCAGCTGTAGGAACTCTTCCAGCAGGTCATTCCACAGTTGTGGGGTGGCCAATGAAAATAATAATAATATTTATTTATTTATTTATTTCTGTATAAATAAATAAATAAATAAATAAATAACCTGCCCTAGCTCCTCAAGGGGACTCAGGGCAGTTTCCAAACAGAAAGTTGCAAACATTCAATGCCATAATAAATACTAACAAACAAAATCAAAAACAATAAATAAAACAGCATTAATATAAACTTATAATGACTAACCAAAAGTAAGTAATTAAAAAAACATAATAAACCTCACCGTACACATTAAAATTGGATCCCTTTCTAGCTTTTTGCTTCCTAAGTGAAAGAGGAGACCTGGAGAAGTCTATTATTATGTAAATTTTACAAAGGCACATTTTTCTAGTACTGGGTTCCCCCTTTTATTTCCTCCTATTAGTCATTAAATGTCTGCTGTCTCCTATACCTTTTCCTCCATTCCAGACTCACAAAGGGTAAAGGAAACCCTGCTCTCTTTTATTATAGTGATTGAAGGTTGCCGATCTACACTAAATTAATATTATCAGATAAGGATTGATATTTACCAGTAAGTCTGCTTATGGACTGCAAATTAGCCTCTAAATACCAGTTTGAATGCTAATTTTTAGCCCTAATTATATGCAGCCTTAATAATTACATCCCATTTCATTGTTATAATTACCATAGTTCATGGCAAGACCGTTCATGTGCCTTTCGCAAGTGTGACTCCAAAGCCGTTAAACAAGTATGAAAGCCACACTGTAATTAGTTACATACCAATTTACATTAGAGTTGTGTACACTTGGAGAGGAAATATTGTGAAATGATTTCAGTAGCATTGAAATCTACTGGAAGGCAAGTTGTGTCTTATGAGAAGAAGAAAAGTAAGAGGTGAAAGTTTTGTGGAAGCTCAAAAGGTGCAACAGAGAGTAAAGGTTTTGGCAAAGGAAAGAAATTGTGCAGAAATAATAGTAATAATAATAATACACTTTATTTATATTCCACCCTTCCCCCCTTGGGCAGTGTTTTTCAATCTTTTTTGAGCCGCGGCACATTTTTTACATTTACAAAATCCTAGGGCACACCACCAACCAAAATGACACAAAATGACACTCTAACACAGTAATACATATACTTAATATGTTTTTAAATGTATGTATACACTCAGTGTGAAACCTGGGCCTGTTTCGATGAACACAACATATATATGACTTCCTCTCACATATTTATACATGGCTATCATGTCTTCTCTCAGCCTTCTCTTCTTCTGGCTAAACATGCCCAGCTCTTCATGCTGCTCCTCATAGAGCTTGTTCTCCAGACCTTTGTGAAATTTCACCCTGAGTGAAACTTGCTTCCAGTTAACTATGGATCTAACTGAACTAGGGCAGGTACCCGAAGTACTAATTATAAACACAAGTGGGTATCTCTTGTATAAATCATAAACAAAGACACAGAGTCTATAATAGTAAAATGCAAGAATCTATAAATTGTAATTTCAGTCCCTTCAATGGGGAAATAGGTGCTGGTTGCTCTGTAACAGTGCAATAGACTATGGCAATGTGAAATCTCATAGGCAACATATGCAATAATACATCAGATACTCAGAGCAAACGCAAATCAAACTGCTAGAGAGGCAGCTGAACATAACATAATGATACAACCAAAGTAATCAAACATGCCTTAAGTACACATAATACTCTCTATATCAAGGAGGTGCAAGGCAGTAAGTAATATACAAGTACAAATATACAGAGGGTACGGTCAGTCTCAGGGGAGAAAACATACATTTGTGATGGGAATTCCCATCCCCTTCGGAGGCCCGAGAAAGTCCTCCCAGTGCGCTGGGTGGAGGTTCTCCCCTGGCGTACTGGCAGCCCAATTAGACGTTCTGTAGAACAGTAATGTAGAAGGCACTTACAGGAGAGTTAGTGTGTTGTAGTAGTGTTCATCCATGTGTTGCAGTAAAGCAGCGTCTCCTGTCGCTCCGGGGAGCCGTAAAGGTCGCAAATGCGGTAGTAAACCCGGAAGCGAAAAAAGCCGCGGAATGCGGTGCGCTTTTGAATTGGGTTGTAAGGGAAGATCAAGCGGGAGAATGAATCGTACCAGGAGTTCAAGGGAAGAAATGAGGATGTAGGAACTGCATGGGGGTCTCCTTCATCTGGAGTGAGCAGTCCAACGGCGCTACGAATGCAAGGCCAGCTTGGTCACCGTTTCGCCCCCCTCGGGGCTTCGTCAGGGGAATTCTCTGCGGTGTTGATTGGCATCCAAGCATCTAGGAATGATAATGGACTTAGTAGCATATAGATTTCCTCTCCCAACGTACAGGTATCCAGATTAAAGGAGCAAGAGGAATATAATTACCAGAATCAGTAGGTCATTCAATCCATCATGGAAGTAGAGGATGCCATGACATTCAGATGAATGTGAGGGATATGCAGCATCCACAGATGTTAAGTAGAGAGGCTACTGAGGCTCGCGGCGGCTTACAGGAGCCGAAGGCACAAGAAAACACAAGGCAATAAAACAATTAAAAACAGCAGTAACACAATAAAACAATGACGCAATTCAAGAATGAGCGTCACATCGACCCAGAACGAACGAGCAGATGGCGGGGCATGAGCCGGACCTACCCGCCGAAGGCATGCTTAAACAGCTAGGTTTTTAAATTTCCAAGCGGAGAGGCTCAATTTGTTTCTTGGAAACCTGTGAGGGGGCTGCTAGGAGGGGGGAGAGTGCCAATTTCCCACGGCACGCCTGATGATCGCTGATGGCACACTAGTGTGCCACGGCACACTGGTTGGGGAACACTGCCCTAGGGGACTCAGAGCAGATTGCAGAATTTACATACATAGGCAAATATTCAGTGCCTTCACAATCATATACAAATGAGACACACAAACACAAACAAAGGCAGAGGCTTCTCCTTTTCCATTTCTGGCTTCTGGAGGCGGTGCATCATCTCTGGCTCTGGGGAGGTGCTCTCCTCCATTTTTCAAGCTGAGGAGCCTATGTTGTCATCATCCGATTGTGTGACTGACCAGATTGCTTGGAGCATCTCTTTGCCTTTTCCCACTGAAGTGGTACCTATTTATCTACTCACATTACTTGTTTTTGAACTGCTAGGTTGATAGGAACTGGAGCTGACAAACGGGAGTTCACCCCATCTCGCAGATCGAACTGCTGACCTTCAGGCCTGTAGTTCAGCCAATCTTCAGGTCTACGGTTCAGCCAACCATCAGGTCCCCAGTTCAGCACAAAGGTTTAACCCATCACGCCACTGCATCAGCTTTCAAATATCTTGGCCTAATTATGTCTTTGTTATGTGCTGATATCAGATAAGGATTGGAGTGGTGGGTGGAAATAACTGTTTCTTATTAGGGTTTTTCACTTTCACAGTGGTCCTACACCACTAACTAAACAACTGCAAGAATATACTATAGTATGCTTAATACTGCAAGACACACAGGGTAACTGGGCTGAACACTATTTTTCAGTCCCAAACAAAAACACAACTATATCCAATATAACTGTAAATAGTATTTTACCAAAATTCTTCAAATATCTCTTGGCATTACTTCGCGAACGAAGATTCTTAGGAAGGACTCATCCCATGCTTTTTACAAGCGCGTTGATGACTAAAAAGGCCAATCTGAGATAGGCAAGTTTGGTTGCAAAAAGCACAGCAGAAAGTCTCCTTGGGTGATGTTGTTTCCAAGTTGCTGTTCTTTCTGCGTTGTCGTTTTGCTCCGAGACCCGTTCGGCGTGTCTTCTCAAAAGAGGCCGCAGCATTGTGGATAGTGCATCTCCATGCCTCCCGATGTGAGGCCAGGGTGGACCATTGTTGGTGATCAATCTGGCCGAGCCTGAGATGTTGTTTCAGAGAGTCCTTATATCTCTTTTTTGGGGTGCCTCGCTTGCGCTGTCCCTTGGCAAGTTTACCATAGAGTAGTATCTTTGGGAGGTGGTGGTCCTCCATCCTAGAGACGTGCCCTGCCCAGCGCAGCTGTGTTCTCAATAGCATGGCCTCAATGCTGGTGATCCCTGCTTGCTCAAGGACAGCAACATTAGTCACATAGTCAGTCCAGTGTATATTTAGGATTGTGCGAAGACAGCGCTGATGAAAGCATTCGAGGAGTCGTAGGTGTTGGCAATAGGTGACCCATGTTTCAGACCCATATAGGAGAATAGGAGAATAGACAGTATGATAGCTCTGTACATACTGATTTTGGTGCTTTGTCTCAGGTACTTGTTGCTCCAGACTCTTTTGTGAAACCTTCCAAATGCACTATATGTCTTTGCTAGTCTGTGATCTATCTCTTTATCAATCTTGGCGTCTGAAGAGGTGATGCTTCCCAGGTAGGTGAACTGCTGAACAGACTTAAGCACATATTTGCCTATGCTGACGTGGGGACGATGGTGTTCTTCCTGTGGTGCGGGCTGGTAGAGGACTTCCGTTTTCTTCAGGCTGACTTCCAGCCCAATCAGCTCTGCAGCTGTTGCAAAGGAGGATGTTAGGCGCTGCAGAGCTGCTTCTGAATGGGCGACAAGGGCAGCATCGTTAGCAAAAAGCATAGTCTTCGAATAGAATCCAATATAATATACATAATCACAATATTACAATAAAGAGCAGTGTTGAGGTGTGGACACCCTGAATCACCTAACGTAGCTTGTAGTCCAGGGGTGGGAAACTATTTTTTCCAAGGGGCCACACGAGAGCCAAAAAATATTATGGAGGGCCGCACCTAAAGGCGGAACTACATGCTAATCTACATAATTTATTTATTTATTCACTTACTATATTTACTATATATTACACATCATTAATATTAACATATTAATATATCAAGAAATATTCATATATTAGTATTAATATCATAATTATTATATTATAGTATATATATAAACATAATATATTGAAATTATCATATATCATATAACATTATATTATTTATTATATTATTTTATTATTGTTATAAAATTATTATAAAATAATAATAAAAACCACTAAAATAAAATAATGCTTCCTTATAGTCCCCTTCTCTGGAGATTTTTATGCAGAGGCCAGGCAGGGGAGGCAAGCCAGGGGCCCTTAGGCGGGCCGGATAGAATCAGCCAAAGGGCCGCATCCGGCCCCCGGGCCGCAGTTTGCCCACCCCTGTTGTAGTCCATTGAGCATTCTATTAGAGTGTTATACTCACGCCCCCAAGATTACACTTAGTTTTTGAGCGTCATGTAGGAGTATGAAGAATGTGTAATATTTGGCTGCTAAAGCCTGTCCCTTGTGTTTTTGTTTGGGACTGAAAAACAGTGTTCAGCCCAGTTACCCTGTGTGTTTTCCTGCACCACTAACCCCAACAATGTGGAGCTCCTATTGTACGAAGCACCTTTCACTGTAACCTTACTATTCCTGTGTTTGCACTCAACCTGCTTGTCTCACAATCAAGGCATGACTCATTTCAACCCACAACACTTGAGTTATCTGTTCGCTGCCTATGATGCTGAATCAGTTCTGAGAGGCAAGACAGCAATGATGAATCAGCAAGAGCAGTGTTTCACGGAACAGATTTGCGCCGTCAGGGTTTTGTCACTGTTTTGCTTTCACCCCGATGGTGACCTATTGGCAAAGCTAGATGCAAATACAGAAGTGTGTATGTAAACCCTTTAAAAATAAAGGAAATCCAAGAGTAGCACAGCCAGCGAGGGCTTTTGTAATGTTATTTATGAGAAAGATATACCATAAAGTTCTCCCAGGCACTGCTCTTTATTTACATTCCAGTCCCCTCGGGGAAATAGGGCGATCTATAAATAAGGTGGTATTGTTATTATTAGCTTGGGTATCCAGCAATGCCCAGGTTATTTGAAAAAGGCATTGTTTGTTTTTGGATGTTAGGTAATATCCTTTTGGTAATTTGTAATGCTATTTTTTGTAATGCTAATTCTTTTTGTATGTAAACTGCCCTGTGTCCCCTCAGGGAGATAGGGCAGATTATAAATAAAATATTAATAATAATAATAATAATCTTTATTGCGCAAAAAATTCTCAATTGTTAAAAAACAATTACGAAGATACATGGAAAAAACTGAAGAAAGATCTGACAAACTGGAAAAATCTCCAACTCTCCCTAATGGGAAGAATTTCACTAATCAAAATGACCGTGCTCCCAAAACTTCTCTATCTCTTTCAGAATATCCCAATTATAAGAAATAATACCTTTTTTAGAACGTGGAAAACAGAAATCTCCAGATTTGTGTGGGACGGCAAAAGGCCAAGGATCAAGTACAAAATAATGATAGACAGAACCACCAGAGGAGGAATGGGCCTTCCAGACTTAACCCTATACTTCGACGCGTGTGCCCTCATGTGGGTGAAAGAATGGATCTCTTTAAAGAAGGAAAATCTACTGACCCTGGAAGGCTTCGATCTTAGGGTGGGCTGGCACGCTTACATGTGGTTTAAACGGTCCAACATCGAAAAGAACTTCGGCAACCACTTTGTAAGATCGGCCCTACTTAGAGTCTGGAATAAATATAAAAAAATTTTCTATACAAAAACACCCCTCTGGATTTCTCCTTTAGAGGCGGAACACCGAAGGATACAGGGCTGGAACAGCTGGCCAACATATAAAGACTTACTACACAGAACTGGAGACCTGAAAACACATGAAGAGCTGAAGCAGTCAAGGATGAATATAAATTGGTTCCAATATATCCAACTAAAAAAGACCTTTACTCTAGATTTAAAAAAGGGCTTCCACGACGGAGAAGACTTCTGGGAGAAACTGATCAAATTGGAGAAAAAAAATATAGCAACCATTTATAATAAAATTCTCGAATGGAACACGGAAACAGAATTGATTAAGAGCTGCATGATCCAGTGGGCCAAGAATTTGGGGAGACAAATTAAACTACAGGAATGGGAACAAATTTGGAATAAGAAAATCAAGTTCACTTATGCGACAGATCTAAGAGAAAACTGGATCAAAATGTTCCACAGATGGCATATCACGCCTCAAAAAATTGGGATCATGTATAAGAACAGCCAATCAAACTGCTGGAAATGCCACGAACAACTGGGAAGCTATTACCACATGTGGTGGACATGCCCCATAACATTAAAATATTGGAGGGACATTCACAAGCACACGCAAAAAATCTTTAAAAAACCATTCCCCCTGAAGCCAGATTACTACCTACTGGGACTAACAGACAAAGATAGAAAGATGGACAGTAACAGTGAGATCCTCTTCAACTATATGGCTACGGCGGCTAGAATAGTATTTGCCAGACTCTGGAAATCGGATAAAATTCCTCAAATAAATGACTGGATGGACAAACTACACGATATAAAAGATATGGACACCCTTACCTTCCTTTTGAGAAGAAACACAGGCTCTATAAGAAGAAGAAAAGATTGGAGTCCTGTAGACCTCTACAAATATAAATGATGGACCAAACAGGCTAGTTTATAGCCAGTAGGATAAAACAGAAATATAACCTTTCTACTGTCTATCAATTAGATAGTAGTATGGTTAGAGATATATTTGAAGAAATGATAACCACTTTTAAGACTGTAAAAGAAGTCAACCTTATCTGTTTTTTGTTGTTGCTCCCACCCCATCCCCCAGCCCTATCCCCCATACCTCGATCCCACCCCCGCCCCACCGCCCCCTCACACCCAAAACCCCAGCCTACCCACACGGTGTATTACCCCCCTATTGTGCCATAGTCCATAAGTTCGTTACCTTGTATGTATTTATAAGCTGTAAAAAATCAATAAAAAATGTTAAAATAAATAAATAATAATAATAATCTTTATTTATACTCCACCCACTCTCCACGAAGGGGCTCAGGGCAGCTTCCAATAATCAACATATAGAGAAAAGAATATAGCAACAACAACAACAAAAATATTTTTAAAGGAAAAAGACAGTCTTTGCTTTTACTTTTTATGAATGCTTCCATTTGTAGCAACCCAGCCCCAGTTCTCATTCGTGCCGGGGGGGGGGAGGCCGCCCGGGGGTCCCACTTGCATTAGGACCCATTGAGGCTAATGAAGAGGCAGATGAAGGGGATGATCAGGCGGCTGGGCCTTCCTCTCCTACAGAAAGCTTAGCATGGGATCATGGCTGGCCTGATGGGTATGAGAGCTGGGGAAGCCAGACTGATACTGATGAGACTGAATCAGATAATCAGTATGAGAAACCAGGTGGTTACGGGTCACAGGAGAAAGTCCGGGAGTCAGCAGGGGCCGAGCCCATGGAAGTTGGAAGGGAGTCAGGCTCTCACGAAGATAGCGGCCCAGGTGCTGGGAAGCAAGGACGGAGCTTTGATAGGCGTCGGAGCATTGAGTCCAGCAGGAGGGAATGACACCGAAGTCTAGAGCGCCACAGGAGCGCAGAGCCCCGTAGCACAGACTGGCGCCGAAGCCTAGAGCGGCCTAGGTTTCACCAAGGGAATTAAGTATAGGATCCGTGGAAACGGATCCTCAGTTGCTCGGCCACTTCTGATCTGAAGGGAGTGAAGCGAGTGAAGATCCACGGAGCCAGGACTGGCTCGTGTCCCAAGAAGTTTTCTTGGGCCTTGATTCCTTGAACTTGCCTTGTTTGCTTACCACGGACCAAGTCTGTTTTTGATCCGCATTGCTTTGCGGAGACCTTGCCTTGTGTTTTGCCTTTGGATTACTACGGAACTCTTTACCATTTTTGAATGAACTTTTCTATGCCTTTTTGGACAATTTACCTTTTCACCTGTTTTTCATTATTCAATAAATAGTTAGCTGATTACTGTCTCTGTGTGTGTGATTAAGGGGCCGGGCCGAGTCCCTGCATTGTGACACCATTAGAAAATGTATAAAGATGTGGGTGAACTGCAATGTCCAAAAATTCAAACTTGGCCACATTGGGTCTGTGTACCAAGTTTGCTCCAGAATCAGTTCACAGTGCTCTCTGAACTACAACTCTTATATCCCCCTGAAAGGCTTACAGTATTATTATTATTATTATTATTATTATTTGGTCATGGGGATCTGTGTGCCAAGTTAGTTCCAGGTCCATCGTTGGTGGGATTCAGAGTGTTCTTTGATTGTAGGTGAACTATAAATCCCAGTACCTACAACTCCTATACATCGAGGTCCATTTCCCCACCCCAAGCCTTTCCAATATTTTTTGTTGGTCATGGGGGTTCTGTATGTTTAGTTGCCGATCAATTTATCTATGTTTGCTGTGTTCTGTAGAGAAAAGTAGGAAAGGCTTATGTGCGAGGCAGTGGGCGGGATCATTCAAATTCCACACCAGTGGGGAGAGTAAGGAACACTGGGATGTCTGTGGTGGAGGAAAAACAAAATCTAGGATGAAATTGTCCCCGAATGAAAGCATCCATTTGGTGGTGGGCAGTATGGTGTTTGTGGAGGACATTAGCAGGCTTTTGTACATGTTCACGGTGCTCGCTATAACCTGTAATGTCATTGGAGAGCGGGACATTGGGGTCTCCTGAATGGTGGAAATTACAGCTGTATGTGGCGCACACACATACGTATTTTCTCTTTCACACACACATACATATTTTCTCTTTCATTATGTATATAGATTATGCCACATCCTAGGAGTCCCCAGTGACACAATGGGTTAATTCCTTGTACCGGCAGGTCTGAAGACCAATAGGTCAGAGGTTCAAATCCAGGGAGAGCATGGATGAGGGCATGAGAGAAGCCTCCCACAAGGATGGTAAAACATCAAAAAAACTTCCAGGTGTCCCCTGGGCAATGTTCTTGCAGACGGCCATTTCTCTCACACGAGACGTGACTTGCAGTTTCTCAAGTCCAGGGGTGCTCACACTTTTTCAGCATGCGAGCTACTTATAAAACAACCAAGTCAAAATGATCTACATACCCACTACTCAGAGAGACATAAAAGCAAAATATTTAGAAATTTATTTCAGTGAGAGCCATATAATATATTTTAATACTAAATTCAACTAAATGTGAGTATAATAAACCCCTGAATTTATTCATAGTAATAATGATGATAATATTCATTCAGACTCTGCTAATAATAATAATAATAATAGTAACAACAACAACAACAGGTTCCTAGAGTAGAAGGAGACCTCCAAGGGCCATCCAGCCCAACCTCCTTTTGCCATAAGGGAAAAACACAATCAAAGCACTCCTCACAGTTGGCCATTCTTCCTCCCGCCCTGTCTGCGATCTACCACGATGCCCTACGTGATCTACCAGTAGATCGCGATCTACCTAATGAGCACCCCTGCTCAAGTCACTCCTGACACGAAGAAAAAAAATCAAAATCCTGCAATCTATCCTCCCAATTGTGATAGAGTCCCTTCCTCAACATAGCTCGTGAAAAATGGGGAGCTGCAAAGAAGTATTCACTTCTGTTCTTGTAACCTGGTGTACAGAAATAGCTTAACTCAGTGGTTCTCAATCTTCCTAATGACGTGACCCCTTAATACAGCTCCTCATGTTGTGGTGACCCCCTATCATAAAATTATTTTCAATGCTACTTCTCAACTGTAATTTTGCTACTGTTATGAATCATAATGTAAATATCCAATATGCAGAATGTATTTTCATTCACTGGACCATATTTGGCACAATTACCCAATACACCCAAATTTGAATAATGGTGGGGTTGGGGGGAGGGGTTGATTTTGTCATTTGGGAGTTGTAGTTACTGGGATTTGAAGTTCATCCACAATCAAAGAGCACTCTGAACTCCACCAATGATGAAATCGAACCAAACTTGGCACACAGAACTCCCATGACCAACAGAAAATACTGGAAGGGTTTGGCGGGCATTGACCTTGAATTTTGGAGTTGTAGTTCACCTACATCCCAAGAGCACTGTGGCCTCAAAACAATAATGGATCTGCACTAACTTGGCATGAAAATCAACATGCCCAAATGTGAACAATGGTGGAGTTTAGGGAAAATAGGCCTTGACATTTGAAAGTTATAGTTGCTGGGATTTATAGTTCACCTACATTCAAAAAACATTGTGAACCCCACCAACGATAGAATTGGGCCAAACTTCCCACACAAACCCCCCACGACCAACAGAAAATGCTGTTTTCTGATGTTCTTTGGCGACCCCTCTGACACCCCTTCGCGACCCCTCCAGGGGTCCCGACCCCCAGGTTGAGAAACACTGGCTTAACTCATCTTCATCACTTTGGTTTCAGCTGTAGGAACAAAACTGGACGGTCCCTTCAGCCAGTAAATATTTGTATTGCAGAGAGAGGAGACGTGCCATAATGCTAGCTCCCATTTACGGGATTCTTTGAGATCAATCTGTGTCAAAGGAAAAGCTTTCAACCATCAAATAAGGGACAATTCATCTAACAAGGGATAACCACTAGACCTGTGTGAGACAAGCTTTTCACCTTTCAAGTAATGGAGGTCTCGGATAATAAGTAGATTTGGCAGACTTAGAGACACCTGAAAACTGTAGGTATTGATGGCAATTTCCCCCACAATAGATGCATGAGCCTCAGCTGTAGTACACATAGGACAATCTTCCATTCCTGGGGTTCCTACAGGATTTATTTATTTATTTACTTTATTTATATTCCGCTATTCTCACCCCGAAGGGGACTCAGAGCGGATTACAGTACAAATACTTGCAGACAATCCCTGCAGTTCCACATATGACATAGACGAACATACGACACATAGACGAACAGAGGCAAACTTCTGGCCACCAGGGGGAGCTGACTCACTCCTCATCTCTCAGCGTTTTCCCAGCGTCCCTTTGTGGTTCCTTCCGCATTCCTCAGCAATTCCTGGAGTTCTTTAATGGCCTCATAAATCAGTCAAAATGTGCCTCCCCACTTTAATGTGGTACCTTTAACTCCTACTTGATCCTGGACTTATCGCTGAGCCTGGAACCCCAGGTTTCGGCGGTGACCAGGGGAGCATTCGCACAGTTAAAACTTGTGCGCCAACTGTGCCCGTACCTTGGGAAGTCTGACTTGGCCACAGTAGTCCACGCTCTGATTACATCCCGTATAGATTACTGCAATGCCCGCTACGTGGGACTGCCTTTGAAGACTGTTCGGAAGCTTCAACTGGTCCAACGGACAGCAGTCAGGTTGATAACAGGAGCGGCACTCAGGGAGCGCACAACACCTCTGTTGCGCCAGCTCCACTGGCTACCAGTTTGCTACCGGGCACAATTCAAAGTGCTGGCTTTAGCCTTTAAAGCCCTTAACGGTTCTGGTCCAACTTACATGTCCGAACGCATCTCTTCCTATGAACCTTCAAGATGCTTAAGATCATCTGGAGTGGCCCTGCTCTCAATCCCGCCTGCTTCGCACGCACGATTGGTGGGGACAAGAGACAGGGCCTTTTCAGTGGTGGCTCCTTGGCTTTGGAACGTCCTTCCGAATGACATCAGATCAGCCCCCTCCCTCCTGACATTTCACAAGAAGGTCAAGACCTGGCTATTTGACCAGGCATTTCCAGATGTAGTATGATTATCAAATTGAGACCTAAGGAACGACGACGATGCAATTGGAAATTAATTTAATAATGAGACGCTGATATTGTGTTTTTAACATTAAATGCTCATTTGTATATGTTGGAATTGTGTTGATAATTGTTGATATGTTTGTCTTGAGCAGTTCTGCTATTTGTACAGCGCCTCGAGTCGCCTTCGGGCTGAGAGGGGCGGTCTAGAAGCAAAGTAAATAAATAATAAATAAATATTTGACAAATGCAACTGTCTTTCGGGCTGCAAAGGTCGACAGCAGGCTACACGGCAAGGTCGAGCACCCACCCCGACCCGGGCAGGCCTTGAACTCATGAGATCTTATGCAGCTGACACTTAGCCAGCTGCGCCACATTCCCGGTGCCTATTGTGCATTCACAAGAACATGAAGCTTCACTTTTCCGTAGCTCAGCAACTTCTTTTCCCACCTTGTTTTGATTAGGTCCTCACTTGCCAAATTTAAAAAAAGAGTCTGCTTCCACATTTTCCCGCTGATGCGTGCGAGAGAAAGCCCATTGTTCAGCCTTTCAGAGATAAGCAGCCATTTAATATCCTGTTTCTTTTAATTCTCCTAAAATATTTGTTCCTAAAAGTTTGTCAGAATGGGGAGGTTAAGAGTTACAATGAGGAACAACTTCCAGGATAATTCAAAGATAAGGCTTAATAGCCTGACAATATCCCCTTTAATCTCTAATTGTGCTATTGACACAATGCCGGCCTATTATGTCTGGGAGGATTTAAGGAGCTTTCCTCCACATGTTCCTGATGGTTTATCATGTCAATGGGGGCCTGCATACATTTGTGTTACAAGCAGTCGCTGAGCTGAACTTGTGGCTCTATCTGCATGGCACATTCCCAAAGATGCCCTGAAACTACATTAGTTGCTTCTGAAGCTTAAAGAAATGGTCTCTTAGAAAGGGCGCCGATTATGCTGCCCTTGCTTCACTTGCTAGCCCTAGCCTAGGGTGGACCTATTATTCAATAAATAAACATGAATGCAAATTCCATGCACCTAATAGTCTCCTATTTGGTGGCTAGCAATTAGTTTTAGGCCACAGTTCATTTGTCAGCCTAAATACCCAGAAGGCAGCAGATCCTATCTCATCTCAGAAGCTAAGTAGGATCAGGTTTGGAATGAAGACCACCAGGGAGCAGCGATTATAACACTATCATTCTGCTATAATAATAATAATAATAATAATAATAATAATCTCTCTCGGCATTACTTCACGAACAAAGATTCTTAGGAAGGACTCATCCCACGCTTTTTACAAGCGCGTTGATGACTAAAAAGGCCAATCTGAGATAGGCAAGTTCGGTTGCAGAAAGCACAGCAGAAAGTCTCCTTGGGTGATGTTGTTTCCAAGTTGCGGTTCTTTCTGCGTTGTCGTTTCTCTTCGAAACCCATTTGGCGTGTCTTCTCGAAAGAGGCCGCAGCATTGTGGATAGTGCGTCTCCATGACTCCCGATGTGAGGCCAGGGTGGACCATTGTTGGTGATCAATCTGGCCGAGCCTGAGATGTTGTTTCAGGGAGTCCTTATATCTCTTTTTTGGGCGCCTCTCTTGCGCTGACCCGTGGCGAATTCACCATAGAGTAGTATTTATTCATTTATTTCCACCATTTCTACCCCACATCTCCTCAACCCCCGAGGGGGGACTCAGAGCGGCCTCACAACGGCAACAATTCGATGCCCAAAACACAGTAAACATATAATAAAAAACCACAAACAGTCAAAAATTAAAATACATTAAATACAGTTAACGCTAAAATGCATTAAAATACAATTAGCATTAAAATACATCAAATACATTCACATAGGTTAAAAACAGTATCTTTGGGAGGTGGTGATCTTCCACCCTAGAGACTGCCCAGCGCAGCTGTGTTCTCAATAGCATGGCCTAAATGCTGGTGATCCCTGCTTGCTCGAGGACAGCAACATTAGTCACATAGTCGGTCCAGTGGATATTTATAATAACAACAACAATAATAATTTTAAAATATTTTTTTAAAAATTTATTTTTAAACTGCTTAAAGTGTAAAAGACAAAGAGTGAATACCATAAAAAACACTATCCAGAGCAGAAGAGAAAACTGGCAAATGAAGGCCCTCCATGGACAGACCTCATGGGCCAGGGGCAGGCATGTAGCCAGGGGGGGGCTAAGGGGACTTCAGCCCCCCCCCCCCGAAATTCTCAGTGTGGTCCGCGAAAAGGCCTTACTGGTACATTATTTAAACTGTTATGTGCATTTATATCATGATCTGATCACCATGCTCATTATATCCCACCTTCATGGGGTTATTGGGATAACAATACAAAAGGTTTGCTAGGGTAGATCCTCTTCCACCCAGTCTCAGCCCCCTGAACCAAACTCAGCCCCCCCCGAAACAAAATCCTGGCTACGGCCCTGGCCAGGGGTGCTTACACCTTTTCAGCATGTGAGCTACTTATAAAACAACAAAGTCAAAATGATCTACCTACCCACAACTCAGGGAGCCATAAAAGCAAAATATTTGGAAATTTTATTTCAGTGAGAGACATATAATATATTTTAAGACTGAATTCAACTAAATGTGAGTATAATAAGCCCCTGAATTTATTCATAATAATAATGATGATGATAATATTCATTCAGCCTCTGCTACTACTAATAGTAATAATAGTAACAACAACAACAGATTCCTAGAGTAGAAGGAGACCTCCAAGGGCCATCCAGTCCAACCTCCTTCTGCCATAAGGGAAAAACACAATCAAAGCATTCCTCACAGATGGCCATTCAGCCTCTGATGATGATGATAATAATAATAATAATAATAACAATGGGTTCCTAGAATAAGAGGAGACCTCTAAGGGCCATCCAGTCCAACCTCCTTCTGCACATGGGCAGCGTCGGAAGCCTGTGGGGTGGGACTGAGCCTTCCTCCTGCCCTGCCTGCGATCTACCAGGACACCCTACGCGATCTACCAGTAGATCGTGATCTACCTAATGAGCACCCCTGATGGGCCATCCAGTCCAACCCTCTGCCAAGGAGCAGGAAGATTGCATTCAAAGCACTCCCGACAGATGGCCATCCAGTCTCTGTTTACAAGCTTCCAAAGAAGGAGCCTCCACCACACTCTGGGGCAGAGAGTTCCACTGCTGAACAGCTCTCACAGTCAGGAAGTTCTTCCTAACGTTCAGATGGAACCTTCTTTCTTGTAGTTTGAAGCCATTGCTTCACGTCCTAGTCTCCAGGGCAGCAGAAAACAAGCTTGCTCCCTCCTCCCTATGACTTCCTCTCACATACTTATACATAGCCCTCATCATCTCTCCTCTCAGCCTTCTCTTCTTCAGGCTAAACATGCCCAGCTCTTTAAGCCGCTCCTCATAGGGCTTGTTCTCTAGACCCTTGATCATTTGAGTTGCACTCCTCTGGGCACATTCCAGCTTGTCAATATCTCTTTTCAATTGTGGTGCCCAAAATTGGACACAATATTCCAAGTGTGGTCTACCCCAAGGCAGAATAGAGGGGTAGCATGACTTTCCTGGATCTAGATCAGTGTTTCCCAACCAGTGTGCCGTGGCACACTAGTGTGCCGTGAGCGATCATCAGGTGTGCCGTGGGAAATTGGAACCTCTAATACCCTTTCTTCCCCCTCCTGTCAAACACTTTTTCTTCTCCACTCAAGCTCCCTTCTTCCCAGCCTCGCTCTGCTTACTTTGCCTCGCTTTGCTCACGCTGCCGTTTCTGCGGGAGAGGGGAGGGAGGAAGACATGACCCGTGCGGGCGCTACTGCACAGACTCGCCCCACGTCTTTCTCCCCCCCCTCCACAGTGCTCTCTGGATTTAGGTGAACTACAACTCCAAAACTCAAGGTCAATGCCCACCAAACTCTTATAGTATTTTCTCCTCATTATGGTAGTTCTGTGTGGGAAGTTTGATTCCATTCCATCATTGGTGGAGTTCAGAATGCTCTTTGATTGCGGGTGAACTATAACTCCCAGCTTTTGAGCAAGACCTTCGTGTGTGTCTTTCTGCCATTCCTGCCAGGATATCTATGTTGTGTTCATCGAAACAGGCCCAGGTTTCACACTGAGTGTATAAATACATTTAAAAACATATTAACTATATGTATTACTGTGTTAGAGTGTCATTTTGTGTCATTTTGGTTGGTGGTATGCCCCAGGATTTTGTAAATGTAAAAAATGTGCCGCGGCTCAAAAAAGGTTGAAAAACACTGATCTAGACACTATATTCCTATTGATGCAGGCCAAAATAATATAATATTATTAATAATAACTTTATTTATATACTGCTCTATCTCCCGGAGGGGGACTCAGGGCAGTTTCCAAGTAACATCACCAAAACATACAGTGTAAACAGCATGACATAAAATTAACAAAACAACATAAGCATAAAATTATCACAATAACACACATATATATTAAAAATAATCCTGCCTGTTCAGAGCAATTAAAAGGCCGGGCTGAGGCTAGTGCAAACTCAAAATATGAGGGGACCGGGAATTAAGTATAGTGCTATAACAGGCTAACAAAAATCCTGTTGGTACTGTGTAGCCTTTCCTAGCTTGCATGCTATTCCCCATTGACGCCTTTTGCCATCATGACCATAATTGAATCTTGCTTGGCCACATATGTCCTGGTTTTCACCTCTGAAACATTGGATGTATTGCTATAATCCATCTGTTGCTTGCTGCCAGACAGCTGCTAAATGTTGTTTGTTCCCTTGGGCATGGGTTTGGGGCTATGTGAGCGTTTTATCAAGTCTGTTCCATCTTGGATTGCCTTCAAAATGTCCTTTTCTGAAAAGCGTTCTCTGGGACTAGTTTCTTCCAAGTCCTTAGATACTTGTGTCCTTTGCCTTCCAAATTTCCGTTGGATCCCTCGTTGTCAGGAGTTGCCATCTCTGCTTCTTCGAGGGGACGCCAGAGTGTTGACACCTGCCTTGTTTGGGTCGTTGTTGCGTAGGAAGGAGGGAGATGAAGAATGCCCTTCGGCTTTGAGAGCGGCAAAGGCTTCGGGTGTCAGAAAATGGCTCTGCTGAATGTCAGCTGTACAGAAAGCGGCCCTGATGTAGTCCTCGGTCTGTCAGCACCCAAAAACATCAGAGTGAAATATCCCAAGGCCTGCCTGCCAAAAAGGGCCCATTCCCATGGCTGGGAGACTCTGTTGGCAGCCTCTGTTGGCATCCGCTCTCCTGTGGGCCAAAGCTTTAAGTCTCTCTCTCTACACACACACACACCCTTCCCATCACATCAGCTATAAACTCTCCAAGGAAAACACCCATGGAGGAGGGGAAGGGTCTTTTGTCTTTTGCAGGATGCTTTTGGAGCATTGTGGTGCCCCCTATTTTGCAACCCAAGTCTCTGAAAGACTAAGCCATCTCCCCTGTGAGGCCAGATTACAAGTTTCCGCTGAGAAGTTGGTGAATAAGTGTGACAAATCATGCCAACAGCTTCTTTTGGGTGCACTGGCACTGCCATTCAAGCCAGTGGCCAAAGACTCGGTTCTGCTGGGGTTGCATTGCAGCCCTTGACTTGATTTAGAAAATAAGCTTTTGCTGCAATATGTCCCTGGATTGGAATTCTGTTCCCCCTCCCAAGCTCAAGAGAAATACCCCTCCCCCTTCTCATCTATTTATCTCAGTGTTTCCCAACCACTGAGGTTTCCCAAGCACATGAGGGCCAGCACGGTCAAGTCAGATATGGCGATGCTCTCTCAGAGCCTTTTCTAATAACTAATGGAGTGAAACAAGGTTGTATTCTTGCACCAACCCTATTTACAATCTTCTTCAGCATGATGCTCCAAAGAGCTATGGCAGACCTTGAAGAAGAAGACGGCATATATATACGCTAGGCATGGTTTAGAACCCAAAAATAGGGAATCGAAAATCTAATGGGGGGGGGGGGGGGATTTTTTTATTAGTAATAGAAAGACTTTCAAAAAAATACCAAAAATTTCAAAAATGTAACGTAATTACTAACGAAATTCGTTAGTAGTGCTAAAGTAGGCAAAGCAGGGAAACAGGACTGACACTGTTTTAAGCACAGGCAAATCAAGGGGCAACATTTCCCTTGGTTTCCTTAATGCAGGGAGATATAATGCATTAATATATTATTATTAATATTATTATTAATATTATAAAAGGACAGGGTTTCTTTGCAGGGACATATAATGCATTAATATATTATTATTAATATTATTAAATAAAATAGTTGCCCACCTCTGGTGCAGGCCTTGCTAATCTGTAGAGTTCTCCTCACTCCAGCTTTCCCCCATTCAGTTTTACCATAGCACTCTAGGATCTCCGTTTGAACTCTATGGCTTTTCTTGATTCTGAACTCTTCCTTCTCCTCTCCATGCTCTTTTCACTCCTGCTGCCCTTCTCTCAGCAGTTCTTATGTCCTTCTGCTCTGTCCTTCTATCTAAACCCCCTTCCTGGGTGTTTAAACCGCTTTTTTCCTCAGTCCTCCAGCCCCTCTAGGAGTCCCGATCTGGATCTCTCTATCGTTTCCGGCTCCTTTTTCACTTCCTGGAGGTAGGCCTTTCACTCTAATTAGGCTCCAAGCATGGAAAGGCCCCGATTTGACTGTGAGTTATGTCTGCAAAGCTATTTTGGAGGGGGAAATTTTCCTGTTGGGGGGGCATCCAAAATATTTACTAATCTAATGAAAATTTGGGCCCAGGGAGTGCAGAAAAGAAAGTCCACTTCCGGGATTGCCACTGTGATGCGTATAAACTTGAAAGTCCTATACATACGAATCCCTTCCGATTTCTTTTAATTTTCATAACTTTTTTCTCATGCCTAATATACGCTATCGTACTACTGATGGCAGCTTGTTCAACTTAAGCCATCTGAGGGCTCGCACTAAGACTCTAAACTATCCAGTCCGTGAGGTGCTTTTTGCTGATGATGCTGCCCTTGTCGCCTATTCAGAAGCAGCCCTGCAGCGACTCACATCCTGCTTTGCAACAGCTGCAGAGCTGTTTGGGCTGGAAGTCAGCCTGAAGAAAACGGAAGTCCTCTACCAGCCCGCACCACAGGAAGAACACCATCATCCTCACGTCAGTATAGGCACATATGTGCTTAAGTCCGTTCAGCAGTTCCCCTACCTGGGAAGCATCATCTCTTCAGATGCCAAGATTGACAAAGAGATAGATCACAGATTATCAAAGGCATATAGTGCATTCGGAAGGCTTCACAAAAGAGTCTGGAGCAACAAGCACCTGAGGCAAAGCACCAAAATCAGTGTGTACAGAGCTATCATACTGTCTATTCTCCTCTATGGGTCTGAAACATGGGTCACCTATCGCCAACACCTACGACTCCTTGAACGCTTTCATCAGCGCTGTCTTCGCACAATCCTAAATATACACTGGACTGACTATGCGACGAATGTTGCTGTCCTTGAGCAAGCAGGGATCACCAGCATTGGGGCCATGCTATTGAGGACACAGCTGCGCTGGGCAGGGCACATCTCTAGGATGGAGGACCACCGCCTCCCAAAGATACTACTCTATGGTGATCTCGCCACGGGTCAGCGCAAGAGAGGCGCCCCCAAAAAGAGATATAAGGACTCCCTGAAACAACATCTCAGGCTCGGCCAGATTGATCACCAACAATGGTCCACCCTGGCCTCACATCGGGAGGCATGGAGATGCACTATCCACAATGCTGCGGCCTCTTTCGAGAAGACACACCGAATGGGTCTCGAAGAGAAACGACAACACAGAAAGAATCGCAACTTGGAAACAGCATCACCCAAGGAGACTTTCTGCTGTGCTTTCTGCAACCGAACTTGCCTATCTCAGATTGGCCTTTTTAGTCATCAACGCACTTGTAAAAAGCGTGGGATAAGTCCTTCCTGAATCTTCATTCGCGAAGTAATGCAGAGAGAGAGATCTCAGTGTTTCCCAACCAGTGTGCCATGAGCGATCATCAGGTGTGCCGTGGGAAATTGGAACCTCCAATACCCTTTCTTCCCCCTCCTGCCGAACACTTTTTCTTCTCCACTCGGGCTCCCTTCTTCCCAGCCTCACTCTGCTCACTTTGCCTCGCTTTGCTCACGCTGCCACCATTTTGATCCGAGAGGGCAGTGTGAGCGTGTTCAGGAGGGGAGGGGGGAGGGAGGAAGACGTGGGGTGAGTCTGCGCAGTAGCGCCCGCACGGGTCACAACTTCCTCCTTTTCCCCTCCCCTCCTGAAGAAGGGAGCCTGAGTGGAGAAGAAAAAGTACGTAAGTGTTTGGCAGGAGGGGGAAGAAAGGGCGCGAAGGGGGAGGGGGAGGAAGAGGTCTCTGTTGAAAGCTGGCATGGGCAAACTTGGACCTTCCAGGTGTTTTGAAATCCAACTCCCACCATTCCTAGCAGCCTCAGGCCCTTTTCCTCCCCCCCCCCCAGCCACTTAAGCAGGAAAGGGCCTCAGGCTGTTAGGAATGGTGGGAGTTGAAATCCAAAGCACCCAGAGGTATTGTTTGAGTCCACAGTGCTCCCTGAGTTTAGGTGAACTACAACTTCCAAACTCAAGGTCAATTCCCAAGCAAGCCCTTTCAGTACTTTCTGTTGGTAATGAGAGTTCAATATGCCAAGTTTGGTTCAATTCCATTGTTGCAAGAGTTCAGGATGCTCTTTGATTGTGTGTTAACTATAAATCCCAGAAACAGTAACTCCCAAATATCAAGGTCTATTTCCCCAAACTCCATCTGTGTTCACATTTGGGCATATTGAGTATTCATGCCAAATTTGGTCCTGATCCAACATTGTTTTAGTCCACAGTGCTCTCTGGATATAGGTGAAGTACAACTCCAAAACTCAAGGTCAATGTCCACCAAACCCTTCCAGTATTTTATGTTGGTCATCGAAACAGGCCCAGGTTTCACACTGAGTGTATAAATACATTAAAAAACATATTTTCTATATGTATTACTGTGTTAGAGTGTCATTTTGTGTCATTTTGGTTGGTGGTGTGCCCCAGGATTTTGTAAATGTAAAATATGTGCCACGGCTCAAAAAAGGTTGAGAAACACTGATTTATCTATCTCACTCCAGGGGTAAAATGGAAGTTACTGCTTCCAAGACCCCCAGGACATTACAAATCCGTTTTCCCAGATGTGTTTGGTTCTCAGTAAAATGGACTCTCATCACACTGCCAAATTCTAGTGCCCAGAAGAAGATGCAATGAGAAATGTTGCTTGAACCAGCTTTAAGGAAATGGAAGGGCCAGGCGCCTGGAGAGGCGGATTTATTCAGCTTTTTTATTTTCCTGGGTGGTTTTGTATTGCTGCATTTGTGTGCAAGAAAACAGAAAGGAAAAACTATGTGGAAGAGGAAAAGGAAGGAAGGGAGAAGGGAGGACAAAAAGAAGGGAGAGAAAGAATTAGGGGGGAAAGAAGAAGGGAGGGGAAAAGGGTGGGAGGAAAGGGAAAATGGGGGCAATTAGGAAAAAGGAGGGGAAAACTGAATCCAAAAGAAAGAAGAGGAAGGGGAAACTGAGTCAAGAAGGAGGAAGTAATAGGAAGGAAGGAAGGAAGGAAGGGGAAAACTGAGTCAAGAAGGAGGAAATAATAGGAAGGAAGGGGAAACTGAGTCAAGAAGGAGGAAATAATAGGAAGGAAGGAAGGAAGGAAGGAAGGGGAAACTGAGTCAAGGAGGAAATAATAGGAAGGAAGGCGGAAAACTGAGTCAAGAAGGAGGAAATAATAGGAAGGAAGGAAGGGGAAACTGAGTCAAGGAGGAAATAATAGGAAGGAAGGATGGGGAAAACTGTCAAGAAGGAGGAAATAATAGGAAGGAAGGAAGGAAGGAAGGAAGGAAGGAAGGAAGGAAGGAGAAAACTGAGTCAAGAAGGAAGAAATAATAGGAAGGGGAAACTGAGTCAAGAAGGAGGAAATAATAGGAAGGAAGGAAGGAAGGAAGGGGAAACTGAGTCAAGAAGGAGGAAATAATAGGAAGGAAGGAAGGAAGGAAGGGGAAACTGAGTCAAGAAGGAGGAAATAATAGGAAGGAAGGAAGGAAGGAAGGGGAAACTGAGTCAAGAAGGAGGAAATAATAGGAAGGAAGGAAGGAAGGAAGGAAGGGGAAACAGAGTCAAGAAGGAGGAAATAATAGGAAGGAAGGAAGGGGAAACTGAGTCAAGAAGGAGGAAATAATAGGAAGGAAGGAAGGAAGGAAGGAAGGGGAAACTGAGTCAAGAAGGAGGAAATAATAGGAAGGAAGGAAGGAAAAACTGAGTCAAGAAGGAAGGAAGAAAATGAGTCAAGGTGGAAAGATGGAGGAAACTGAGAGAAAAAGGAAGGAAGGAAGGGGGGAACAGTCAAAAACAAAGGAGCAAACAACCAGGAAGGAAGGAACAGAAGGAAGGAATGAAAGAGGAAACTGAGTAAAAAAGGGAGGAGGAAAAAGAGTCAAGAAGGAAGGAGGAAACTGAGTTAGTTAGGAAGGAAGGAGAAAACTAAGTGAAGGAAGGAAGAGAGAAACTGAGACAAAAAGGAAGGAAGGAGGAAACTAAATCAAAAAGAAAGGAAGGAATAGTAAAAAAGGAAGAAAGGAAGGAGAAAACTGAGCCAAGAAGGAGAGAAGGAAGGCGAAACAGTCAAGGAAGAAAGGAAGGAAGTGAGTCAAAAGAAAAGAAAGGAAGCAAATGAAAAAGAAAGGAGGGAGGGAGGGATTGAGACCGGAAGGAAGGGAGAAACGTAGTCAGAAAAGAAAGAAGGGGAAAACAGTCAGAGAAAAGGAAGGAAGGAAGGGTGGGTGGGAGAGGCAACGAATAAAGGGGGGGGCAGTCTAAGCTAAAGATCGTAACAAATCGTAACCGGGAATGAAGGAGGGAAGGAATGAAAAGGAGAGAGAGAGAGGAAGGTGTCTGGAAGGAAGCGGAGGTGCGGAGGAAAGGGGAAGAATGGAGATGCAGGAACGGGGAGAGAGAGAGAGAGGAGAGAGAGAGGAGAGAGAGAGAGGAGAGAGAGAGAAGAGAGAGAGAGAGAGGAGAGAGAGAGGAGAGGAGAGAGAGAGGAGAGAGAGAGGAGAGAGAGAGGAGAGGAGAGAGAGAGAGAGAGAGGAGAGAGAGAAGGAGAGAGGGAGAGGAGAGAGAAGGAGAGAGAGAGAGAGAGAGAGAGACCCCTCCTGCCCTTGGTTAACTTCCCAGGGCATGCCGGCTATTGTTTCTCCCTGGGATGCCTGAAAGCGGGTTTGGCTGAGGAAGGAGAGAGGAGGGGGCGAGATCGGGCGCCTCCTCCTCTCTTCCTCCTCCTCTTCTTCCTCTTCCTCCTCTTTTTCGGGCGGCGGAGGAGAGAGCCGGGGAGGCGAGGCGAGGCGGTGGCGGGCGCGCGTCCCTCGGCCCCTTCCTTTTCGGGGGCGGGATCCTCCGGAGGGGCAGGGGGGAGCCTCCCGCCCCTTTGGCTCGCCTTCCCAGCTTCGCCTCCCTCCGCTGTCCTCCGCTGTCCTCCGCTTTGCTGGGCTCCCGAGGCGTCCCGGCTCCTTTCCCCCCGACCCACCCCGCAGAAGGAAGGATTTGCCTGCCATGAAGCAACGAGAGGGCTGTGGATTTTGATGCGAGAGACCCGTCTTGGGCTTGTGGTTGTGTGTTTTTGTTCCCGGCCGGGCTGGACCTTTTCGGCGGCTCTTGGGCTTGCGGACCCCCGATGAGGTAAGGGCGGCGGTCCTTCCACACACACACACACACACACACACACCCCTCCTCGAGCCTTGGCTCCGCTTCCACGGCTTGCGAGGTTGGGAGGCTGTTTCCCGAGCCTTTCCGGCCCCGATCCGCGCCTCGGAGAGGATTGAGAAAGTTGCCTGTTGTGACAAAAGGGAAGGTGTGCGTTCTCGGGTGTGCTGCGAGGAAACGGGAGCCGCGTTTTTTGGGATTTTTGGGGGTATGCCTTGGCGAAGGATGGGGCGACCTTTCGGGAGATATTCGGGTCTTGGGGAGCCAAGATTTGGGGGATACCTGGAACCCCAGAGAAGCTGCTGCGGATAGGGAGCCCGGTTTGGGGAAAAGAGCCCCTAGAAAAGGCTGCCACCCAACCGATCAACGCCAGCAAAGGCTCCTTTCTCCTTCCCGAGCCCTCCTTGGACAAGCTCTGCATCCCTTTGGATTAGAAGAGCCACTTTGTCTATTCCTTTCCCCCTTGACTCTCTCCTTGCTTCCTCCTTGGGGCTCAGAGAAGAAGAGAAGGAGGGTGTTCATATGCCAGAGATGCCCCGATGTGGCCAGCCGATCCTTCTTTCTTTTTCTCCCCTCTCTTTCCCTCTTTTTTTCTCTTCCTTCTCTTCTTTCCTTCCTTCCCTTAGCCTAACAGCCTGTCTGCGTTCGGTCTGCCCTTCCTTTCTTCTCCTTCCCCTTCTTTCCTTCTCCCCATTCCTTTTTTCCCTTCATCCCCTTCCCTTCTTCTCCATCCCCTTCCTTCCCTCCCTTCTCTTCGGTTCCTTTCTCTTTCAGTTCCTTTTTCATTCCTTCCCCCTTTTTTTCCTTGCCCTCCTTTCCTCCTTTCCTCCTTTTCTTCCTTCTTTTCCTTTCTATTCCCTTTCCTTCCTTTCTCTTGCTTCCATTCTTTTCCTCTCCTTTTCTTCCTTCTTTTCCTTTCTATTCCCTTTCCTTCCTTTCTCTTGCTTCCATTCTTTTCCTCCCCTTCTTTCCTCCTTTTCTTCCTTCCCTACCATTCTTTTCCATCCTCTTCTTTTCTCCTTTCCTTATTTCTTCCTTCCCTTCATTTACTTTCTATTCCCTTTCCTTCCTTTCCCTCCCTTTCCTTCTTTTCCTTCCCCTTCTTCCCCTCTTTTCTTCGTTCTTCCCTTCCTTTCTCTTCTCTTCTTTCAATTTCCTTTCTCTTGCTTCTTTTCTTATTTCCTTCCCTTCAGTTCACTTCCCTTCTTTTCCTTCCCCCCTTTTCCTTCTTTTCTCCTTTCCTTCCCTTCTTTCCTTTCCATTTCCGATCTCTTCCTTCCCTTTGTTTCCTTTCCAGTCCCTTTCCTTCCTCTCTTCCTTCCCTTCTTTTCCTTCCCCTTCTTTTCTCCTTTCCTTCCTTCCTTCCCTTTCCTTCCTTTCTTTTTCTTTCCTTCTTTTTCTTTCAATTCCCTTCCTTCGTCCCTTCCCTTCTCTTCCTTCCCATTCATTTTTCTCCCTTCCCTTCCTACTCATTCTTTCTTTGCCTCCATCCTCATATGAGAAGTCCTCTGAGCAGCCGGGAAACTTTATCCTTTATCATCCTTTCTCGACCTGTGGGAGAGGGAACGAAGGAAGTCTGGGGACCCAAAGCATTGGTGCAACCTTACAGTTTTGGAAGCTTGCATCTCTTGGTGCTGTTTTGTTTTCGTATGAGCATCACACAGTGGCCCCTTCTATACTGGCATAGAAAACCCAGAATATCTTGGAACTGAATTATTTGGCAGTGTAGACTCAGATAATCCAGTTCAAAGCAGATAATGTGGATTATATGCTTTTATTAACTGGATTATATGTTACTATAGAAGGGGTCAGAGAGAAAGAGAGATGGGGAGGAGAGAAGAGAGGGCTGCAGAGATGCTGGAAGGGCAATTTCCCACCGAGGGAGCTTTTCCCCATTGCTACCCAATACATCAGGAATGGGGACATGAAGAGGCCACCTCCTTGCTCCTGTGTTAGTGCCAAAGCCAGAGAGGTCTTGAGGTGGGTATGCGCTCCCACTTGTGGCTTGGAGCAAACTCTGTGTCCTTCCACACAGCCATATCATCCAGAATATCAAAGCAGATAACAACCATATCTGCTTTGAACTTGATTATCTAGGGCCCTTCTACACAGCCCTATATCCCAGAATATCAAGGCAGAAAATCCCATATTATCTGAGTGTGGACTCAGTTAATCCAGCTCAAAGCAGATTTTCTGCCTTGTTGTTCTGAGATATAGGACTGTGTGTAAGGTCCCTGAGTCCACACTGCCATATAATCAAATTCAATCTGGATTTTATACATCTGTGTGGAAGGAGCCTCTGAGGCCCATCCCTCTCTTAAGTAGTCTCTGGGAGCCCTTCCACACAGCCCTATATCCCAGAATATCAAGGAAAAAATCCCACATTATCTGAGTGTGGACTCAGATAACCCAGCTCAAAGCAGATATTGTGGAATTTTCTGCCTTGATGTTCTGAGATATAGGGCTGTGTGGAAGGGCCCGGCTGGGTCTGACCTTTGCATGCCTTCCTGTTTGTCCATCTCTAAGACTGACACTATAGGCTCACACTAACCCCCACTCAGGACCCTTCCACACAGCCCTATATCCCAGAATATCAAGGCAGAAAATCCCACAATATCTGCTTCGCACTGGGTTATCTGTGGGCCCTTCCACACAGCCCTATATCCCAGAATATCAATAATATAACAACAACAACAATAATAATACTTTATTTATATTCCACCCTATCTCCCCCAAGAGGATTCAGGATGGATTATAATCCCAACACCAATCGACATCAAACAACCGATTATAAATCACACAAATAGTTATGTAATCAAATCGTATCTAACTATAAAAACATAAACATTATTTCAACTATGAAAACATAAACACAAAGAGGTGTTTATTTTATTGTATTTTCAAGGCAGAAAATCCCACAATATCTGCTTTCAACTGGGTTATCTGTGGGCCCTTCCACATAGCCCTATATCCCAGAATATCAAGGCAGAAAATCCCACAATATCCGCTTTCAACTGGGTTATCTGTCGGCCCTTCCATATAGACCTATATCCCAGAATATCAAGGCAGAAAATCCCACAATATCCGCTTTCAACTGAGTTATCTGTGGGCCCTTCCACATAGCCCTATATCCCAGAATATCAAGGCAGAAAATCCCATAATATCTGCTTTGAACTGGGTTATCTGTGGGCCCTTCCACATAGACCTATATCCCGGAATATCAAGGCAGAAAATCCCACAATATCTGCTTTCAACTGAGTTATCTGTGGGCCCTTCCATATAGACCTATATCCCAGAATATCAAGGCAGAAAATCCCACAATATCTGCTTTCAACTGGGTTATCTGTCGGCCCTCCCATATAGACCTATATCCCAGAATATCAAGGCAGAAAATCCTACAATATCTGCTTTCAACTGAGTTATCTGTGGGCCCTTCCACATAGCCCTATATCTCAGAATATCAAGGCAGAAAATCCCATAATATCTGCTTTGAACTGGGTTATCTGTGGGCCCTTCCACATAGCCCTATATCCCAGAATATCAAGGCAGAAAATCCCGCAATATCCGCTTTCAACTGGGTTATCTGTCGGCCCTCCCATATAGACCTATATCCCAGAATATCAAGGCAGAAAATCCTACAATATCTGCTTTGAACTGGGTTATCTGAGGGCCCTTCCACATAGCCCTATATCCCAGAATATCAAGGCAGGAAACCCTACAATATCTGCTTTGAACTGGGTTATCTGAGGGCCCTTCCACATAGCCCTATATCCCAGAATATCAAGGCAGAAAATCCCACAATATCTGCTTTGAACTGGGTTATCTGTGGGCCCTTCCACATAGCCCTATATCCCAGAATATCAAGGCAGAAAATCCCATAATATCTGCTTTGAACTGGGTTATCTGTGGGCCCTTCCACATAGCCCTATATCCCAGAATATCAAGGCAGAAAATCCCGCAATATCCGCTTTCAACTGGGTTATCTGAGTCCACACTCAGACAATGTCGGATATTCTCCCGTGACATTCTGGGATATAGGGCTGTGTGGAAGGGCCCAAAGTCCACACTGACCTATATCCCAGTTCAAAGCAGATAATGTGGGATTTTATTCAGCGGTGTGGAAAAGGGCTTCGGCGCAAAAACTCCACTCACAATGATTGAGGAGCCAGCCTTGGCTGAACCAAGCCACTACCTCCAGCCTCCCGTAGTAGCCAGGCTTTGGGAGATAGAGGGAGCTCTATTTCAAGCCAGCCATCAATTATGGATGGAAACAAATAAGAGAGTCCATTCTGAATTAGCCCCCATGAAAGTGACAGGGGCTGTCTCTTTTATCCCCCCCCCCCTTCCGTCTCTACCCTTTCATCTTCTCCTCCTGATGAAAAGGAGATTTTGTTGAAAGGCAAAGGAGTGACACCCCCCCCCCCCCACACACACACACAACACACACACACTTTCCCCCACCAAAGTCTCTCCACACCACCACCTGATACAGCTGCTTTCCTGGAGTAAGGGGGGAAAGCCGCCCCCATTCTGCAAAAACACCACCACTTGGCCATTAATAAATCATGGCTCCAAAGGCTCGCTTACCCAGCTGTTCCCGAGGGGTGATTGTTTCCTTGGACTTAAAAGGTGCCTTTTTGCAGTTGGCTTGGACTGGGTGGCTGCTTTGCGCTCGGGAAGTGTAACCGGAGAGAGAGAGAGGCAGAACATGCACAACAAAACGTGTTGATCTCTCCTTCAAGCAATGGTGCATTGATCCTGGAAGGGCTTTGCACAATTTAGGGTGAGTTAGTGACAGCGTTGCATTTCTGCATTGTATTGTCTTTGGAGGCTTTCGTGGCCTGGACTACTGGCTTGCGGTAAGTTTTTCGGGCTGTATGGCCATGTTCCAGAAGCATTCTCTCCTGACATTTCGCCTGCATCTATGGAAGGCATCCTCACAACCAGGGGTGGTCTAAGGTAACTTTAAATGGTAAGAGAAAATTATTTTGCCGCCCCCCCCCCTTAAAACATTATGGGCGGGGAAAGAGCCCCTTCTTCTGACGCAAAAGGGCCTTAATTTTGGGGGAGAAGAAGGGATGGAATCAGGGGCGCCATGTCGGGCCAAAGGGAAGAGCCAGAGGGCGGACTCTTTGCAGGGCGGGGTCTTGCCTCCTCCGTGCCTCCCCCTCCTAGCGCCGCACCTTCGGCTTCACGCTGGGCTCCTACTCTTCCTCCCCCTACGTGGGCACTGCTTCCTCCTCTTCCTCGTGCTTCCTCTTCCTCCCCGGTGGTCTCCCTGCGCTCTTACCGCACTGGCGGCATGATCTACCTCTTCCTGTGCTCCTGCACGCCACTCTCCTCGGCGTCTCTGCAGCAGCGCTACTACTCGTCGGGCTCCTCTTTGGCCGCGGAACATCGGCCGGACGCTGTCTGGCGGGCAGGGGAATGCGCCCTTTACCCAGATGGCGCCCCACGCAGCGGCGTCCTTTGCCTACCGGCAGGACCGCCCCTGCTCACAACCTCTGAGGATGCCTGCCACAGATGCAGGCGAAACGTCAGGAGAGAATGCTTCTGGAACATGGCCCGAAAAACTTACAGCAACCCATTTCTGCATTGCTAACTTGGTCTGGTAAACAGCTCAGGCTGTGCTAGAGAATCGAACTTTCCCGATCTCCCACAATTGTCTAGTTATGCTTGATAAAACTGTTTACAATCCTGCAGGTCCCGCTGAACGTTTGTCAACAGTCCGCCTGCTCTGTGTGCTTGTGCTATAAATAATTTCAGAGCGAAAACACGTATTTTTGTGTACTTTTCTGGACATCAGCAATAATAGGGCCGCCTGGTTGCAGTCTCTCTGTCTCTATATATGTTTACTGTGCAATTACGAGTATAGCTTTCGTGTAGCATGCAACCACAGCCTAAACAGATTCATCCTGTTTTCCTAAAGTCACCGCAGCAAATGCTACCATCCTGAAATGATTCGTGGGGAACAATTCTAAAAATGGTCTAGATGCCACCCATATATAAGATCTGCATTGGAAGTTCTTTCAAGCAATGCTCCACTTCTTCATTCATTCAGATGCAAGTCCCATTGTGTTCACTTGGCCCTTACTGCCAGTCGGATGTACTTCCAAGTTGGGTCCCAAATCTGTCAGCCTATTATTGATTGCCTGAAAGCAGGCCTTGTTGGATGTTATACATAAGCATGCATGGATACGATTGCAATGTTAATCCTAACATTATGTTTAGGTATTGTACAGGGTGACAAAGACAAGGACAAACAGACTGAGGGATAACTTTTATCCTGGAGCTGTAACTATCTCTCTCTGCATTACTTCGCAAACAAAGATTCTTAGGAAGGACTCATCCCACGCTTTTCACAAGCGTGTTGATGAGTAAAAAGGCCAATCTGAGATAGGCAAGTTCGGTTGCAGAAAGCACAGCAGAAAGTCTCCTTGGGTGATGTCATTTCCAAGCTGCTGTTCTTTCTGCGTTGTCGTTTCTCTTTGAGACCCATTTGGCATGTCTTCTCATTGTGGATAGTGCGTCTCCACGCCTCCCGATGTGAGGCCAGGGTGGACCATTGTTGGTGATCAATCTGGCCGAGCCTGAGATGTTGTTTCAGGGAGTCCTTATATCTCTTTCTGGGGGCACCTCTCTTGCGCTGACCCGTGGCGAGTTCACCATAGAGTAGTGGTCCTCCACCCTAGAGACGTGCCCTGCCCAGTGCAGCTGGGTTCTCAATAGCATGGCCTCAATGCTGGTGATCCCTGCTTGCTCAAGGACAGCACCATTCGTCACACAGTTGGTCCAGTGTATATATATTGTGTAACTATATTGTGTTGTCAAAGGCTTTCATGGCCAGAATCACTGGGTGGCCATGTGATTAGTTAACCTCTAGGATATGGATTTATGGTAACAAGCACCTTTTAGTTTATAGGCACAACTGTGTTTTATCTCAACACTCACGATTTTTTGGGTTATTTTTTGTTTTTGATTGTGTTGTATTTTGTGTTTTATATTGATTGATGTGTTATTAATGTGTACCCCGTTTTCTGGAGCCCCCAGTGGCGCAGTGGGTTAAACCCTTGTGCCAGGAGGACTGAAGGCCAACAGGTCGAAAGTTAGAATCTGGGGATGAGCTCCCTCTGTCAGCTCCAGCTCCCCATGTGGGGACATGAGAGAAGCCTCCCACAAGGATGGTAAAACATCAAAATGTCCTTGCAGATGTCCAATTCTCTCACACCAGATTTTCAAGTCACTCCTGACATGGAAAAAAAATCTCTCGTGATAGCATATTCCAAATCTTTAGGTGGATTTTCTATCTTTCCATTTATCTATCAGTCACAAATAGGTGACTCTACCTTGGCTTCCATCAAAGGCTGGTCAAATGTGTATTTATTTTCACCTGGTTCCCATACAGAAAAGTTGATAAGACACAGAGACAGCTGATGTGCCCACCGTAACATGCATCTCTTTCACACCAATTATCAAGACCAAACGGGACTTCACATTTCATTTTTTCAAAAGAGAAGGGGCAAATTTATCCCATTTTCTATATTTTATTGTGTTGTACTTAATGTATTATTTAGGTTGTTAGCAGCCACAAGTCCCCTGGGGCATAGTGTAGCCAGGATTTTGTTTTGGGGGTGGGGGTTTGAGGTTGATTGGGGGGTTTGAGGTTGATTTGGGGGAGGATCTGAGGTTGATTGGGGTCTGAGGTTGATTTGGGGGTCTGAGGTTGATTGGGGGTCTGAGGTTGATTGGGGGGGTCTGAGGTTGATTTTGGCGGGTCTGAGGTTGATTTTGGGGGGTCTGAGGTTGATTTTGGGGGGGTCTGAGGTTGATTGGGGGGTCTGAGGTTGATTTGGGGGGGGGGCTGAGTCTGAGCTAGAGAGGGCCTACGCTAGCAAACCTTTTGTATCGTTATCCCAATACCCCATGCATATGGGATATATTGAGCATGGTGATCAGATCATGATATGAATATACATAACAGTTTAAATAATGTACCAATAAGGCCTTCTCACAGACCCTGAGAATTTTGGGGGAGGAGGAGGCTGAAGCCCCTCAAGCCCCCCCTCCCCCCCGGCTACATGCCTGCCCTGGGAAGATGCGGGCGGGATATAAATAAGTATCATTATTAATATTATTATTATTATGTTCCAGAAGCATTATTCCCTGACGTTTCACCCACATCTATGACAGACATCCTCAGAGGTTGTGAGGTCTATACTGAACTCCATAGTTTCATATTGATGTGGCATTGGGGGCTGTGTGGTGGTGGTTGAGGCGTGGAGGGAGGGTGTGTTGTTTTGTGTTGTGTGCTGGGAAAAGTGTTTAATTTTGTTGTTCAATAGCACAATGACAATGAAATTGTTCAATTCCATGTATTTATTTGTTTGTTTTAAAATTAAGGTAAATATTGCTTGTTTGTAGAATGCATTGCTTTGCCTCTTTGCTGAAAGTAGAAAAAGAGGACTTGAAAGAAGATAGTCTGTTAGGTTGCTGTGAGTTTTCTGGGCTGTATGCCCATGTGAATTGTAGGCTGCTTTGCCTTCTTGTGACGTGTAATGCCAATGAAGTCATATACACCTGTGCCATCGGCTTGTTGTGTATTTTATTGTATTTTATTGTGTTTTATGGTGTTTTATATCCTGTTTTTAACTCTGAATTCATGTTGTAAGTCGCCCCGAGCCACCCGGGAGTGGCGACTCACAAATTTGAATAATAAATAAATAAATAAATACATTCTCTCCTGACGTTTCACCCACATCTATGGCAGGCATCCTCAGAGGTTGTGAGGTCTGATGGAAACTAGGCAAGTGAGGTTTATATATCTGTGGAATATCCAGGGTGGGGAAAAGAACTCTACAATGTCAGACTACCCAGAGAAACAATTGAAATCCACAAACATGTGGACGATTTCAGAAGAAATGGGAAATAATAATAATAATAATGATAACTTTATTCTTCTATCTCTCCTCCATCTCCCTAAAGGGACTCAGGACAGCTTACATGGGGACAAGCCCAATATAAACAAAGGCTGCAAAGTAATTAAAAACAAATAACAATAAACTATATTAAACAATAAAACCAACAAAATGTAAGACATCATAAAACATGAACCAAACATCGAAACAACCAGCAGCCGAGGGAAGTGAGAAACCATAAAAATGAACAAAATATGGCTACCAGTATTAAAAAGCTCTAAAATCAGGACAGGCAATAAAGAGCAACACTCATAAACAGCGGAATTCCAGACAAGAATCAATCACCTAACACCTCCCAACAAAGGATCCCCAGGCAACAACCAGTCGGGCTTTGAAGCTGCAAGGCCATTACATGCTAAGAATCAATCACCTAACACCTCCCAACAAAGGATCCCCAGGCAGCAACCAGCCAGGCTTTGAAGCTACAAGGCCATTAAATGCTAAGAATCAATCACCTAACACCTCCCAACAAAGGATCCCCAGGCAGCAACCAGCCAGGCTTTAAAGCTACAAGGCCATTAAATGCTAATCAAGGTGACCAATTGCAACATTCACACTTGCCTCAAGCAGTACTTCCTCCCATACTGGACATTCCACAGAGATATAAACCTCACCTGCATTGTTTCCAACGGACCACACAACCTCCGAGGATGCCTGCCATAAATGTGGGGGAAACGTCAGGAGAGAATGCTTCCAGAACATAGCCATACAGCCTGGAAAGTGCACAGCAACCCAGTGATTCCAGCCATGAAAGCCTTCAACAACAAATAGTCTGTTGTTGTCCCCGTCCCCCCGCCCGTCAAGGGGAGTTGGGGCTCTACATTTAAGAAAGTGTGTCATTATGTATCTCATTCAGTAAATGAAGCTATTTGTAACTATATTTAATGTGGTGAGTGACAGGCTTATTCTGTTCTTCTGGCAAGGAGTGTATAAACATTTACTCTAGTTCTAATAAATAGAAATTTGCCGATGAGTTTGAGGATTTTGGGGAGTGGGGCGGGGTGGCTGTAGTAAACTTTGAAGGTGTTTTGTAGGATCTCCGAGGAAAGCTCCCTTGCTTTTCTTTCTAAGTGGGGAAGGGGTTGCATTTTCAGCCCACCAACTTGCAAAAATGGAAATTTGTATTCAAAAAGCATGTCTAAGCTAGAGGCGGTTTTATAGGCTTTCCCCGTTTTTGTTTGAACCTGCATCAAAACGCCTCTTGATCTCTCTCACTCTGCCATCTGTCCCCACCTGGGGTCATTTAGGCCCGCAAATGACCAAGACAACATAATTATGTGAATGGACTTCATGTCACACAAGCCTTTGTTCAGGACCCATTGGGTGTCTCTGCCTTCCTTTCTCTAGCTAACTGGGCGAGGACATCTTTGTCACACAAACACCCCCCAGTCACTACCAGCGCCCTTTCTGGTGGTCCATCAATATATATTTAGCACTTTGAAGAAAATTGGCCGCTTGGTCTCAGCTGTCTGAGCAGCCGGTCCTCCTGAAATTGCTAGACGTTTGAGATTGGCACAAGATGTTTTCCTATTTCCATGGAAAGCCTACAGCGAATGAATCCAAGTCATGTATGTGTGTATCAAAGTGGGGCCATATTGGGCCATTTGGAATACAGCATGACAGATGTGTGTTTATGGTGGTTGAAGAGGAGTTGAGGAGTGTTTCCAACAATACAAGCATCGCTGGGTCGCCATGGATCTTGTGCTTAGCCTGACTCCATACTGGGATTTTTTTTTCTGTGTCAGGAGCGATTTGAGAAACTGCAAGTCGCTCCTGGTGTGTGAGAATTGGCCCTCTGCAAGGGCGTTGCCCAGGGAATGCCTGGATGTTTTGATGTTTTACCATCCTTGTGGGAGGCTTCTCTCATGTCCCCACATGGGGAGCTGGAGCTGACAGCGGGAGCTCATCCACGCTCTCCCCAGATTCAAACCTCCGACCTGTCAGTCATCAGTTTTGCCAGCACAAGGGTTTAACCCATTGCACTGGGAATGTGGCACAGCTGGCTAAGCACCGGGAATGTGGCGCAGCTGGCTGGGTGTCAGCTGCATAAGATCTCTACTGACCAGAAGGTCATGAGTTCAAGGCCTGCCCAGGTCAAGGTGGGCTCTCGACCTATTGTGTAGCCTGTTGTCGACCTTTGCAACCCGAAAGACAGTTGCATCTGTCAAGTAGGAAATTAAGGTACCACTTAGTGGGGAGGCTAAATTTAACTGATTTACGAGGCCATAAAAAGATCTCCAGCAAACATGCTGAGGAATGAAGGAGTGCGACAGCCCCCCCTGGTGGCCAGATGTTAAATTGCCTCTGTCTGTCTTGTGTATTTGTGTGTCTAAATGTAATGTGTACATTGTAATCCACCCTGAGTCCCCTGCGGGTTGAGAAGGGCGGAATAGAAATGAAGTAAGTATGTAAGTGTCAGCTGCATAAGATCTCTCTGACCAGTATGTCATGAGTTCGAGGCCTGCCCAGGTCGAGGTGGGTGCTTGACCTTTAAGTGTAGCCTGCTGTCGACCTTTGCAGCCTGAAAGATAGTTGCATCTGTCAAGTAGGAGATAAAGGTACCACATTAAGTGGGGAGGCAAATTTTGACTGAATTATGAAGCCATTAAAGAACTCCAGGAACGCTGAGGAATGAGGAAGAACAATAAGGGATGCTGGGAACGCTGAGAGATGAGGAGTGCGTCAGCTCCCCCGGTGGCCAGAGTTTGCCTCTGTTCGTCTATATGTGTATTATGCGGAAACGGCAGGGATTGTCTGCTAAGTTTGTGTACCTGCAATCCGCTCTGAGTCCCCTTCGGGGTGAGAAGAGCGGAATATAAATAAAGTAAATAAATAAATAAATTTTGTATCATCATCAAAGCAGGGGCAGAAAGACTTCAGATTTGTGAGACATACTCTGTTTTGTTTACTTTGGCTTTGATATCTATCATCCAGAGCTAGGGACAGAACACATCCTTTGAAAACCTAGGAATTTGGAATACTAAAAAATTGCACCTTTTACATGCAAAGCATTATGTTTTTTGCTCTTGTTTACTCAAAGGATTCATCATTTCAGCAGTGCAGTTTGACAGAGGGGAGGGAAATCATTTTGTAGCTGTTATTGTTAAACAGTTGGGAGCCGGGATGCCTGCCAATCCTCTGTAAATCATGTATGGATCAACTGGGAGATCCAGTTCCACCTTCTTCCTACCCTCCCTTTCATGAATGGCAAAATTATTATTATTATTATTATTATTACTATTTATATTCTGCCCTCTCTCCTTGAGCGAACTCAGGGTAGATCACAGGATTCACTATGGTTCCTTTGATGGTAAGCTTAAGATCTGATTTACTTTTTCTGCAATAACTAAGTAGGTACTACTGGAAAGCATCCAACTAGGACAGGAAAAAGCTTCCCTATTGTTTGCCCCTATTTGGCTATCATGGCTAGTAGTAGCTGGTGAAAGGTCTTCCTGTACATGTTTGCCTGATTCCGATTTGCCTGTTTGCAGAGAATGGGATTGTCATGTGTTGCTGTTGTTGTTTTCTCAAATTAGTGACTTCCATCATTGTGTTTTTGGGAGGTGAATTCTATGAGCTGTTGTGTGAAGGGATTCCTTTGGGGTCTGTTTGAACCACAACTTGAATCCATTCGTTTTTGGACTACCACTCCCATGGTCATGCTGGCTGGGGGAATGTGAGAGTGGCAGTCCAAATTTTTAAAGGTCTGTTTTCTATCTTATTTATTTATTTATTTATTTATTAATCATTCTTGTATGCCGCCACTCCCCGAGGGCTCGGAGCGGCTCACAACCGCAAGCATAAAACAGATAAAAACATCAGATAAACTATTCTAAATTTAAACTAAAACTAACTCTGCAGGATTACAAAAATCGACAACTAAATGCCAGTTTGAAGAGATAGGTTTTACAGGCCCTGCGAAAGGCAAGGAGGTCTTGCAGGGCACGCACTTCAGCTGGCAGATTATTCCAGATAGTTGGAGCCACCACAGAGAAGGCCCTACGTCGGATCGAGGCCAGATGGATGGTCTTGACACCAGACACCTCAAGGAGATTCAGGTCTTCATAGCGGAGTGATCTCTGGGGTTGATAGGGGGTGAGACGGTCCCTCAGATACATCGGCCCTAGACCATATAAGGCCTTGAAGGTTAACACCATCACACCCCCAGCCGTTCCCCAGCTGATTGCCCTGCTATGGAGTGCCTGCCATCCTTGGAGGCAATCCGGGCCTGTAGGGGGAGCAGTCGGCGATCTGAGGCGGCTGATCGCCCTGGCCAACTGGAAGACAATAAAGTCTTCCGGGTTGCCAGGGCGATCAGCCACCGTAGGTCGTCGAATGCTCCCGCTGCAGGCCCGGATCGCCTCCAGGGATGGCAGGCATTCCAAAGCTGCTGCTCCTCTGGCCTGTCTGCCGACACAGGCCCCACAGAGTCCGCGATGGGATGGCGGCAGCAGCACCCCTTCCTCTTGGCCCCGTCCCCGACGCCCTTCTCCCCGGGCCGGACAGAACCAGCTGCCGGGCTGCATCTGCCCCGTGGGCCGTAGGTTGCCCACCCTGCCTTACAGCCTCAAATGTTAGCCCTGATTCTGGTATATGCTGATTCCAAAAATGGCACCCATTTTCCTCTATCATTACTAGTTTTTGAGATATAGAACGTGTGCCACCTATCACTCCATCTGTTTGCCCATAGATTATAACCATATCTAAGAAATCAGAATTGACGTGGTCTATTCAAGGCAATTATCTGAACCAGTGCCACAAATAAACCTAGGAGCAGGCCTAAAAACCATAATGCAAAGAATCAAAATCAAAAACACAACAGAAGCAGAGACTTTAAAAAACAACCTCACTTGTAATTATTGGGGGGAGGGGGCGGATCCAATCTCTTCTTCTGATGTATGGGGACTTAAGCATCAGGTCCTCAAAAACCACGAACTGTGCCTTAATAAGAACATATTGGAAATACAGTAGAGTCTCGCTTTTCCTTAATCCCTCCTTATTATCCAACTTTCGCTCATCCAACGTTCTGTATTATCCAAAGCAGTCTGCCTCCCGCCTGGATCCACGGCTGTTTCAATACATTGCGATGTTTTGGTCCTAAATTCGTAAATACAGTAATTACTACACAACATTATTGTAGATTAAACTGATTTTTCTGTTGATTTCTTGTAAAACATGTGTTCTGGTGCTTAATTTGCAAAATCATAACATAATTTGACGCTTAATAGGTTTTTCCTTAATCCCTCCTTATTATCCAACTTTTGATCATCCAATGTTCTGTATTATCCAGTGCAGTCTACCTCCCGCCTGGATCCACGGCTGTTTCAATACATTGCGATGTTTTGGTCCTAAATTCATAAATACAGTAATTACTACATAACGTATTGAATGGCTTTTTCTGTCCATTTGTTGTCAAACGTGCTGTTTTGGTGCTTAATTTGCAAAATCATAACATAATTTGATATTTAATAGGCTTTTCCTTAATCCCTCCTTATTATACAACTTTCGCTCATCCAATGTTCTGTATTATCCAGTGCAGTCTACCTCCCGCCTGGATCCACGGCTGTTTATTTATTTATTTATTTATTTCTTCGACTTGTTAGTCGCCCTTTCCCGTAGGCTCAGGGCTCAAATAATAAAATCAGGGTAAAACAAAACACACTAAAATACAACCAGCGCGCAAGCATAGTATGATTAAACCTAAGCATGTTTCAATACATTGCGATGTTTTGGTCCTAAATAATAATAATAATAATAGTATGATTATGGTATGGTGTGTGGAATATGCATTTGGTATTGGTGGTGTTGTATTGTAAAAGAGTATAATACTGCCAATGATAATGTGATATAATAATTATATCATGATATTATAATTTGTATATTTGTATTACATGCAATATTGCTAACAATATTGCGATATGTTGTAGTGCAATATGATGTGTAGTGCTAATGTTGTGCTATGACAGTAATGTTAATTGTTGTTTTTTCAGTTTGCTATAAGCCACTCTGGCAATATTGTTATATGTACATTGTAAGCCACTCTGGCAGTATTGTTGTTTGCTGTAAGCCGCTCTGAGTCCCCCTCGGGGTTGAGAAGGGCAGCATATAAATATAGTAAATAAATAAATAAATAAATTCGTAAATACAGTAATTACTACATAACGTTACCATGTATTGAACTGCTTTTTCTGTCCATTTGTTGTCAAACATGCTGTTTTGGTGCTTAATTTGTAAAATCATAACATAATTTGACATTTAATAGGCTTTTCCTCAATCCCTCCTTATTATCCAACGTTTTTGCTTATCCAACGTTCTTCCGGCCCGTTTAGGTTAGATAAGCAAGACTCTACTGTAGATAGATTGTGCCATTAATTCCTTTCTGTTTCAGCAAGAGATAATATCTCCTCCAACATGTCGAATCCAAGCACTGTTTGCCTTGAGTTGACTACAGAAAGACTGTATCTTAAAATATTTCTTATCATCCTTCTGGGGCTTTGTTTGCTTGCAAATGCAGTGGATTGCAAAAGAATGTGTCGTTGACTCCTTCCTCCTCTCGTTTGGCTCAGGCAAGAAAAACGAGGAGATTGCAAATGTAGTCATTAAACATACTTCTAATTCGAGTTGAGAGTGTCAACACATTCTTCTTGATTGCAGAAATTATTAATATTTTACCCAAGGAACGGCTAAAGACGACAGGGATCACCGAGTGTTTGTTATGGTGGAGTGTTGTGTTAATTTCAGCCTTAAAAGTCCTGCATCTCATTAAATCGGCCCCAATGTCGCTTTCATCAAACTGCTGGGAGGACAGATGATCTGTCTTTATGCCTCCGATAAGCTGCTGCAGTTGCTGTTAAAATCCATCTAAGCTGTTTTATTAAGTTGTTACTCTGTTCGGTGAATAGCTGCCAACTTCAGGCTGAAAAGAAAGTATGTTCAGATTTGTTCCCATGTCACATGGAAGAATAGTTTGGTGAAAAATCACGCTCCGAGCCTTATCGTACTGTTTTCAATCCAGTGCCTTTGTGTATGTCTGTGTGCCGCTTGTTTTCTTTGCCTGGTTGTGCCTTAGTGGTCATTCCAAAGCAGCTGTTAGCAAAAGTTGGCTCATTTTATCGAGAATCCGGGTAGGGAAAGGGGGAGAGAGATAGACGCTATGATGTTTCCATTTCCAAATGCCAATGTTTATATAACTAGAAAGATCAAAACCCAGGGTGATGTGTGGATTCATTATAGCAAATGTGCAGAATAACTGATAATCATTGCAAACCAACCGAAGATTTAGGAAGTGTGCCTCAACATTTCATTGAAGTGTTAAACTTCCTTTTGGCCCCAAAATTCATAAGGAAACCGTCTGAAACACTGAAATGGATTACAGTGGGAAACAAAGGCGAAACGAAAAGCACAGCCTGAAATCGTATCAGGAGCACATGCATTCGAAATACAACTTAACAATTCAATGTGGCAGTACAGTGTTTCTCAACCTTCCTAATGCTGCGACCCCTTAATACAGTCCGCATGTTGTGGTGACCCCCAACCATAACATTATTTTTATTGGTATTTCACAACTGTAATTTTGCTACTGTTATGAATTGTAATGTAAACATTTGATATGCAGGATGTATTTTCATTCACTGGATCAAATTTGGCACAAATACCCCATATGCACAAATTTGAATACTTGTGGGGTTGGGGGTTGATTTTGTCATTTGGGAGTTATAGTTGCTGGGATTTATAGTTCACCTAAAATTGAAGAGCATTCTGGACTCCACCAATGATAGAATTGAACCAGACTTGGCACACAGAACTCTCATGACCAACAGAAAATACTGGAAGGGTTTGGTGGGCATTGACCTTCAGATTTGGAGTTGTAGTTCACCTACATCCAGAAAGTACTGTTTCATTATTATTTATTTACTTTATTTATATTCCGCTCTTCTCACCCCGAAGGGGACTCAGAGCAGATTACAGTACACATACTTGCAGACAATCCCTGCAGTTCAACATATGACATATAGATGAACATATGACATATAGACAAACAGAGGCAAACTTCTGGCCACCAGGGGGAGCTGACGCACTCCTCATCTCTCAGTGTTTTCCAGCGTCCCTTTGTTGTTCCTTCCGCATTTTTCAGTGATTCCTGGAGTTCTTTAATGTCCTCATAAATCAGTCAAAATTTGCCTCCCCACTTTAATGTGGTACCTTTATCTCCTACTTGACAAATGCAACTGTCTTTCGGGCTGCAAAGTCGACAGCAGGCTACACTTAAGGTCGAGCACCCACCTTGACCCGGGCAGGCCTCGAACTCATGACCTACTGGTCAGAGAGATCTTATGCAGCTGACACTTAGCCAGCTGTGCCACATTCCCGGTGTAGACTCAAACAATAGTGGATCTGGACCAAACTTGGCATGAATCCTCAATATGCCCAAATGTAAACACTGGTGGAGTTTGGGGAAAATAGGCCTTGCCATTTGGGAGTTGCATTTGCTGGGATGTGTCGTTCACCCAAATCAAAGAGTATTCTGCACCCCACCAATGATAGAATTGGGCTAAACTTCCCACACAGAACCCCCATGTCCAACAGAAAATACTGTGTTTCTGATGGTCTTTGGTGACCCCCCTGAAACTTCCTTGCAAACCCCCGGATCCCAACCCCCAGGTTGACACATGCTGCATTATTGCAAATGCAGAACTGCTCGATGTGCAGAATAATTGATAATCATTGCAAACCAACCAAAGATTTAAGAAATGTCCATTTAAATATTAAATCTCCTTTTGGCTCCAAAATTTGTAAGGAGATGTCTGAAAAACTGGAAAAAAATACAATGGGAAACAAAGGCAAAACAAAAATCACAGCCTGTATCAGGAGCACATGCATGCAAAATACAACGTAACAATTCTATGCATTAGTGATCATTCATGTCATCGAAAAGGTACACTTGGCTTGCATATTAATACTCACGTACTAACCAGGCAATATATATTTATAAGTATATGCAACTGAGGACGTACCTGCCTGTGTGATTAATAGTATTATTATTCTCTGTTTAGAAATAAACATTGCATTATTCAACAACCAGGCAAGTGCCTTTAGGATTATATCCCAATTTGTGTATTGTAAACATTGGATTGTTTCTCAAGTGAATGTATAGAGTTGCTGGTTATTTTGCACATTTCTCCAGCAGTTTGCTTTCTCCACAGCCTATCCATCTACCAGTATTTGTGCATATGATAAGATATTGTGGTGTGTTCATTTCCATAGCTTTTCTGTTTCATTAAACTTTTGTTAACTAAGCTCCATTAGCATTTTAACTACCCTGAAGTGAACTTCTGCCATTCTTTCAACTTGGACGCTGGGTGTTGCTCATCCATCATCCTGTCTTTGGCCACACCAGGCTCCTGACTCTATAACCATTTGGAGAAATCATCCAACTGTGAACAATACAGCTGGCAAGAGTCATTTTTTTTCTTCCACGCCACTGACAGCATTGTCTGGCTATGGTAACTAAAGTTAACATCCAGAACGGGAGGTTTCTTTTATGTTTGGAGGGTTTGGTTCTGCCCCAACAAGGCTTAGCTGGCACACCTGCGGAGGAGTAGGAGAAAAGGGGACAAAATAGATGCTGGGACTTACAGCACAATGAGGTTCTCAGGGCATACCGTTTGTCACTCAATCTCGAGTTTAGGAAACGTAAGTTTTTGGGGTGATAACGCCAAGGATCTCACGCTACTAGAAACACTAATACCGGTAGTTGCACAGGCAGTCCCTGAATTACAAACATCCAACCAGGGGCGGTCTAAGATAATTTTATATGGTAAGCGAACATTATTTTGGCGCCCCCCATGTAAAACAAATATACAATTATAATATCACAATACCATTAGTAGTATTATATTGTATCAATGTATATACAATATATTATAGTACATACTCATACTATATCATAATTATATTATACTGTACTACATTACAATATAATTATATTATAATATATTGACATTATAATATAATATAACATTCTACTATATTATTATTATAAAATAATAAATACAATTATTAATTTAAATAAAATTATCCTCTACTAAATATTTTCATTATTCCTATAAAACTCAAATAACCCAAAATAAAGTAAAATAAAATATTATATATTACTATTTGCCTGCACAGTTGAGCCTGTCTCTCCTTGATGCTCCCGTCCGGCGCGCATGGGCGCACAGGGAGGTGGGTGGGTGTGGTAGGGTTCACACATGATTGGGCCTGGCGAGGGAGTTCACCTCAGCTTGTGGCGGCTACTTCCGGTGGAGCTGTCAGGAGGCAATACGTCGCCAATACCCCTTTGGCTCCATTCCGCTCTCCCTTTGTCTCCGCCCCCTGCCTGACCAATTGGGTCACCGTATTCGGTGGCAGGGCGGAGACTAAGGGAGCAGGGAAGCACTCCCTGCCTGCCCGATAGAGAGTGCTTTGCTTACAGGCTTCTGCGCACAGGAGCTACTGGGCATGCGTGGAGGTTTTTGTGCATGCGCAGTTGCTCCTGCGCTCAACTTCAGCTCTGGAGCAACTGCACCTGGGCGAAAACCTCCACGCATGCCCAGAAGCGGCCGCCCAGAAGCGGGGCCCGGAGCAGGCAGCTACGGTGCTGCCTGAGGAACACCGCAGGCAGGACGCTGCTGGCGCTGCCTGAGGACCCCTTCCCAGATGGGGCCAGGACGCTGAGAGAAATCTACCCTTCGGAAGAGAAATTCACTCCTGAAAAAATTATCATGGGGAAAAGGTATCTCCATTGCAGTTTTATCTCCAATCTTTGCTTCCACAAAAGGTATATTTAAAATTAATTAATAATAGTAATTATTTTCATAATTTTATAATATATTTTTATTATGGTGGGGTCATAAGCCAGAAAAGGTTATGGAAAATGAACACATCAAACTAATTTGGGACTTCCGAATTCAGAGCACAATTCTCCTGATCTCACGATCGTGTTAAAAAACGAAGTATGGATTGTCAATGTTGCAATCCCAGGTGACAACAAGATTGAAGAAAAACAACTGGAAAAGCTGACATGATATGAGAATTTAAAGATTGAACTGCAAAGACTCTGGCACAAGCCAGTCAAGGTGGTCCCAGTGGTGATCGGCACACTGGGTGCAGTGCCTAAAGACCTTGGCCTGCACTTAAACACAATTGGCGCTGACAAAATAACCATCTGTCAGCTGCAGAAGGCCACCTTACTGGGATCTGCACGCATTATTTGCTGATACATCACAAGTCCTGGACACAATGTGTGATCCAATACAACAGCCAGCAGAGTGATCTTATTCGCTGTGGACTCATCTTGTTGTGTTTCAAATAAAAGTAATAGTATTGAAATACACTTTATTTATATTCTGCTTTATCTCCCCAGAGGGACTCAGAGTGGATTAAAGTACATATAAGGGAAACATTCAATGCCATTTTACATGAACAACGACATGCAATACACAGATAGACCACCTCCAATGTCTGGAGGCAATGCTCAACTTCCAGTCATAGGAAGGTGCTATTGTTCCATTTTTCCATGCCGAAGGAGCCTGCTGTCCATTGACATATCCGATCATTTTGCCAGTATGTGGACATGGGCACCCTTTTACCTTTCTGCCGTGGCAGTACCTATTGATCTACTCGCATTGCATGCTTTCAAACTGCTAGGTAGGCAGAAGCTAGGACTAACAGTCGAGAGCTCACCCCGTCTCACGGCTTCAAACTGTTGACCAGTCAGCAGCCTTTCCTGCAGCAAGGGTTTTAACCACTGTGCTACTGTGGCCCCACAATAATAAAATTTTATTTATATTCCGCCCTATCTTCCCTGGGGGACTTGGCTGATTCCAACAAAGAAAAGTCAATAATTCAATGCCTCAATTTACAGTAAGTAAAATTGTAATAATCCCACATAAAAGGACAGTTTAAACGTAACATCTGTAACTTAAATAAAAAACATAGTTTATCAAAAACTATAACCAACATAAAATGTGGACACAAAACAAAATCCAGTGATCACAGGGACAGAAAGAGGTGGAATCCTCTGAACAATCCTCTGAGGTGTTAACAATTCCCTATGCTATCCAAATCATATCTATATATATATCTAAAAAGGTAAAGATTTTCACCTGACATTAAGTCTAGTCGTGTCCAACTCTGGGGGCTGGTGCTCATCTCCATTTCTAAGCAAAAAGAGCTGGCATTGTCCATAGACGCCTCCAAGGTCATGTGATCAACATAACTGCATGGAGTGGCATTACCTTCCCGCCAAAGCGGTACCTATTGATCTACTCACATTTGCATGTTTTCAAACTGCTAAGTTGGCAGAAGCTGGGGCTAACAGCAGGAGCTCACCCTGCTCCCCGAATTCGAACCGCCAACCTTTTGGTCAGTAATTTCAGCTGCTCAGCGGTTTAATCCACTGCACCACCAGGAGGCCCATATCTGGAGTTTATTTTGGGCCTTGGTTTTCTAAAGGGGAAATACCTGTTGTCCCTTAAGCCACTTAATTCTGGGTATTTGTCTTCTAACTCATTGTTATTGGGGCCGATCCTTACATTTAGATCGCCCTGTATGTATAGCTATGAGTTAGGAAATGTAGTTAATATTGAGAGGTGGTACTTCTCTAGTTTACCCCAGGTTTCTTTAGTCTGATTTTTGGATTTGAGCGGTGGAATGTAAGTGCGCATGAATAGAAAGCTGCTGATGTTATAACTTACAATAAATTAATTCCAAAAGCTAGTTGTTCACATATAGGGTCTTGGGACCATAATAAAATGTTGCTGTTGTTGGAGTTACATTTTAAATATGTACCTGTTCCAACTTACATGCAAATTCAACTTAAGAACAGGCCCGGATTAACACTTTTTTGCACCCTAGGCCACACTTTGGAATTATGACCCACCCACACCACTCAGACCCACACTTGGCTGCCTTTCATCATGATGCCTCCGGAGCAGAAGAGAAAGGCCAGTAGGCACCATCCCGCCACCTCCAAGGTCACCATGTATTCCCACCGGCTGGAAAGCTCCGCTGTGCTCTGAAGATCTCCTCGGGAGTCGGGAGGCTTGGGGAGAGTGCAGTGGGTGCAAACTCGCTCCAAATGTGCACACGAGAGAGAGAACACGTGTGTGAGAGAGAGAGAGCAAGAAAGAGAGCATGTGCGAGAGAGTGAGAGAGAGAGTACAAGAGAGAGAGAGTACGAGAGAGAGAGAGAGAGCAGATACTTTGCCGGGAGAAGGATCGAGGAGGGGCATGAGAAAGGGGGGGAAAGGGGCGCAGACCATTTTTTTGGTCCATGATCTGCGCCCCCCCATGGCTTACACCCCTATGCCATGGCCTCGTTGGCCTTATGGGTAATCCGGGCATGCTTAAGAACAGACCTACAGAACCTATCTTGTTTGTAACCAGGGGACTGTCTGTATAGTCAGCCCTCCACATTCACTGGTTAAGTTTTAACTATAGTTTCGAGTTCCAAAAAAGTAGTAAATCAAAAATGCTTCGTCCAAAATGACAAACAGCAATAAGCTGCAAACAGTAATGGATACTTCCAGTTAATTTTCAGCTATGGTGGGAGAGCAAAGGAGGAAGGGATCACACAAGGCCAAGGCTTGTTTATGCAGGTCCCAGTTTGGGGTTTAGTGTTATGTCCAAAAGCTGTCATGGTCTGTTGCACCAAACTTGGAGTAGGTTTGCATTTTTAACAACACCGTTTGCAAACGCAGCTTAGCAAATTGTTACTTGGCATTGAAGGGTACGCTGGAGTAAATCAATTAGATCCAAACACCACTTGGTTTAACTGCTTTGGGATTTTGGGTTGTTAAGAATTATTTTGTTTAAGTATTCAGTTTTTCAGATTGTTGTTTACAAGCTGAATCTATTATACAATTGGATCGAATCTATTTTAGCCTCATTGACTTCAGTCATAAACTTAACTGACCAAAGACTTGGAGTGGACAGAGTGTTTTCTTTAGGAGTAAGATTCTCAAATGCAAAATACTTTTCAGCTACTTGAAGTTACACAATGTTTATTTTGCACTGGTTGCATGCCAGGTGCCTTTACCAAGTATGTTTTTAAAAATTCCAGTCTTGAGCACTCACCGAACCTCAAGCGCCTCTTCTTTGCACGGCGAGAATACAATTGGCAGGAAAACTTTGGAGCTATGAAAGTAAACAAGGCAAGAAACACAATCTTAATAATGAATAAATCAGTTTTCAACAAAAGTCATGAGGACTTAACTGGATTACTAACTGGATTGGAAATTAGCCAACAGCTGTTTTAGGCTATCCCAGTCTCAATCCGAAGGGCGACTTCATATATTTTCATGGAATTTCCATTCTATAGATCAGTGATTTTCAACCTTTTTTTGAGCCGCGGCACATTTTTTACAACAAAATCCTGGGGCACACCACCAACCAAAATGACACAAAATGACATTCTAACACAGCAATACATATAGTTAATATGTTTTTAAATGTATTTATACACTCACTTACTGTGAAACCTGGGCCTAATACGATGAACACAAAATATACAGTTATAGTATATTATTATTAGTAGTATTATCTTGCATTACATTAAAACATTATCATTATTATATGTATACACAATATATGTATACCATACTATACTATAATATAAAATACAACATACTACGTCATTGTCACAGTACAACAATTACATACCACATTGTATTATAACAATTATATCGCAATATTATTCACAATATTACATATAACGTAAATATACAATTATAATATCTTAATTTTAAATTGTGGTGCCCAGAACAGGACACAGTGTTGGAGTTGAAGTCCAAAACACCTGGAGGAAGGCCCAAGTTTGACCATATCTAGTCTAAACCTTCTTCCAAGCCCTGCCTGCCTTAATGTATAGCCAGAGTCTCCATGCCCATCTGTCAGGAGGGCTTGGATGGTGCCTTCCTGCTTGGCTGAAGAGGGTCAGGCTGGGGGACCCATATTTCTCCCACAAGTTCCCTTCCTTTCCCCTGTTAGCTGGCTGGCTGGCTGGCTGCCTACCTACCTACCTACCTGCCTCTCCAGCTGCTTGCCTGCCTACCTGTCTTCAGCACTCGGGCTCCACTGCTCTCTGACTCACACCTCGCACAGCGCCAACTGGGTTGGACTGGAAGTGCTCCCCGCCGGAGCAGAACAGAAACAGGTCAGCCCTACTGGCCCAAACAGGTCCCAGGTGCCCCGGAGACAGAGTAGCAAACTTTATACATGACCAGATAGATTAGAATCTAATTTCCCAGCACACCTGATGGGACCCACACGTGTTCTGAGGTTGAAAAAGTAGCAAACTTTATACGTGACATCAGATAGATGAGAATCTAATTTCCCACTGCACACCTGATGATCTCTCACGGCACACTAGTGTTCCGCGGCACACTGGTTGAAAATCACTGCTATAGATGTTTGATGTGAATCTTACCCAAACTATAACCTGTGGTTCCCTTCCATATCATGTTCCCTATCTGCCTGCACTGGAAGGCTGTGCTGTACTTTATCTCCCCTAACCCATATTCATTGATTTTGTGTTACACTTGGAGAAATGCCATAGTGCCAATAATGGAGTACCATGCTTTGCATGCAGAAAGCATTGGGTTTAATCCCAGGCATACACAAAAATATATGGATAGGAAACCATGGAGCCCGTAGTGGTGCAGTGGGTTAAACCGCCAAGCTGCTGAACTTGCTGACAGAAAGGTTGGCCGTTCAAATCCGGGAAGAAGGGTGAGCTCCTGCTGTTAGCTCTAGCTTCTGCCATCCTAGCAATTCAAAAACATGCAAATGTGAGATCAATAGGTAGTGCTTCGGCAGGAAAGTAACAGCACTCCATGCAGTCATGCCAGCTACATGACCTTGGAGGTATCTACGGCGCTTCAGTATATTTATTTATTTATTTATTCAAATTTATTCGTCGCCACTCCCAGTTGGCTCGGGGCAACTAACATACAATAAAACAACAGCTGCAGCATCATATTAAAACCATATCAAAGATTTAAAAACAGTAGCAGTCAATTACTCACAGCATCAGAAGAGGCCGAACAGTTTTTAAGACCCGAAGGCCTGCTGGAATAGTAGGGTCTTGCAGGCCTTCCGAAAAGCTAACATACTCTGAAGGGCACGGACCTCGGAGGGCAGCGCATTCCAGAGGATTGGAGCTATGATTGAGAAAGCCCTTCTCCGTGTTGCGGGCAGATGGTAAACCTTGGAACTTGGGACCACCAGGAGATTTTGCATCTCTGAGCGTAAGGATCTCGTGGGACAGTATGGGATGAGGCGGTCCCTTAGATACACTGGCCCCAGACCATTCAAGGCCTTGAAGGTCAATACCAACACTTTGAAGGTGATCCAGCATTCCACAGGAAGCCAGTGCAGTTCGCGCAGGATAGGTGTAATATGGCAGCTCGTCGGGACACCTGTGAGCAGCCGAGCTGCAGCGTTCTGCACCAGCTTTGAAGTTTCCGGATCACCGACAGAGGAAGGCCAATGTAAAGAGCGTTACAGTAGTCCAGTCTTGAGATGACCATGGCTTGGACCACTGTGGCCAGGTCGTGTCGGGACAGATAGGGGGCCAGCTTCCTTGCCTGGCGTAGATGAAAAAATGCCACTCTGCTGACTGTGGAGATGTGAGTCTCCATCGACAGTTGAGGGTCAAAAGTAACACCGAGGCTCTTTACTGATGACGACGGACATAACGTCACACTGTCCAGGGTTGGGAGCTGAACCTCTCTACCGCCCGGACAACCAAGCCACAGGATTAGTTTAGAAATTGAGATGAGCACCACCCCCCAGAGTTGGACACTACTGGACTTAATGTCAAGGAGAAACCTTTACTTTACCTAGGAAACCATCAGCCCTCCAGAATAACCTTTGGCAAGAGGCTACAGGAATTGTAATCCAGGATATTCAAAGGGCCCAAAGTTCCCCACTCCTGAGTTAAGCAGTCTTACCACACAAGATGAGAAAGACCGCCACCTAAAACTTTTGAGAGATGCTGATCTGGTTTTAGTGACATTTCTTGGGCCGCCTTTTGAGAACTTTTCTGAAATACCTGTCAGTCTAAAATGCTGCAGCTGGGCTGTTCACCTGAGCCAGTCACTGGAAATATATATATATCTGTTGAAACAGGTTCACTGACTGCTGGTATTTGTCCAGTCTAGTTATGAACTTAAAAGCTTCATTGTACAACAAAGGGGAAACAGGTGAGCTCTGAGACGGAGCTATTTCTTTGTTTGCTAGGAAGGAGAAAGTAATGATTTCTGGAGGGGAAAGGTCATGTCTACCCCTCTAGATGCTTAACCTTATATCATCGGTCTCCATGGTTGTATTTCCACCAGAACTCTTGATTTACCCTATGGCATGTTCTTCCTTGGCATGAGCCACACAGAAGTGTCAGCATCAAAGTATTGGTTCGGAGATCCACTTCTCCGTTTGGCATAGAAAAGGGAAGCTTCTCATAGACATCCATATTTGCTCTCCTGCTCATTGTTGCCGCTAAAATAGATGGTGTTTTGTTCTGTTCAGGCTGAGACATTTGAAATAGAGACAAGGTATTGAGATGGCAGTGAACATGGGTGGTTTTTGCTCCTCAGCTTGGGGCTGTACCTACATGTTTGGTTTGGTTATGCTGTTTGAGCCTGAAGTATTGTTTGGAGCTCCTGCTTGCTTCAGAAAATGAGGACACACAAAATGTATTGCCGGTAATAATATACTTAATAGACTTCATTTATATTCCTCTCTATCTCCTCAAGGGGACTCGAGCGGATTACAGAACATTCAATGTTGTTATACAGTTAACAAGGATAGACAATACATAAACAAAGGTAAAGGCTTTCCCATCTTTTTCCATCTCTTGTATCAGGAGGCTGTGCTTGACTCCAGCCACGGGGAGGTGCTGTTGCTCCATTTTCCATGCCATAGATCAGTGTTTTTCAACCTTTTCTTACATTTACAAAATCCTGGGGCACACCACCAACCAAAATGACACAAATTGACACTCTAACACAGTAATACATATAGTTAATATGTTTTTAAATGTATTTATACACTCAGTGTGAAACCTGGGCCTGTTTTGATGAACGCAACATAGATATCCTGGCAGGAATGGCAGAAAGACACACACGAAGGTCTTGCTCAACAGCTGGGAGTTATAGTTCACCCACAATCAAAGAGCATTCTGAACTCCACCAATGGTGGAATGAAACCTAGCATGCTGCTGTAATAGATGCCATGTCCTTTTAAGAAAACATTTACAATGGCAAGGATTGGAGCCTTCTAAATTCAGGTCTACTCTGTGTCAATAAGGGCTCCAGAAGAGACTCTGCACCTGATCCAAATGGCCAGGAAACCTAATGGACTACCAAACCCTTGATGTCATTTGGTACCCACCTATTGATTCCAGATCTCCATCCCTGGCTTATACTGTGAATAGAAACACAGCTGTTACCCACTGTACTTCTTCATAAGTATATAGTTAAAACTTTGGATCTTGCAACCCAAAGAGGTACGAATGCATTATCTACTTGGATGGCATCAAAAGCAATAAAGACATTTCTAGAGGATAAATATGGTTACTAGTCATGAAGTCTGTACATTCATAATAATTCAGAAGCAATTGACATCTCAAAATCTACGTTTTGGAGAACATGTGCAAGCATAAGACAAACGATGCTGGTCTAGCTGAAACAGCGCAAGTTCTCCCCCCTCCCACTTGCTTACTGATTCGATTTGGAGAGGATGCAGAAAGAAAGATTTTGGGTAGGCCTCCCTCGGGGACAAAGGGAAAGGGTCTGCTGTGCAGTCCTTGCAAGTTCCAAGGCAACAGAAAATAAATTCTTGATATCACCCATGTGCAGGGACCTTTGGCAAGCGCGATAAGGGCCGTTTGTTTAACAACTCTGACAGGAGGCTTACCGGAGGGAGGACCTCGCATGTGTTGCAAGGCATTATTGCTCAGGGCAAGGCAGCAGGACTGGCTGACAAAATTATTACTTCGAAAGAAAAGGCCGCATCTTTATAAGCAAGCAAAGCTGGTGCCACTGCTTCCGAGATGGCTTAAATCCAAGAAACGTCTGCTTAACTGAGTTGTAGATCCCACCTGTGATGAAGATGATGGTGATTACCATTATCATCTGCATGAAGATGCCTCCTCATTTGTCAATGCAAAGCAATTCTCTGCATGCAAATACAACAATGTCACCAAGGTCCAAGGACAATCAAGGCAGGGTTGCATGTATCAATCAGAACTTTCAAGGGACCCATTTTAATTCATAGGTTTTGTAAACATTTTGGCAAAATACAAATGTCACTGCCTGCTTGGACCTTTAGCTTCTCACTTTCGGCATCATTAGTTTTGATTTGAATTCAAATTCTTATTCTTTGAGGCCGGGCTTAGCATAGTGGGTTAAACCAGTGTTTCTCAACCAGTGTGCCGTGGCACACTAGTGTGCCGTGACGGACCTCCTGCTGTGCCGCGAGAAAAGCTCTCTGCCCCCCTTCCTTCCCTCCTCCTCATGCCAAACTCCTGCTGCTTGGGGGGCTTTGGCACTCCCAGCAGCTGCTCCAGCCTTGAGGGACAGTGCAAAACCACCATTGTCCTGGCTCTGGCACCGCTGGCTTGGCACTGTCCCCTCAAGGCTGGAGCAGCTGCTGGGAGAGGTGAAGACAGGGGGAGGGGCGGGGCATGGCACGGACTGGCTCCACCCCCTCCCCTGGCTTCAGCACTCCCAGAAGCTGCTCCCAGCAGGCCACCATCCCCCAGCCGTTCTTTACTGTGTTAGAGTGTCATTTTGTGTCATTTTGTTTGGTGGTGTGCCCCCGGATTTTTTTTAATGTTAAAAGTGTGCCGCAGCTCAAAAAAGGTTGGGAAACACTGGGTTAAACCATTAAGCTGCAGAAAATCCTGCCGATTGAAAGGTTGGCAGTTCAAGCCTAGGTCGGGGTGAGTGCCCATCATCCGATGTAGTTTAGTGAGGCACCGCATTATTTGGGAGAGGACACTAAATATTTCATTAAATTGCAACTCCTAGAATTCCATAGCATGTGGTGTCAAACTGCATTAATTCTACTGTGTAGCTGTACCCCCAATAATTAGGGGCCAGGCTTTAGCACAGCGGGTTAAACCACCAGCTGCAGAAAGTCTTACTGATTGAAATATCAATAGTTCAAGCCCAGGTTAGGGTGAGCTCCCACTGTCCGCACAGTGTTTGCTTACCTAGCAGTTCAAAAACAGCAATTTTCGTAGATAAATAGGTACTGCTTTGGCGGGGAAGTAATAAAAGGCGCCCACGCGGTCATGCTGGAGATTGGATTGGAAGATCATCTATGGACAACAAAGTTCTATGGCAGTGTTTCCCAACCAGTGTGGGGAAAAATTGTGTGTGTGAGAAATTGGAACCTCCAATCCCCTTTCTTCCCTCTCCTGCCGAACACTTTTTCTTCTCCACTCGGGCTCCCTTCTTCCCAGCCTTGCTCTGCTTGTTTTGCCTCACTTTGCTCATGCTGCTGTTTCTGTGGGAGGGGGGTGGGAGGAAGGCGTGACCCATGCGGGCGCTACTGCGCAGACTCGCCCCACGTCTTCCTCCCTCCCCTCCACAGTGCTCTTTGGATATAGGTGAACTACAACTCCAAAACTCAAGGTCAATGCCCACCAAACTCTAATAGTATTTTCTCTTGATTATGGTAGTTCTGTGTGGGAAGTTTGAATGTTTGGAGTCTGAATAATGGCCTTTGTGCCTAGACCTTGTGTCAGGCTTCCACCTGAACCACAGTGTGCTCTTGTTTGAAAACTTCATTTGATTTATAGAGAAGACTAGGGCTCCTTCTACACTGCCATATAATCCAGATTATCAAAGCAAATAATCTACATGATTTAATCCAGAGTGAATGTGTATGGTGCTAATGTAGTTGTATTTTAATGTATTTTTAATGTATTTTAATTGTTGAAGGGTTTGGGGGTTTTGTATTGTTACTGTGCCGTATGTAAGTCATCTGAGTCCCCCTGAGAGCGGGGTAAAATCCCGAAATAATAAATAAATAATGATCTGCTTTGAACTGGGTTATCTGAGTCTACACTGCCATATAATCCAGTTCAGAGCAGATAATCTGGATTTTATATGGCAGTGTAGATGGGGCCTTGAAGAGAGTAGAGCAGTGGTTTCCAACCTGTGGTCCATGGACCACCAGTGATCTGCAAGAATTAAAATATGGTCCGTGACCTCTTATGGTGCCGAGACAACGGGCATATCAGGTGGGGGGGGGGGGGGAGATGCTGACTACCCACAAAAGATATTACCACACCAGCTCTAGATTATTAAATATAGTTTTCTGTGGGTAAACAAATGGCAACTACTGGATGACATATGTTCTTTATCAGAAACTAGAGCTGATGTGGTCTATCCAATGCAGTTTTCTGAATCAGCACCTCAAATAACCAAACCAAATCTAAAGTTGACCAAAAACTGATTTGTAACCTTTTGATACTAATGTTGGAGAGTGGTCCCTGGTCAAAGTGGTCCCTCATCAAGTAATCCCTGGTCAAAAAAAGGTTGGGAACCACTGTTGTGGAGGAAGCATTTAGATTACTAGGAAGTAAGATTAATCAAGTCTGGCATAAACACTAAGAAAAATTGGCTTTCTGCCTTGTTTGTGTGTTTTATTTGGTATCTTTCTTGAATATTACTGTTATTATATTTTAAAAATTAGGATTAACACGCCAAGAAGTGCTATACCAACAAATCAGTGCTTCCAACTGGACACCCTAGTTGTTATACCATTGCAACACTGCACAATAATTGTTTCAGTGAATAGAGTATAGACATAACAGCTCAGCGCAAATTAACTCTTAGTTCATTTGTACTTTGTTGTTTTTGAGGCTCAGGGCTAGTAACTGTAATGTACTGCCGACATTAAAAAGTGATAAATTATTCCTATCCCCAGAGGCTTCGGCTCAGAAGGTTACTCTGAAACAAAGGATGGGGCAGAGGAAAGGAAAATCCCAACATCTAATTGTAAATAAACTTATAGTGGAGGTTCAGAGAAATGCAGCTATAGGAGTTCTCAGCAAGATCAATGAAGGACCGGCAATACCGCAAAAGCCAGACAAGAAATTTGTTCTGTATCAGAAACTAGAGCTGATGTGATCTATCCTATGCAATTTTCTGAATCAGCACCCCAAATAACCAAACCGATCATAAAGTTGACCAAAACCTGATTGGTAACCCTTTTGGTACTAATGTTGGAAGAGTGGTCCCTGAACAAAAAGGTCCCTGGTCAAAGTGGCCCCCTGTTGGGCAAATGACTACAGTCTCTCTCTTGGCATTACTTCGCGAATGAAGATTCTTAGGAAGGACTCATCCCACGCTTTTTACAAGCACATTGATGACTAAAAAGGCCAATCTGAGATAGGCAAGTTCGGTTGCAGAAAGCACAGCAGAAAGTCTCCTTGGGTGATGTTGTTTCCAAGTTGTGGTTCTTTCTGCGTTGTCATTTCTCTTCGAGACCCATTTGGCGTGTCTTCTCGAAAGAGGCCACAGCATTGTGGATAGTGTGTCTCCATGCCTCCGATGTGAGGCCAGGGAGAACCATTGTTGGTGATCAATCTGGACGAGCCTGAGATGTTGTTTCAGGGAGTCCTTACATCTCGTTTGGGGGGCACCTCTCTTGCGCTGACCCATGGCGAGTTCACCATAGAGTAGTATCGTTGGGAGGCGGTGGTCCTCCATCCTAGAGATGTGCCCTGCCCAGCGCAGCTGTGTTCTCAATAGCATGGCCTCATTGCTGGTGATCCCTGCTTGCTCAAGGACAGCAACATTAGTCACATAGTCGGTCCAGTGTATATTTAGGATTGTGCGAAGACAGCGCTGATGAAAGTGTTCGAGCAGTCATAGGTGTTGGCAATAGGTGACCCATGTTTCAGACCCTTAGAGGAGAATAGACAGTACGATAGCTCTGTACACACTGATTTTGGTGCTTTGCCTCAGGTGCTTGTTGCTCCAGACTCTTTTGTTAAGCCTTCCAAATGCACTATATACCTTTGATAATCTGTGATCTATCTTTTTGTCAATCTTGGCATCTGAAGAGATGATGCTTCCCAGGTAGGGGAACTGCTGAACGGACTTAAGCACAGATGTGCCTATGCTGACGTGAGGATGATGGTGTTCTTCCTGTGGTGCGGGCTGGTAGAGGATTTCCGTTTTTCCGTACACCAAGGAGAATCTGAACAAAATGGTCCCTTGTCAAAGTGGTCCCTGGTTTTAAAAAAAGTTGGGAACCACTGATTTAAATATTCCTGTGCAGTATTGTTTCATACCTTAGCCAATCTTCTTTATCATACTGTCTTCTAAAATGCGCCTCCTGGGGAGAAAGCCATCTTGGTGTTTTTCTAAACAGCACCTTTCTGAATTTCGACCAAATTCTCAGCAGCGGCTTCCTAACACAATGGTTATTGAAATTTCTTTCTATTTTGTCTTTATGATACCAGAGGTACCCGTGCCACCCGGTCCTCAGGTCATGTCCTTCTAGGGCCAGGAGTTGGGTATCCTCCAATGCCGTCCATTTTATAACCCAATCTAGAGTGCAGGCCTTATAGTAAGTAAGCCCCCTCTTTCTTTGGTGTCAATTAGATTAAAGAGTTCGAACTCCGGGCCTGCCATGAAAGAATTAGAGGACTTAAAAAAACTAGACGAATCTATGAACTGGTTTCACTATAATCAGATCCACGAGATCTTCAAAAAAGACAAAGAGTCAGGCTTTGAGGATAAGGGTCACATATGGGAAAAAATAACTTCAAAAGCGAAAGGTAGAATTGCCACTTTATATAAACATCTGCTGCAATGGAAATTGGAAGAGGAAACTATCAAGAATTGTATGATAAAATGGGCCAGAGATTTGGGGCAAACAATCCACCTGAAATATTGGGAAAGATACTGGAAAGTGCACCTAAAATTTCTATATGCGTATGACCTGAAAGAGAACGCCCTTAAAATCTTGTACAGATGGTACCTCACACCTTATAGCATAGCTAAGTTCGACAATAAATGTAGTAATAAATGTTGGAGGTGCCGTAGAGAGACGGGGTACTTTCTACACATGTGGTGGGGCTGCAGAAAGATCCAAAAATTCTGGGTAAAGGTGTATGGAGTGATAAAGAAGGCTTTGGGGATAGAATTTCCGTTTAAAGCGAGATACTTAATATTGGGCTTGCTGGATTTTGAGATAGGTAAAAATGAGGAAAAAATCTTTGTTTATTGCATCACTGCAGCGAGGATAGTAATCGCTAAGCATTGGAAGGACGATTCCCCCAAAGTGAGCGATTGGATTCTTAAACTGCTAGAAGTGACAAATATGGACAGCCTAACAAAAGCACTGACGCACCAGTCAGAAGCCACAGACTGGTCGGCCTTAACAGACTATGTGAAAGGACATAAAGATTTAAAGGACTTTATATGTTGATGTATGAGAACCATGGACTTGGAGCGACTGGATTTACCAGCTAAGAGATTGGACGGTTAAGGAGTATCTAAGAGGTATTAGATTCTGGGGTGGGAGGATGGTAGTGGAAGTCAATTGATATTTATGCGGCTCCTGGTATGGGGGGGAAGGGGGGTGGGGGGAGGTGGGGTATGGAGGGACTGTTTGTTTGTTTTTATGATTATCTGAAACTCAATAAAACTTATTTTAAAAAAAATAAATATTCCTGTGCAGTATTCTTTATTTCAACTTCCTGAAGTGTTGCACAGGAATTATTTTACTTGTTTTCTTGCACACACAAAAAATACTTTCTGTAAAGAAAACTTTTTTCATTAAAATATTTTCTGCGAAAAACATTGGGCTTTTGCAAAAAAAATATGAGAGGTTTTTTTTTCCTCAAACAGATGTATTCCTGCAAAACACCTCAAAATATGAAACAAGAGAGCATTGTTCAGATTCTCCTTGGTGTAGCTATTTTCCCAATGGATTTCTAGCAATCGGGAACGTCGTTGTTTGATCCGAGGATGAATAATTGCCAATTTTTTTCTTCCCTAGTAAACGCTGCCATCTATAGTGTGACGGGGGAGTGGATAAGACCCCGAAGTCTAGATTCTAAAATTACCCAACTGCACCACTAACTTTGATTCACTGCCAGTCGGACGAGACAGCGGCGGGTTTGGTGGACTGACTCAGCACAAGCCAAAGCTTTATGGGCATTGGATGAGACAACAATAGAGGCAGAAGTGCCGCGGGAAGCAGGGAGGATTTAAGAGCAGTGAGGAACATTGGGTGGGGATCAGAACTCTTAAATTGTGAACAATTGCACGTTTTTAGAAGAGAGCTTACTATTAAAGTACCTGGCTGCCTTTGCAGCCCATGAAAATGTCATGCCTTTTCTCTGAATTAAAGCTGAATTTAAGAATAAGGAACGGATATAATTGGCTGTACCTGCCTACCCATTTATAGGGTACCGGAATAATAACCCGTTGGACACACAGAGGCCAAGGAGAGAACAGGCTTGGCATTGTTCTGGAGTGGCACATTTATTCCCCGGGACTGGATAATCAGCAAGCCAACACAGGCTCACTTTCCACACTGGCGGAGGGCCAGGCTTGGCACTGGCTACCAAGGTAGCTGGCCTCTTACTTTGCTGCCTGGTGCAAGAGATCCACGGTCAAGAGAGAGAGGAAGGGTGGGCATGCCCATATCTGTACCTAGCACATAAATATTTCAAGGAAAAAACAGCTGGATTTCTGGTGATCCATGAAAAAAAATATAAACTTTTCCATTTGACGACTCTTAATGGTTTTCTTCAAGTAGCGCAGAGCTCTCTGCTGTTCAGTGATGCTTTCTTGGCTACAGAATGTGTAGATATCAAAGAGCCATTTTGTAATTATTTGCTGATTTTGGAATCATTTAGACATGCATACCTTTTCAGGCTGCAGGTTCCAGGAAATCCTTGTTCTTAAATCTCTTGCCTGTTGAAAAACAATTACCGTACTAGAGTGTCGTGTGGTTTCCAGGCTGTATCAATCAAAACTTTATTACGGTCACAGACCAGCACAAAGCGGGCACAAGCGCCCTAAGAGGAGAAGGACAACTCCCCAGTAAACAGTTATTTAAAATCAGGCTGTATGCCCGTGTTCTAGCAGCATTTTATTCTGACGTTTCGCCTGCATCTGAGGATGATGAGGCCTATTTGTTTTTAAGTTTATATTTGCTCGTTTGGTTAGTTATTATCAGCTCACATTGATGTTTATTTTATGCATTCTTTGATTATGTATTTGGTTCATTTGTTACTATGGCATTGAATGTTTGCCACTTTTTGTTTGGAAACCACAGAGTCCCCCTGTGGAGATAAGGTGGCTTGATGATGATGATGATAATAATGGGTTGCTCTAAGTCAGGGGTGCCCACACTTTTTCAGCTTGCGAGCTACCTTTATAACAACCAAGTCAAAAAGATCTACCTGGCGCGCTCCCGGTCCTCCGCCGCGCTCGCGCTCCTGCCCCCATTTTCTGTCTGCCCACGCAGGGCTTCTTTCACCAATGAGGCTTTAGTGGGCGGGCCCTGGCGCTTGTCTCTTGACACTGTGTGGTGACGTGACTGCCCATTGGTTGCTCCTCAAGGCGGCGCGCACTAGGATGTGAGGCTCTCTCTCTGGTCCCGCAGTCTCTGACTCAATACCGGTGAGTGAAGCCTGGACGGGGCCCCGCCTCTCTGTCTCTCACTTGACTCCCCTCGGTGGCACTGGGGCCTCTCAGGCTTCACTCACCGGCATCGATAGCTGCAGCCCCACCGACCATCCTCCTCCGACGAGGCCTTCTCTCTCTCTCTCTCTCTCTCTCTGACTCCCTGGGCTGCCCTGATCTACAAGATAGGAGAAGTAGTGTGCAGGGCCAGCTCTTCCTCCTCTTTCCTTGAAACCAAGTCAGGTGGGTCCATCCCAGAACCACAGTTGTGTGCCGTATTCCCTTGGAGATATTCACAATTTTTCCACTTTCACAACTGAATCTATAATGCTCATTAAAGTGGATGGACACTTGATAGGTTGTGGTTAGTTTGTTTTTCTTTAAAAGGAACCTTTCCTAGATAGGTTGTGGAAAGACATTAACACAGAGATTTACAGCCCTGCATGTTGTTGCAGTATTTACACAAGAGTTTACAACATTACACCTTGTGCAAACCCCAGAGTTTATAACACTAGCTCTGATTGCACAATGTATTAATGTTGGCATCTGGTTAATTTTTAATTACAGATGGATAGGTATTTTGTTGCCAATTTTTTCTTTTATGAGTTGTTTTTATTATCACTGAATAAACATTTGTAAACCTGAGTTCAAAGTTTGTTGTGGATATTGAGCTGCTTTTTAGAAGTACTGTACCTGTGTTTGCACGAAGCACTAAAGAGCGATCATTCAGAATAAAAGCCAAATGGTAGAATGTGAAGAAAATTGCCATTTTAAAATTGAACTCAAAAGTAAGACAGCGTTGCCATTTTAAAATTGAACTGGGCCTACTATATGGTGAACACCCGCAGCTGGAGCTTATTTTCGTTGGTGAAGCTGGAGCATTTGTATGCTTTTACAGTTGTAACAACACAAATAGAAATTCAGCAAGTCAGAATACCTTCTGACAATTCAGATGAACATTGAGACATGGGTGGTCAAGCAACATTAAAGTGCAGCTAAGATGATGAAAATAATAATAATATATTTATTTTATTTTTATTTATTTATTTATTTATTTAATTTATTTACTTCATTTCTATTCCACCCTTCTCACCCCGCAGGGCACTCAGGGCGGATTACAATGTACACATTACATTTAGACACACAAACACACAAGACAGACAGAGGCAATTTAACATCTGGCCACCAGGGGGAGCTGTCGCGCTCCTTCATTCTTCAGCGTTTTTCCTGGAGATCTTTTTATGGCCTCGTAAATCACTTAAATTAAGCCTCCCCACTAAGTGGTACCTTAATTTTCTACTTGAACTGCCTTTCGGGTTGCAAAGGTCGACAACAGGCTACACAATAGGTCGAGAGCCCACCTCGACCCAGGCAGGCCTCAAACTCATTACCTTCTGATCAGTAGAGATCTTATGCAGCTGACACCCAGCCAGCTGCACCACATTCCCGGTGCTGTATTTATACTGTATTTATATTCTGCTCTATCTCCCCAATGTGACTCAGAGTGGATTACATATATGGCAGACATTCAATGCCATTATACAATTAACTAAGACAGACAATACATAGACAGAGGCAAGGTTTCCATCTTTTTCATGTCTGGCATCTGGAGGCTGTGCTCAACTTCAGCCATGGGGAGGTGCTGTTGTTCAATTTTTCCATGTCAAAGAGCCTGTTGTCCATGGGCGCCTTCCTGATCAAATTGCACCTTTCTTTTACCTCCTCGCCAAAGTGGTACCTATTTATCTACCCACATTGCTGTTTTCGAACCGTTAGGTAAGCAGAAGCTATTGCTGACGATACAAACTCACCCTACCCACAGCTCGAACTGCCAACCTTCTGGTCGGCAAGATTTTCTGTAGCTGGCAGTTTAACTTGCTGTTCTAACCATGGCCCCAATTAATGAAAGCAAGAACACACAAGATAGGAGAGCCTGCAATAGTTTGCATTTGCCTACTCCAAGGGGCAAGGCTCTCCCATCCTCTCTTTTCCCTATTCTATCTACAAATTAACTGAACACAAACTATTTTTGCACTTTGATCCCAATATGTACAGTCAGCCCTCTCTTCATTCACTAGAGTTTGGGCACTGGAGCCCCAAGGAACAAACTGCAAATTTAAAACATCTATTTTCTTTTACCTGAGAGAACACTAGGTCCTCCAGCATGATTTATGGTCAACTTCTGGACCTTGAGATCCTTAAAGAGAGGTTCTCTGTAGGGTCTTCCAGTGTGACTCTGTAGTCCAGCGTTTCTCAACCTGGGGGTCGGGACCCCTAGAGGGGTCGCGAAGGGGGTGTCAGAGGGGTCGCCAAAGACCATCAGGAAAACATTGTTTTCTATTGGTAATAGGGTTCTTTGTGGGAAGTCTGGCTCAATTCTATCATTGGTGGGGTTCAGAATGCTCTTTAATTGTAGGTGAACTATAAATCCCAGCAACTACAACTCCCAAATGTCAAGGTCTATTTTCCCCAAACTCCACCAGTGTTCACACTTGGGCATATTGAGTATTCATGCCAAGTTTGGTACAGATCCATCCAGTGCTCTCTGGATGTAGGTGAACTACAACTCCAAAACTCAAGGTCAATGCCCACCAAATCCTTCCAGTATTTTCTGTTAGTCACGGAAGATTTGTGTGCCAAGTTTGGTTCAATTCCATCATTGGTGGAGTTCAGAATGCTCTTTGATTATAGGTTAACTATATATTATAATAATAATATTTTATTATATTGTTAACTCTAAATGCCAGCAACTACAACTCCCAAATGGCAAGGTCTATTTCCCCTCAAACTCCACCAATGTTCACATTTGGGTGTATTGGGTATTTGTGCCAAATTTGGTCCAGTGAATGAAAATACACCCTGCATATCAGATAGTTACATGACGATTCATAACAGTACCAAAATTAGTTATGAAGTCGCAACAAAAATAATGTTATGGTTGGGGGTCACCACATTAGGAAGGTTGAGAACCACTGCTGTAGTCATTGTCCAGTGGAAGGTAACTATAGTCGTACTGGAGAACCCAGAAATTCATAAAGAGAACAAAACCCATAAATATGGAGGCCCATAAACTCTGGATGAAGGGGAAAGTGGGGATTGGACAGCAAAATCAGAACAGCAGCTGGGAAAGTGGCATGCCCGATTGAGACAATTGGAGGAACAGTTTGGGATAGTTGCCTGCACAGGGGCGGTCTAAGGTAATTTGAAATGGTAAGCGAACATTATTTTGGTGCCCCCAAAAAACATTATTTCCCCATGTAAAACAAATATACAATTATAATATCACAATACCATTAGTAGTATTATATTGTATCAATGTATATACAATATATTATACCATACTCATACTATATTATATCATAATTATATTATACTACATTACAATATAATTATATTATAATATATTGACATTATAATACAATATAACATTCTATTATATTATTATTATAAAATAATAAATAAAATTATTTATTTCAATAAAATTATCCTCTACTAAATATTTTCATGACTCCTATAAAACTCAAATAACCCAAAATAAAGTAAAATAAAATATTATATATTACTATTTTGTACAATACCTCTATACTGCAATATTGTTTGTAATATTACATGTAATATAAAATATATCATTATTCTATTGTTATATTGTATTCTTATTATATTGTATGACAATATTAAGCAGAACTGTATAATAATCAACAAGAAATGCAATGTAAATGCATCAAAATCAGAATATATTACCTCCCACCCGTCTCATAATTCATAGGAGTCTCCCATAAGTCCAAAATTAGGATCCCAATGTAAATGTAAATAGAAAAACAGCCAAAAATGTTCAAATGAGGTCGAATACAGGCAGCGCGGCCTGGGCAAACTTGGGCCCTCCCTCCCTCTAGGTGTTTTGGACTCCAACTCCCACAACTCCTCATAGCCTCAGGCCCCTCATGTCTAGACAGAAATAGAGCCGAAGAAAGGAAGGAGGGAGAGAAGAGATAGCAGAGGAGGAGGAAAGCCCTTCATTCATTCCTTCACTTACACTTCCTTCACTGATTCTTTTCTCCTTCCCTGCAAATGCGCGCGGAGACAAAGGGAGAGGGAAACACTCCCTGCCTGCCCGATAGGGAGTGCTTTGCTTACAGGCTTCTGCGCAAGGAGCTACTGGGCATGCGCGGAGGTTTTTGCGCATGTGCAGTTGCTCCTGCGCTCAACTTCAGCTCTGGAGCAACTGCACCTGCGCCGAAACCTCCGCGCATGCCCAGAAGCGGCGTCAAAGCGCACAAGGCCGGGGCCCAAAAGCAGGCAGCGGCGGCACTGTCTGAGGAACATCAGTAGGGCCAGGATGGCGCCCCCTTCCCAGATGGCGCCCTAGGCGGCCGCCTACTTGGCCTACCTTGTAGGACCGCCCCTGTGCCTGCATGAAGTAGAAGAGCAAACATTTCTCCTCACCCATTCAAATCAAGGAACACAAGCCATCCAAGTTATTTTGTTACAAAGCAAACACCTCTTCCCATTCCAATGGGACAAATCCAGTTGTAACAGACAAAGTGCTTTCTTTTTATGGGATCATCTGCTGCCAGGACACCACACTCCCTTTCACAGTTGGGTTGGATCTAGAAAGAACTTTTTGCCCTTTGCTGACAGGCCAGTTTTCTGTCCACCTGCAGGAAATTGTATTTTTAAAGTTTCAGCAAACTATTAATTTAAGAAAGAAGAGTTTCTTCCCCTTCACTTTTCCAAGAGTACAGTTCATTCCCCCACCTTGAAATAACAAACTGCTGCATCCTGGGATGTGTTACTTTGCTACTTTTACGATGTAATTAGAGAGGCAGAAACGGGGAAGCAGAGACCAGGAGGGAATGGCTGTGGGGTTGGCGAAGGGGAGATCCTGGGAATCGATCCAAAACAAAGTAATGGAACAGTTAATCAGGTGCAGGTATCACAATGACCTTACAAACCCAGACACAGTGACTACATCCAGGATGGAAAGAAAACTGGCTTGTTTGACATTCATGATGGAAAATAAGCACTTCTAGCAGGCAGAGGAAGCTGATGTATGCCAGGCCAGACTTTTCAAAAACACAGGCAACAATCTTTTCCAACACCTGCTACTTGTTCTTTCACACTCAAGAGTGGAAAACCTTTGGTTCTCCAGAGAGGTTTCATCTCCTGGAATCCTCAGTCAAAATAACCATGCTATGGGAGCTGCAGGCCAAGATTGCTTTTATCAAAATGCTATGTTTGAGTTAGGAATATTCTGTCTGAATTTCTAGACTTGTGTGTCTGTGAGGTTAAAATTTGACAGTTTCATAGCATCTGTATCCAATAAAGCAGGCATGGGCTCTTTTTTCCAGCCATCGCCTGCTTTGGCCCTTCTCTCAGCATGTGGATGCGATGGCCTGCCACGTCCCCAGGCTGAGAGGACAGCAGGGCAGAGATACTGCTATTGTGTGCTCCTCTTCTGAGGAGGAGAAGGTAGAACAGGAGACTGAAGATGTTGGAGTTGGGGATTTTGGACCAAGTGTTGAGGAGGAAGAAGAGGGTAAGGAAAACATAGTGCCAGTCCCTACATTACAGGAACGAAGGGTGAAAGAAGAAAGGAGAAAGCTATAATTGCTGCAAGAATGTAGAGCAATTAGACCTTGCCATGGGAACTCCTGTGCTGGGATATGAGGGCTATAAATCAGCAGTAAATCAAGTGGTCAATGCTGGCAGCAACCGTTCTACTCAGTGCTATTGTGCTCCTGTTTTCTTGCTTGCAGTGCCTCGCAAAGACTGATTTCATGTCTGATGTAAGACTTTTGCTTTGTTTTGGAGATTTTCCTTCTGTTCCTTTGTTACTGTTTGTTAGAGTATTATTGTTCTGCTGAATTAAAGCAGCTTTTTAGTTGCTTTAACCCTTGTTGTAAGTCTGCTACTGGGGCAAAGTAGGACAGCGACTGCCAAGAGCTCTCCAGAACTATTGCCAGCTGTGTGTCTTTTCCTCCTCCTCCTCTTTCCACTTGTCTCCTTCTCCTCTCATGTGTTTTCTTCTCCTTTTCTCAGCCTGGGGATGTTGTGGCCTGCCGTGCCCCCAGGCTGAGAGGAGAGCCAGGACAGAGACATGCAGTTGCCAAGAATTCTCCGGAGCTCTCTTTCTCCTCTCGGATGTGTCTCCTCATTCTCCTCTCATGTGTCTCCTTCCCCAGGCTGAAAGGAAAACCAGAGCATTTGTACATGACTGCCCACCACCACCCCAGTCACCTTCCCTGCACCAAGCGATCCCTCTCCCGTACCAACTATCCCCCTGCACCGATCGCACCCCCTTCCCTTCCCTACCCACCCTTCCTCCTGGCCCAGCCCACTTTCTCCACCCCAGCATGCAAGTTTGCTTATGCCTCCAATAAAGGATATGCTATGTTTCTATGTCAGAGAGCAAGCAAAGTGATTGATGCATATTGAGACCGATGTGCATTGTTTGAATTGTGTGTCAGGATAATGGCTAGGAAGTGCCATTATAGAACTTGATGCACATTGAGATACTCTTGCTGGTGTCCCATTATGTATCTTCACTGAAAGGGTTTTTTAAGCATTTATGCTTTATAGCAAAGTATATTTAGAGATATATTACATAGACCCTGATGGAGGATTCTAGCCAACATAGTAAAATATTTATATCTGTAGCAAAGACATGTTGTGTTTTATCTTCCCACTGGGAAAGGACACACATGTTTGAGCAAAATGATTTGTACTTCCTATTTCCTGTGGTTACCACCAGATCAAAAACAGACAGCTCACTGCTTTGGTACACAGAATGTGACAATAGTTAAGGAGGATCATGTACTGATATTCATGGCCTTGTAACTGAGGACCGTGTAGCGGACAAAGCATCGTAATGTCATCTCTGCAGCTTTTTTCAGCAGTCCTGTTGCATCAAAATACATTTCCCAGAGATCAGAGCGTGGCAATTATTTCTCCTCTAGCCATTGTACAGTCATACACATTTCCACTGGAGGCATATACAAATGCATGCTCCCAAATTTAAAACACACACACACACACAGTAGCAAATGTAATAATGTGATCCAAACGCCCAGTGCTCGTCTGGGAAGAGACGTTCTTCTGCCATTATGTGAAAATTTAGCATGACTGAAACAGCGTCTGCATTTGATTAGGCAATTTTAAAAATGTAAGAGCCTTTACACTTGAGGGCAATGCTGCAAAACAATGGCAGAGTCAGTGTACTCAAATTGGTTTGCCTTTCCCCGACTTCCATATTTTTATTGCTCTTTGTCCCAGATGAGAAACGCAAGATGTCCACATGGCAAATTAAAGTCTTTTGATGTAATATAGTAAATAAGAGCAATGGCGTGAACACATGCTTCGAACGTTTTAATCTTCTTTGGGCAAGAGAGACAGTGACGCACAAAGAGCAAACACTGTTTGTCAGAACAACAGCAACATTTCCAGATTCCGCTGCTCAGCTCATTAACTGAAGCTTAATGATTAAAGGCAATACAACAAGCTAGCTTTCTGGATAGCAAGTACAGTTTATACTATAACATCGTCTCGCATAGGCGACCTAGCTCCTCCTTATCTGTGGAGAAGGCTGGTTCAGGGGTTGGGATTCAAGTTCATTGGCAACACACCTCCCCTCCCAGAATGGAACCAGGATTGTCCTGTATTTCAGATTTTGGAATACAGTACAGGTATTTACTAGGCATGAATAGAGTTGCGTCGGATAACTCGTTGCTCATAATAATTTCATTTAAATTACCGTATTTTTCGCACCATAAGGCGCACCTGATGATAAGACGCACCTAGATTTTAGAGGAGGAAATTTGGGAAACAAAAAAAATGGGGGCTGGCTACTATTTGAGACACTAATATGGAGGGCGGGGAGGCGCTGGAGCCATCCTTACAGCGCACGGCCGGCGAGGCCTCCCTTCCTCCTCGCAGAGGCGCGACGGAGTGACGTCACGAAGATGCGCCTCTGGTGAGGAGGAAGTCCCCTGCTGCTGCTGCTGCCGCTGCGTCGCCGTGGGGGCCGCCCTCGTGGCCTCCCCCCCTCCTCCTCGGGTGTGTGAGCGGCGAGCCCGCCCGTGAGTCCCATCTTCCGCCCCCATTCCTCCGCGCCGCCGGCTGGCTGCGACGACACGGCGCCGGGAGTCTGGGCATGCGCGGGCACAGCCGGGAGCCGCCGGGAGCCGCCGGGGGGGGCGCGAATATAGCGTGAGTATATCGCCGCCCCCCTCTGCTCCAGCGCCTCCCCCCCCCTCCCTGCCTGCATCTTCGCTCCATAAGACGCAGCTGATTTTTCTTCCTACTTTGGGAGGAAAAAAACTGCGTCTTATGGTGCGAAAAATACGGTACCTCTTCAAAGCAATAATAATACAATACATTTTATTTATATCCTGCTCTTCTCACCCCGAAGGGACTCAGAGCGGATTACATTACACATACAGCATACAATCCCTGCCGAATTGACATACAATTGGCATACAATTACAATACAGCTGTACAGACAAACAGACAAACTGGTGCAGACACTTGTACAGTTAGAAGGATTTCCATCTGGCTGCATTTTTGAAGGGTGCGGTCGCTCCATATGTCACAAGGGTTGATTCATCCTCAGACGAGAGCCTGATTCCGCTTTCCATCTTCCGGCAGCCAATCGTCCTTATCTTTGTTGTAAGTCCTTATTTTTGTTAAAAGTCCTTAAAAATCCTTCCCCGCTACACGGTACTTAGGTTCATCTACTCACAGCTGGCTGTTTTCGATCTGTTAGGTGGACAGTGGACAGGGCTCACAGCTGGGTGTCCAAGCCAGCCCGGGAATTCGAACATGTAACCTTCAGATTACAACACAGATGTTGTTACCGCTGTGCTATCTCTCCGGCAGTATCGAAGCTTTTTAAAAACCCTTTGCCCTTCCGAAGCCTTTTCCACCATTTTTGTTACGACTCATGGAGTGAGTTGGAAATAGTTCGGCGTATTTTCAGCCCTCTACTAGCCTACTGGGAGGCAAGCAACTTGCATGCTGGGAGGTTCCTTGCCTCCCAGCCAATCAGGGGAGAAGTTTTGGGGAACACATGGTTCAGAGGCTCATTCGGAGCCGGGAAGGGAGAAGGGAAAGAGAAAGACAAAGGGAAGGGAGGTTGTGTTGAAAGGAGGTTGGAAGAAGAGGACGGCGGGCAAGCAAGCAGAGAAGAAGGGCTCTTGCCTGCCGTGCCTGCCTGGGCAGCTTGCCTTGCTGCTTGTGTGTTGTTGCTGCTGTTGGGGTTTGGGGCAGGTGGGCAGTGCAAGGGCTGTGTGTGGGTGACTGGCGTGGGTGGAAGGAGAAACACGGAGAAAGCACTCACTCCAACATTTTAAAAAGCCAACGTTGTAGCTGGTCTATCTGGCCTCAAGTGTTTTTTAGTTTGTGTTGCACATTGCCTCAAAAGGACTAGATATCCCATCAATTCAAGCCACTCTTTAAACACAAACTCTCCTTCCTAAAGTTGTGAAATCAGCTTCCAAGGCAAAAAGGGCACGGCTGCTTGATATTTTTTTTGTTTGATGTGAGTTGCCTAAAAAGACCCTACAAATCCCATACTTTCAAGTTTTTCATATTGCGCAATCACGACCGCCATTAACGAAGTGATGCGGAAATTTTCGAAAGTTCTGAAAGTTCTGAAAAAAAATCTGAAAAATTCGGAATTCAATTCCAAATCAAAACAACAGCCCCCCCCCTTTTTGGATCAACCAAGCCTAGTATTTACACAACATGGCATAGAGCAGTGTTTCCCAACTAGTGTGCCATGGCACACTAGTGTGCCGTGAGCAATCATCAAGTGTGCCATGGGAAATTGGAACCCCCAATACCCTTTCTTCCCTCTCCTGCCAAACACTTTTTCTTCTCTACTCGGGCACCCTTCTTCCCAACCTCGCCCTGCTCACTTTGCTCACGCTGCTGCTTCTGCCGCCATTTTGATCTGAGGGAGCAGCGTGAGTGTGTTCAGGGGGGGGGAGGGAGGAAGACGTGACCACTGCGGCCGCTACTGTGCAGACTCGCCCCACGTCTTCCTCCCTCCCGAATGGAGAAGAAAAAGTAAGTGTTCAGCAGGAGGGGGAAGAAGTGGAAGGGAGGTCTCTGTCGAAAGCTGGCATGGGCAAACTTGGACCTGCCAGGTGTTTTGGACTCCAACTCCCACCATTCCTAGCAGCCTCAGGCCCCTTTCCTTTTTTCCCCCTCAGCCACTTAAGCAGGAAAGGGCCTCAGGCTGTTAGGAATGGTGGGAGTGGAAGTTTTTCTGCCATTCCTGCCAGGATATCTATGTTGTGTTCATCGAAACAGGCCCAGGTTTCACACTGAGTGTATAAATACATTTAAAAACATATTAACTCTATGTATTACTGTGTTAGAATGTCATTTAAGAGAGACCCTGCTTCTGCCAACCTAGCAGTTCTAAAACATGCAAGTGTGAGTAGATCAATAGGTACTGCTCCATGCAGTCATGCCGGCCACATGACCTTGGAGGCGTCTATGGACAATGCTGCTTAGAAATAGAGATGAGCACCAACCCCCAGAGTTGGACACAACTGGACTTAATGTCAGAGGAAAACCTTTACCTTTGTATTTTATTGTATTGTGTCTTTTGATGCACTATTAAGTGCTTTTGTAAGCCTCCCCAAGTCCCTTGTGGGAGATGGTGATGGGATATAAATAAAGTAGTAGTAGTAGTAGTAGTAGTAGTCTTCATGGGCATTTCTTTTTTTCAGACTATAGTCTGGCCCACAACAGTCCGAGGGACCATGAACCAACTCTCAGCTTTAAAAGTTTGAGGAGCCGTCTTCTGAAGGAAAGCTGCCACCATATACACACACACACACTAAAAAATCCCAGTCAATGCTTTTACTAGTTAGGTGTTTTGTGAATGGAAACTCTGCCATTGCAACCAACTCTGACAGTGGCAGTGCCACGGCTCCTAGCCAGCCGCTTCCACCTTCATGACAGCAGCTGCAGTGTTTCTGTTTGTTTGGCTGGAGAGAGCTACAAAGACCTGTAAAATGGGATTCTCTTTCATGCAAGCCCTAGTATAAGCTAGTATTTAATATTAGTGCTATAGTTTGTAAACCTCCTAAGAACTAGTCTAAGTAATGTTTGTTATCAGCTGTTTGGGCCACACTGACCGTAGTGATTTTTAACATTTATTTATTTATCATGTCAGAAGCTAAAAAGCCTCATACATAGTTAAAAACTTGGCATTATGCTAAATGTCCTTTGCCCAGAAACTGGCCACTTCAATTGCCTCTGGTGACGCTGTGAGAAGGTCCTCCATTGTGCATGTGGCGAGGCTCAGACTGCATTGTAGCAAGTGGTCTGTGGTTTGCTCTTCTCCACACTTGCGTGTCGTGGACTCCACTTTGTGGCCCTATTTCTTAAGCTTGGCTCTGTATCTCGTGGTGCCAGAGCACAGTCTGTTCAGCACCTTCCAAGTCGCCCAGCCTTTTGTATGCCCAGAAAGGTGTCTCTCATCCAATATCTGCCACTAATTGAGGTTCCAGATTTTAACCTGCCACTTTTGGACTCTCATTTGCTGGGGTGTTCCTGGGAGTATCTCTGTAGATCTGAGGAAGGCATTGGCATGCTAGCTGATATTCGAACAGAGGATAGGCCGGAGATGTCAATGCCTTTGTCCTTTCATTACAGGATGTTGCTTCCCAACAGATGTCAGGTACTGCAATACCAGCTAAGCAACATAATTTTAAACAGTGACAGAATGGAATACAGGTTGAGTATGCCTTATCGGAAATTCCAAAAAGTGAAATACTCCAAAATCCATAATTGTCCATATGGATGACTGAGATAGTTACTTTGATTTCTGATGGTTCCGTGCATACACACTGTGTTCTGTGCACATTGGTAAAACTATTGTATATAAAATTAACTTCAGGGTATGCGCAAATACATACATACATGCCCGGATTAGCCATAAGGCCAACGAGGCCATGGCCTAGGGGTGCAGATCACGGAACCAAAAAAAACCCCAAAACTGGTCTGCGCCCCTCTTTCCCCCTTTCTCATGCCCCCCCTCACTCCTACTCCCAGCAAAGTCTCTACTCCATCCCCTCCGTCTCTCGTGCACGCTCTCTCACGCTCTCTCTTGCGCTCGCGCGTGTGCTCTCTCGCTCGCGCTCTTTCTTGCTCGTGCGCACGCGCCTTTGGAGCAAGTTTGCACCTGCTACGCTCTCCCCAAACCTCCCGACTCCCAAGGAGACCTTCGGAGCACAGCGGAGCTTTCTAGCCAGTGGGAATGGGGACCTTGGAGGTGGCGGGAGGTTGGCTTAAAGGGGGCGTAATTCCAAAGTGTGGCCTAGGACGCAAAAAAGTGTTAATCTGGGCCTGCATACACACACATATACACATGCAAGTATACAACTGTTTGAAATACAGAACACTTCTGGGCCCAGATATTTTGGATAAAGAATGCTCATTCTGTAATCGCAATCTACAGCAGTGGAAGGACTACAAAACACTGGTGAAACCCAGGGACATCATAGCAGTTCAATATCAGTGCCAGTAATACCAGTAAATTCCCATTATTGCCTTCTATGGTGGTAGCAACCTTCCAGTGCCTCTGTCAAATATCTTTCTGTCCATTCCTTATATGCCAGTGGTTCTCAACCTTCCTAGTGCTGCGACCTCTTGATACAGTCCCTCATATTGTGGTGACCCCAACCATAAAATTATTTTCGTTGCTACTTCATAACTTTGCAATAATTTTGCTACTGTTCTGAATCATAATGTACACATCTGATATGCAGGATGTATTTTCATTCACTGGACCACATTTCGCACAAATACCCAATACCACCAAATCTGAATAGTGATGGGGTTGAAGGGGGGAGCGGGTTGATTTTGTCATTTGGGAGTTGTAGTTGCTGGGATTTATAGTTAACCTACACTCAAAGAGCATTCTGAACTCCACCAACGATAGAATTGAACCAAACTTGGCACTCAGGACTCCCATGACCGACAGAAAATACTGGAAGGGTTTGGTGGGCATTTTGGAATTGTAGATCACCTACATCCAGAGTCCTCTCCATGGACCGACTATGTGACTAATGTTGCTGTCCTTGAGCAAGCAGGGATCAATCACCAGCATTGAGGCCATGCTATTGAAAACTCAGCTGCGTTGGGCAGGGCCCGTCTCTAGGATGGAGGACCACCGCCTCCCAAAGATATTACTCTATGGCGAACTCGCCACGGGTCAGCGCAGGAGAGGCGCCTCCAAAAAGAGATATAAGGACTCCCTGAAACAACATCTCAGGCTCGGCCAGATTAATCACCAACAATGGTCCATCCTGGCCTCACATCGGGAGGCATGGAGTCGCACTATCCACAATGCTGCGGCCTCTTTCGAGAAGACACGCGAATGGGTCTCGAAGAGAAACGACAACGCAGAAAGAACCGCAACTTGGAAACAACATCACCCAAAGAGACTTTCTGCTGTGCTTTCTGCAACCGAACATGCCTATCTCAGATTGGCCTTTTTAGTCATCAACGCGCTTGTAAAAAGCGTGGGATGAGTCCTTCCTAAGAATCTTCGTTCGCGAAGTAATGCTGAGAGAGACATCCAGAGAGTGCTGTGGACTCAAACAATGATGAATCTGGACCAAATTTGGCATGAATACGCAATATGCCCAAATACGAACACTGGTGGAGTTTGAGGAAAATGGACATTTGGGAGTTGTTGCTGGGATTTATAGTTCGCCTACAATCAGAGAGCGTTCTGAACCCCACCAACAATAGAATTGGGCCAACCTTCCCACACAGAACCTCCATGACCAACAGAAAATTGTGTTTTCTGATGGTCTTTGGCAACCCCTTTGACACCACTTTGTGACACCCCCATGGGTTCCAACCCCCAGATTGAGAAATGCAGTTGAATGAAACTTGAACTTGTATGTAACGCTGGTGCTCCACCAATGAGCTATGCTGTCTTCCATTACTCATTTGTTCCAGGGCACATCTTGCCATGCAACCTGTTTCCTGGGCAGCACCCAGAACTAAGTGGAATTGCTCCAGGATTTGTCAGTATGGCACTAGTAGTGGCGAGAGTTGAGGAAAATCGATCGTAAGACCTTCCATATGATCTCCTTTGTGTAAATCTGGGAACTCACGGGGCATGGCTCATACACAAATTCAGCACCAAGCTCTGTGGGGCCCAGTGTGAAGCAGTCAGTTCAAATTAGCAGTGTTTCGACCTGTCAAGGCAGTTAATCAAAAGTCAGCCTACGGAGGAGTACCTTGCACTTTGTCCTAGAAACCCGGCGAAAGCATGGAACTTGGCAAACTGTCAAGCCGAGCAGTGTCCCGCAGGAACGATCTAAAACAGAGAAGACTTTTGACAGTAGGTCTAGCACCGAAAACAAAAAAAGCAGCTTTCATCTGGAGGATTTCCACTGTGTTCCTAGAAAGGACAGCTGGGGCTGGACCGGAGCAAAATGGAGTTGTCAAAATATGAATTTAAAATCATTTTAATTGAAATCATTGATTACGTTGAGGATGGTGGCTGGTTTTCCTCTCCAGCTGGTGGTTTGGGGTTTTCCATCCTTTTTTTTCTTCCTTTCTTCTTTTTTGAAATCACAAGAGATGTCTTGTCCTCAAAGTACGTCTAATCAAGCGGTGAGTCTTTGCACCATGAAAAGTCACCCACTCCATTTACAAGCGTTCAGTCGGCTTATGGGGGGGGGGGGGGCGGGGAGGGAGCGGGACTCTCCCAGAAAAAGTTAAAAGCTTGCAAATAACTGAAGCCAATTAAGATCAAAGCCGTGATATTCAGTAGTAGGATTTAGTTATAAATCCTTTTTAAAAAAAAAAATGACTACTTCGAAACAGATCAAGAGGTGCTAATACGCAGCCCTTTATTGTTGTTCTTTAAAGTCTGCGCAATATGTTAAAGCAACAGATTGGTTATTTGGTCTTTTGTTGTGCATGTTTTTTAAACTCATTCTCCCTTTGGAATTGTTGGTCTTAAGAAATCCTGTATCTTCTTCTGTGCAATTTAGGAGCCAATTTATACACTCACTTATATTACAACCAGCCATCCCCTGCCAGGCGTTGCTGTGGCCCAGTCTGGTGATCTGGAAAGTAAAGTAATGAGAAAGTGTTGGTTTCTAATATATGTCATTTCTTTATGCTCATGGGTAAATCGTACTTCATGTTGTTTCTTTGTCAGTGTTGGTGTAGACCAGGGGTGCTCACACTTTTTCAGCATGCGAGCTACTTATAAAACAACCAAGTCAAAATGATCTACCTACCCACTACTCAGAGAGCCATAAAAGCAAAATATTTGGAAATTTATTTCAGTGAGAGCCATATAATATATTTTAAGACTGAATTCAACTAAATGTGAATATAATAAGCCCCTGAATTTATTCATAAATAGCTGAGGACCCGGCGGTGCCCGGGTTATTTGAGGAAGGCATTGTGTGCCAAGGTTGGTTCCTATTAGATGTTTATGTGGCTTGCAGTGGTCTCAGGAACTTAGTGAAGGTACTGCGAGTCCCGGGGACCTAGTCAGGAAAATCAAGTTAAGGAAGCCTAACAATATCCCATGAGCTGAGGCCTAGTCAGGAAAATCAAGTTAAGGAAGCCTAACAATATCCCATGAGCTGAGGCCTAGTCAGGAAAATCAAGTTAAGGAAGCCTAACAATATCCCATGAGCTGAGGCCTAGTCAGGAAAATCAAGTTAAGGAAGCCTAACAATATCCCATGAGCTGAGGCCTAGTCAGGAAAATCAAGTTAAGGAAGCCTAACAATATCCCATGAGCTGAGGACTAGTCAGGAAAATCAAGTTAAGGAAGCCTAACAATATCCCATGAGCTGAGGCCTAGTTAGGAAAATCAAGTTAAGGAAGCCTTTCTATCAATTTTGGGCCTGGTTTGTGTTTTATAGGGGCTTTAGTGTTGTTTGGGAAGTGAATGATGTGAAGGTACTGCAAATCCCATCATTTGTGGCCCCTCCTGCCCTAAACCACACCAGGTAGTGAAGTGGGCCATTGGTTGCCTGTTTGCCAAGTTTGGTCCTGATCTGTCAGTGCTGTGGGCCTCAGTGGCTGACTGCCTGAGGCCTTTCCCCCTGAGTCACTGTAGAATGTTTGAATGTGCTTGGCCATTTGGAGGCAGTTTTGCAAATTCCATTTCAGTGGCAACCAATCCCCTCTGTCTGGGGCCGTAGAATGTTGGAGTTCTGAGGCTGGCCAGTTAGAGCCCATTATGCAAATAATCCCACAATGGCAGCCAATCGAAAAGCTGGCACATATTCCTCCCGTCGCTCGCTCGGTCACTCGGCTGCACCACCGCAAACACTGACTTTTATTATATGTAATAGATAGATAATAATGATGATAATATTCATTCAGCCTCTGCTACTACTACTAATAATAATAGTAGTAGTAGTAACAACAACAACAAAAACAACAATAGGTTCCTAGAGTAGAAGGAGACCTCCAAGGGCCATCCAGCCCAACCTCCTTCTGCCATAAGGGAAAAACACAATCAAAGCATTCCTCACAGATGGCCATTCAGCCTCTGATAATATTGATAATAATAACAATAACAACAACAACAATGGGTTCCTAGAATAGGAGGAGACCTCCAAGGGCCATCCAGTCCAACCTCCTTCTGCACCTGGGCAGCGTCGGAAGCCTGCGGGGTGGGACTGAGCCTTCCTCCCGCCCTGCCTGCGATCTACTAGGACGTCCTACATGATCTACCAGTAGATCGCGATCTACGTAATGAGCACCCCTGGTGTAGAGATTGTCTGGTTTGCCTCCTCTGGAATATGGAACATATTATTGTTCTTCTTTAGGGGTCCCTTTCAAATCTATGATATTATATCTGTCATATACATGTGTGTGTGTGTGTGTGAATCATATCTATATCTATGGCTGGATGGTTCTTTGTCAGGACGACTTTGATTATGTTTTCTTGATTATGTTTTCTTGCCCTGGTGAAGGGAAGTGGACTGCATGGCCTTAAGGCAGCATTTCTCAACCTGGGGGTTGGGACCCTTGGGGAGTCAAGAGAAGATGTCAGAAGGGTTGCCAAAAACCACCAAAAATATTTTCTGTTGGTTGTGGGGGTTCTGTGTGAGAGGTTTGGCCTAATTCTATCATTGGTGGGGTTCAGAATGCTCTTTGATTCTTGGTGAACTATAAATCCCAGCAACTACAACTCCAAAATCTTAAGGTCTATTTCCTCCAAACTTCATCTGTGTTCACATTTGGGCACATGGAGTATTCCTGCCAAGTTTGGTCCAGATCAATCATTGTTTGAGTACACGGTGCTCTCTGGATGTAATGAACTACAACTCCCAAACTCAAGGGCAATGCCCACCAAACCCTTCTAGTGCTTTCTGTTGGTCATGGGAGTCCTGTGTACCAAGTTCAGTTCAATTCCATCATTGGTGGGGTTCAGGATGCTCTTCGATTGTAGGTGAACTGTAAATCCCAGCAACTACAAATCCCAAAGGACAAAATCCATTTTTAAGTGATGGTCACTCCTTGGGTTAGTAGGTGTATTGTATCCAAATTTGGTGGCAATTCGTTCAGTGGTTTTTAAGTTATGTTAATCCCACAAATGAACATTACATTTTTATTTACATAGATTGTTGCTTGAGAGGTCAACTAGTAATAATATAATAATGTGCTGGATTTTATCAACATGGGAGTGTGTTCAAGATGAAAAACTCACCAGTGAGGAGAGGCTGCAGCAGTTTGCTTTTGCTCAGTTCACTGAACTTTGAACTCAGTTTGAAGCAGTCAGAGGGTTCTTCCACACAGCCCTATATCCCAGAATACAAAAACAGAAAATCCCACAATATCTGCTTTGAACTGTGTTATCTGAGTCCACATTCAAATAATGGGGATTTTCTGCCTTGATATTCTGGGATATAGGTCTGTGTGGAAGGGGCCAAAGTAAACTGGAATGAGCCGCGGTGGCGCAATGGGTTAAACTCTTGTACCGGTTGAACTGCTGACCTGAAAGTCTGCAGTTCGAATCTGTGAGACAGGGTGAGCTCCCGTCTGTCAGCTGCAACTTCCCATGCAATGAAATGGGAGAAGCCTCCCACAGGTTGGTAACACATCCAGCATCCCCTGGACCAGAGGTGCCCACACTTTTTCAGCATGCAAGCTACTTATAATAAAACCAAGTCAGAAAGATCTACCGAGAGAGAAGCAGGGCGGAGCAGGGGGAGGGGCTTGGCCTGGCCTGGCTCCGCCCCCTCTGCTTTAGCTCTACCACAGCTTCTCAGGCTTGAGGGAGGGTAGTGCCATGCCAGTGGTGGAACAGCTAGCCACTAGGGGCTTGGCACTACCCTGCTCAAGGCTAAAGAAGCTGTGGTAGAGCTGTAGCTAGGGGAGGGGCTTGGCACGGCCTGGCTCCGCCCCCTCCCCCCTCTGGCTTTAGCGCTACCACAGCTTCTCCAGGCTAGAGGAGGGTAGTGCCAAGCCAGTGGTTGCATAACTAGCCACTACTTGCTTGGCACTACTGCCCTCAAGCCTGGAGAAGCTGTGGTAGCGCTGAAGCCGGGGAGGGGGCGGGGCTTGGTGCAGCATTGCTCCGCCCCCTCTAGAAGTGCCCCATCCGGCTGGGATCGACCTCCTTCGGTCCTGGGATTGACCGGTCGATCACGATCGACTTCCTGGACAGCCCTGCCCTGGACAATGTCTCTGTAGATGGCTGATTCTCTCACACCAGAAGTGACTTGCAGTATTTGTTCTCTTTTTGCTTCTGACACACACAAAAAGAAAAAGTAAACTGGGGACAAATGGGGAAAGCAGATGGAGGAGAGGAAAAACGGTGACATTTCAAATTTATTTATTTATTTACGTCATTTATATTCCGCCCTTCTCACCCCGCAGGGGACTCAGGGTGGGTCACGATGCACATATACAGGCAAACATTCAATGCCATAAACGTACAACATATATAGACAGACAATTAGATTCAAATGAAAATGTGTTTTGACAACAGGACAATTGTCCCTGTCGAATCAGGACAATTAGAAAGTTTGTCACAATACAAAAAAAAAACCCCAAACATATTTGACATTAACATCTCTTGATTTTATATATACATGGGGTTATTGCCCATCATTGCACAATTGTCGCCCCCACATTTGACGTATGTGGATTTCATTATTGACTGAAGTGATTAAAAATATTCTCTGTACGAATCTCCAGGTCTTCCAGTGTGACTCTGTATTCAACTTCTTCTAGTCAGGCTGGAGGACCTAGAGATCTTTAGGAATCTCTAGGTCTTCCGAAGGAACTCTATTATTAGCTTCCAGCAGAAGTTGTACTGGAAGACCTACTTATAGTTTTTCACTTTGGTGGCGGTCCTGTGCCCCTAACAACAACAACAATTTATTTGTAGAGTTCTTGTAAGTTTTTCAGCCTTTCTGGCCATGTTCCAGAAGCATTCTCTCCTGACGCTTCACCCGCATCTATGGCAGGCATCCTCAGAGGTTGTGAGATGTGTTGGAAACTAGGCCAGTGAGGTTTATATATCTGTGGACTGTCCAGGGTGGGTGAAAGAACTCTTATATGTTAGAGGTAGGTGTGAATGTTTCAGTTGACCACCTTGATTAGCATTTAATGGCCTAGCAGTTTTCAAGGTGTGGCTTCTTACTGCCTGGAGGAATCCGTATCTTGGGAAGTCAGACTTGGCCACGTTAGTCCACGCTCTGGTTACATCCCGTATAGCAGGGGTGGGCAACTATTTTTTCCAAGGGGCCACACGAGAGCCAAAAAATATTATGGAGGGCCGCACCTAGAGGCGGAACTACATGCTAATCTACATAATTTATTTATTTATTCACTTACTATATTTACTATATTTACAAGAAATATTAATATATTATTAGTATTAATATCATAATTATTATATTATAGTATATATATATAAACATAATATATTGAAATTATAATATATCGTATAACATTATATTATATTATTTATTATATTATTTTATTATTGTTATAAAATTATTATACAATAATAATAAAAACCACTAAAATAAAATAATGCTTCCTTATAGTCCCCTTCTCTGGAGATTTTTATGCAGAGGCCAGGCAGGGGAGGCAAGCCAGGGGCCCTTAGGCGGGCCAGATAGAATCAGCCAAAGGGCCGCGTCCGGCCCCCGGGCCGCAGTTTGCCCACCCCTGCCGTATAGACTACTGCAACGCTCTCTACATGGGGTTGACTATGAAGACTGCCCAAAAGCTGCAATTAGTCCAGCGCGCAGCAGCCAGCTTACTAATGGGAGCGGGGTACAGGGTGCGCACAACTCCCCTGTTGCACAAGCTCCTCTGGCTGCCAATTAGCTTCCAAGCACAATTCAAAGTGCTGGTGTTGACCCTATACAGTTCTGGCCCAGTTTACCTGTCCGAATGTATTCTCCCCTATGAACCGTCAAGAGTGTTAAGATCGTCTGGAGAGGCCCTGCTCTCGGTCCCACTACCTTCGCAGGCGCGTCTGGTGGGGACGAGGAACAGGGCCTTTTCTGTGGTGGCCCCCCAGCTGTGAAATTCCCTCCCAAATGAAATTAGACCCGCCCCCTCCCTCCTGACATTTAGGAAGCGGGTGAAAACGTGGCTGTGCAATGAGGCCTTCGCAGAATGAAGGAGGAGATTGTGAAGCGACTAAAGTCGCTAACCACTTGATACGGACCGAATATATGGATTAAGTTGGACTTGATTTCACTTTGGCGAAAGGCTTTTTAAATGTATTTATTGTATTGTATTTTATTGTCAATTTTATTGTCAATTTATGATGTTTTTAGATATTAAATGTTAACATTGATTACTTGCTGTTTGCCGGTCTGAGTCCCTCTTCGGAGGTGAGAAGGCCGGGGTAGAAAAGTTTTAAATAAATAAATAAATTTGTTGGGAGGTGATTAGCTGTCCCTGATTGTTTCTTGTTTGGAGTTCCGCTGTTTTTGAAAGTTGTTCTTTATTTACTTATGTATTTATTTGTAACTCACCCTATCTCTCCAAGGGGACTCGGTGAATGTGAATGTGGAGGGCTGGCTGTTATTCCCTTCTAGAACTTGGATTTGCTTCCTGAAATATGGGTGTTGCTGCCACTGCTGCGTCTGCCACTTTTAAACTATTCAGTATGTATTTAGTATCTGAGGTATGCTAGATTTTGTTTGCAAACCAAACAAAGGCTCATGTGCTTGATTTCTCTCTCTCTCTCTCTCGTCCACCCACATCTTTTTGGAAACCACTCTTGTTATTTCTTCACACAGGTCATGCCTGGGTCTCTTTAAAAGGGAGGGGCAGTGACTGGAGGAAGGAGGGGGACATTTTTGTGGATGGCTTTCGCCACTCCTCATACAGAGCTGTTGAGTTTTGTTAGCAATTACCAAGCACTTCACCTCACCTTCTCCAAGAGCCAACCGAATATTCAAGTCCCTGCAGAATAACAAAAGAGCAATTGTTTTGGACTCAGCCCTTATGAAAGAGACTAACCTGTTGTAACCTGTGTCTGAGGTTGATTATAGTCAGCACTCCACAATAGGGTCACAGGACCCCCACATAAAAGAACACTTCTGTAGTTATATCTATCCTCCAGGGGTGCCCACACTTTTTCAGCATGCGAGCTACTTATAATAAAACCAAGTCAGAAAGGTCTACCTACCTCCTCAAGGCTGGAGAGGGGAGGGGCAGGGGCGGGGCTTGGTGCGGACTGGCTCCGCCCTCCTCTGGAGCTATGGCACCACTGGCTTGGCATTGCCATCCTCAAGCCTGGCGAAGCTGCTGGTAGAGCGGAAGCCAGAGGGGGGGGCAGAGCCAGGCCGCGCTAAGGCCCCCCTGGCTTTGGAGCTCCCAGCAGCTTCTCCAGGCTTGAGGATGGCAATGCCAAGCCAGCCTTGTGCTAGCTATGGCACCACTGGCTTGGCACTGCCATCCTCAAGCCTGGAGAAGCTGCTGGTAGAGCGAAAGTCAGAGGGGGGCAGAGCCAGGCCGCGCTAAGCCCCCCCTCCCTCTGGCTTTGGAGCTCCCAGCAGCCTCTCCAGGCTTGAGGATGGCAATGCCAAGCCAGTGGTGGCATAGCTAGCACAAGGCTGGCTTGGCACTGCCATCCTCAAGCCTGGAGAAGCTGCTGGGAGTGACGAAGCTGGGGAAGGGGGCGGGGCTTGGCGTGGCCTGGCTCCGCCCCCTCTGAAAAGCACCCCATCCAGCTGGGATCGACCTCCTTCGGTCCCGGGATTGACTGGTCGATCGCGATAGACTTCCTGGGCAGCCCTGCATGACTCTATGGTCAACATCTGCTGGAAGTTTTTTTCCCCATGTCAGGAGAGACTTGAGAAACAGCAAGTTGCTTCTGGTGTGAGAGAATTGGCTGTCTGCAAGGACGTTGCCCAGGATCACCCGGATGTTTTGATGTTTTACCATTGTTGTGTTGGCGGCAACAAATTTGCAGTTCCTCCCCGACGGAGAGACGTCCTTTGTGTTGGGTGATCTAAAATGTCCATAGACCCTATCATTCCAGATGGCCTGGCTTTCAGCCCTTCGAGGTCCATTCTGATAAGAGCCAGTTACTTATTGTCCATGCAAATGGGCTTGGTGAAATCCTTTTTAGGGGAAGTTGGCTCAGGAAGTTTGGAAACTCCAAGAGTCATGAGTTGCTGGCTTTTATGAAACAGGCTGCTTTCCTTCATATTTTTCATATAGGCATACATACATATAAAGAATGGGGAATGGGGCAAAGAAGCATACATGGAATTCATAGGAAGAAAGGGGGAATCATGCAGGGTCAAGGGGTCCTATATCAGCACTCCCCAAAGTTCATAAAAGTTCCTAAAGTTTGGCAAGAGTTTATAAAAGTTCCTATAATGTTCATGAATGTTCATGGAAAGTCCATAAGAATTCATAAGAGGTATAGAAGGCCCTGGGAGCACTGAGTAGCCGGAGTCCATTCATAAAACAGGAGTTTCATTAATTAAAAAACGAATCCAATTAATAAATAATAGCCAAATTGGTCAGATGCTATTTAGGTTACAGGGGTGTTTCCATGTGGGGCCATGGAGCCATGGAAAAAGCCTTCAGTTCCCACATGGGGGAGAGATAGGGGATCATGAGATCATTTTGGCCTGGTGTTCTTGGCAAAACTATGAATTCCCTTATTTTGAACTATCTTTTACAGAGTCCTGGGGGGTCACCTCCAATCACACTTGTGAGAGGCATCCCTCATGTCTCCGCATGGGGAACTGAAGCTGACAGAGGGAGCTCATCAGCGCTCTCCTCAGATTCAAACCTCTGACCTGTCAGTTTTCAGTCCAATGACAGAGGAAATATTTTAAGCCAATCAATGAATAATCAAATTGCAGTTATTAAACCCACAAATGTGGAGGACTAGCCTAACTGTACACCAAAAACTCATTGCCTTTGTCTTTGTTGTTGTGGTTGTTGGTGAGGTTGACGTTTGACTTCCAGAGCTGCCAAAACAAGTAATTTAGTTCTGTCATTGACAATCATTGAATGCACAGGCTTACGTTGCATACCTTAGGATGTGCAAGTCGTTCAGTTCAGTTCACATTTTAATATATAGTTATGTAAAGTTACACATCCAAAATCAAACCCAAAAGGGGGTGATATTTCAATATTCACCCTTTTCTAACTGACGAGGTGCTGTTCTTTAATCAAAAGTTGCATATGGAAGGAGAAAGGAAGCACAAAACTTTCTTGATAAACATTATGTAGGGGCCATGGTGGCACAGAGTGTTAAACCACTAAGCTGCAGAATTTGCTGACCGGAAGGTCGGAGGTTCAAATCCGTGGGATGGGGTAACCATCTGCTGTTAGGCCCAGCTTCTACCAACCTAGCAGTCCGAAAACATGACAATGTGAGTAGATCAACAGGTACTGCTTTGGCGGAAAGGTAACAACAGCACCCCATGTAGTCATGCTGGTGATATGACCTAGGACAGGGGTGCCCACACGAGGGAGTTTGGTGTGGCATGGCTCCGCCCCCTCCCCCTCTGGCTTTAGCGCTACCACAGCTTCTCCAGGCTAGAGGAGGGCAGTGCCAAGCCAGTGCTGGCATAGCTAGCCACTACTGGCTTGGCACTACCCTCCTCAAGGCTGAAGAAGCTGTGGTAGCGCTGAAGCCGGGGGAGGGGCGGGGCTTGGTGCGGCCTGGCTCCGCCCCCTCCCCCTCTGGCTTTAGCGCTACCACAGCTTCTCAGGCTAGAGGAGGGTAGTGCCAAGCCAGTGGTGGCATAGCTAGCCACTACTGGCTTGGCACTACCCTCCTCAAGGCTGAAGAAGCTGTGGTAGCGCTGAAGCCGGGGAGGGGGCGGGGCTTGGTGCGGCCTGGCTCCGCCCCCTCCCCCCTCTGGCTTTAGCGCTACCACAGCTTCTCCAAGCTAGAGGAGGGTACTGCCAAACCAGTACTGGCATAACTAGCCACTACTGACTTGGCACTACCCTCCTCAAGGCTGAAGAAGCTGTGGTAGCGCTGAAGCTGGGGAGGGGGCGGGGCTTGGGGCGGCATGGCTCCGCCCCCTCTAGAAGTGCCCCATCCGGCTGGGATCGGCCTCCTTCAATCCCGGGATCGACCAGTCAATCGCGATTGACTTCCTGGGCAGTGCTGACCTAGGAGGACAACACTGGGTCTTTGGCTTAGAAATAGAGATGAGCACCACCACCCGGAGTTGGACTCAAGTAGACTTAATGTATGTTTATATAGAGTGTATTATATTGGTAGGGAAATGCTTGAAGGAATATATTCACTAAGTACAATGCAAAGATTACTAGGAGAAGTGTGGACTGAGGTGTGTATGACATTTCAAGCAAAGTGTCTTCGCTTAATCAAAACTGAAGCAGTAAGAACAATTTCAGGCTGGCAAAATGTGAAACTAAGAAAACCCAGAACTCGGAGACAACTGAGAGACTTGGTAGAAGTTTACCACACCGGCCTACTTTGCTCATAACCGTATGCAAAAGTTGTAATGCCTGCCATGTTCCCAACTACCTAAGACTAGTGTGAAACTTTGAAGGTCATTTTGCAAAGTATCTGTGCTGCCACACCTCAAGCATTATTTCACAAAAGTCCAGGGACATTTTTCAACACTGTCTACTTTATTGAAAAGTGACAAGATAATAAAGATAGCATGGCTGATAAAAAAGGGATAAAAAAGGGTAGCATTTGAAGTTTCATACATTTTAAAAGTGCTGCGTTTCAGAATCTGGTTTTAAAGGAGAATCTCTCAATTCATTTGTGGATTAGGCTGGACCCCATTGGGCTTAGGTTACAGTATATGTCACTGTCTCTACCTTTTTTGTGCTCTTCCAGCACTGAGCTGAGCCAATAGTTTATTCTGTGCCAAGCTACCAGCATGTCCAGGAATATGCCCATGTAAAATATCTTAACTTCCTCTTAAAAAGTAAGCCCAGAAGGTCTCCATGCTAGCAAGCTTTGTGGAAGGAAATTATGTGCATTTCAGGTAGAAGCCAGAAGGGGTCCAGCTCTCCATAGATGTTTAGGACAACCTTGGAAACTTTCACTAAAGTTTTATGTTTCTTTGGAAGGTTTTATTAAGCAAGTATCTTAGTATGGAACTATTCCCCACACTCAAAACCATTGGAAATAGCAACCTTCTCAAGCCTCCACTAGTTGTCTGTTATGTATATAATTGCTTAGAAGAGGTCTCTGTCAAAAGCTGGCATGGGCAAACTTGGACCTTCCAGGTGTTTTGGACTCCAACTCCCACCATTCCAAGCAGCCTCAGGCCCCTTTCCTTTTTTCCCCTCAGCCACTTAAGCAGGAAAGGGCCTCAGGCTGTTAGGAATGGTGGGAGTTGAAGTCCAAAGCAGCCAGAGGGCTGAAGTTTTCCCATGCCTGTTTTAGGGACCTTAAAGTGGTGAGCCTCCTTCCAACATTGTCATTCTGGATAGAAAACAAACAACAACATAACATAACATTGTTTGAGTCCACAGTGCTCTCTGGGTGTAGGTGAACTACAACTTCCAAACTCAAGGTCAATTCCCAAGCAAACCCTTTCAGTACTTTCTGTTGGTAATGAGAGTTCAATATGCCAAGTTTGGTTCAATTCCATTGTTGCAAGAGTTCAGGATGCTCTTTGATTGTGTGTTAACTATAAATCCCAGAAACTGTAACTCCCAAATGTCAAGGTCTATTTTCCCCAAACTCCATCTGTGTTCACATTTGGGCATATTGAGTATTCATGCCAAGTTTGGTCGTGATCCAACATTGTTTCAGTCCACAGTGCTCTCCGGATATACTGTAGGTGAACTACAACTCCAAAACCCAAGGTCAATGCCCACCAAACTCTTATAGTATTTTCTCTTGGTTATGGGAGTTCTGCGTGGGAAGTTTGTGTCTTTCTGCCATTCCTGCCAGGATATCTATGTTGTGTTCATCGAAACAGGTCCAGGTTTCACACTGAGTGTATAAATACATTTTAAAACATATTAACTATATGTATTACTGTGTTAGAGTGTCATTTTGTGTCATTTTGATTGGTGGTGTGCCCCAGGATTTTGTAAATGTATAAAATGTGCCATGGCTCAAAATAGGTTGAAAAACACTGGCTTAGTGTATTGTATATGTGTGTATTTTTTTTTGCAGTTTTCTTTCATCTCTTTGTTGTGGGAGGGGCTGCAGACCATGTGATCAGAACTGGTCATGTTCAGGACTCAGACTTTTATATCCCAGAAGCCATTAGACTTTCAGTGTAGAGACTTCATTAAGAACCGTGTATGCTTCAGATGTGAATATACTTTAAACTTAAATGTTCTACAGCCTTTTCAGTGGTGGCTCTTTTGCTGTGGAACTCCCAGTGACATTAGATCAGCCCCATCCCTCCTAGCCTTCAGAAGTAAAGTAAAAAAAACTTGGTTTTGGGGTCAGGCATTCGTAGAATTGTGCATTGCAATAACAGCTTTGGGATATGCGCAATGACTGGAATGGCTTGGACTACAGTACCCACTGTAATGATGTCGGAAATGTTGTATAACATATGTTAAATGTATGCGGAATTGTTGATTTTAGTAAGAGCTCGAATGACATGTTTATAAATGCTTAATATGTGTTGATTTCAATTTAATTTAATGTTATTGGAATTGTAGGTGCTTTAATGCCATTAAATCATTGCCTATCTATAAGTTTGTGAGTAAACCAACTATGTTACTTTTAAGGAAGTCTGCTTATTTTTGTCTCTTGAGAGCATGAGTTAAAGGCAAATATATTTTAAGGGAAAGTAGATGTTTTTTGGGCAACTAAAAGGAATACTTCTGAAACTCTGCTGAATATATATGTGTGCGCATTGTCATATCTTTGTCCCTACTGGTTCAAAGGCATACCTAGGTACATGAGTTTAACAGCTGAGAAATCTAGTTGCCTTGAAGGAATGCTGGTGAAGGCCATTTTCCCAAAAGGGTTATGTCTCTTAACAGTCAATGCTTTTTGCCAAGAGGTTATGGCATCACAACCTCTTGAGTAGGGGCGGGCAACCCACGGCCCGTGGGCCGGATCCAGCTCGGCAGCCGGTTCTGTCCGGCCCGGGGAGAAGGGCATCGGGGGCGGCGCCAAGAAGAAGGGGTGCCACTGCCGCCATCCCATTGCGGGCTCTGTGGGGCCTGTGTCGGCAGACAGGCCGGAGGAGTGGCGGGTTTGGAGTGCTTGCCATCCTTGGAGGCAATCCGGGCCTGCAGCGGGAGCAGTCGCCGACCTGCAGGGGCCAGGGCGATTGATCGTCTTCCGGGTCACCAGGGCGATCAGCCACCTCAGATTGCCAACTGCTCCCCCTGCTGGCCCAGATCGCCTCCAGGGATGGCAGGCACTCTATGGCAGGGCGATCAGCTGGGGGCGAGAGCGGGCAGAGGCCTGCAGCCTCCGATCGCCTGCTGCTCTGCTCTCCTCTGCTGCAGTGGCGGCTGGCTCCGCTTTGCCATCCTCTGCGCTGGAGCCATTGGGCCATTCCATCTTGGGATCCTTCCTTTCTTGAGGATGTCAGCCTTCATCTTGGTTCGCACCTTGTCTTCTTGAATTTAATTTAATTTAATTTTAGTGGTTTTTATTATTATTTTATAATTATTTTATAATAATAAAAATAATATAATAATATAATATAATAATGTTATATTATATTATAATTTCAATATATTATAACATCTATATATACTATAATATAATAATTATGATATTAATACTAATAATATATGAATATTTCTTGATATATTAATATGTTAATATTAATATATAGTAATTATAATTAATTAATTAATAAATATGTAGATTAGAATGTAGTTCAGCCTTTAGATGCGGTCCTCCATAATATTTTGTGGCTCTCGTGTGGCCCCTTGGAAAAAATAATTGCCCACCCCTGCTCTTGAGGATGCCTGCCATGGATGCAGGCAAAACATCAGGAGAGAATACTTCTAGAACATGGCCATACAGTCCGAAAAAAACAACAACAACCCGGTTATGGCATCATTTTTCAAAAAGGTTATGACTTCTTACAAGATCATCCCTTTCCAAAGATCATAAAATCTCCAAAAAGGTGATTTCAATTTTCCAAAAGGTCATGTGACCAGTGGTTTTGCCAAAAATAAACAAACAAACCAGACAGGATTCCCTAGAGTGGGAAACTGACAGTCAATGAAATTGGTTAAGAAGGCTATGGAAATGGTGTATTGGATTGCTGGAGATCATTATCTCATGGTGTGTGTGTGTATGTGTGTGTGTGTGCATGTGCATGCGTTTTCTCATTTTTGAGACCTGCCATTTCCCATTTGAATGGGTGTGGATGATTCAAAGCATGCACCAGTCAAAGGGGGAGGACTCAGTGAAACTTCTCATTTTCTGTCCTATCGGAAAGTGGACCCAAAACATTTTAATCGCCGGTTTGTTTAGACCAGAGCCAACCGACTGAATGACCCTAGCACACAATTGGACCTGATGCAGTTGCACGTCATGCTTAATGGTGTTACCTTGGGAAAGGACAGCTCCGTAACATCGCTAAGACCTGCTCCTTAGGATATTGCAAGGCATCATCCTGGGGACCCAATTTTTGGCCCTGAAATCTCAGGACCTAGAGGTTAAGTGTATAATACAAAAGTATTGGATGTATTGATGTATGTATGCAACTTAAGAGAATCAATGTACTTAAGAAAATGTATTAAAAATTATTAATTAAAAAATAAAAATTAAAAAAAGATTTTTTTAAAAAAAGAAGAAAAGAAAAAAGGAAGAGGAGACCGAGTCTCCTAAAGATCAGTTGAGTCTGAACTGAAATGGCCCACTGGTTGATCTATTAAGAGCAAAGGTTGATGTGCTGTAATTGTGGCACTCAGAGTAAGTGATAGTAAATGAATAATGCAATAATAAATTGAGATTGATTGGCAGTCATCGCAGCAGCCCTGTAGCTAGCAGGATGATTCACTCTTGCTATTCGTAGGTTTTACTTTTGGTTGACCCGATATTTTTAGGACTCAGCTGTAAAAAAAATAGCTAATTTCCAAGGAAGAGTTGGGTTTATTTCCTTTATGACAAGCTGTTTCTTTTTCATTGCTCTAAGCCAGGGCTGTCCAACTTCTGCCGGCCCAGGGGCCTGAATTCCGGTCACTGATAACCTGGGGGGCCATAGGGTCTGCCCCCGGCTCCGCCCCTGCCCCCTCCCTGCCCTCGCCTCCGCCCTCTCCCCCGGCGGCCTCTCCCCTTATTTTAATGTATCCCATCTCCCCTTATGTCATCTTTAAATATATTTAATTTTATATTTAATACATGAGGGGAGATGGGGGGAGGGAATGAGGAGCCCCCTGAGGAGCCCCCTGCTTCAGCCTACCTTTTCCAAACGCGCAGGATCCAGGAGTACCTGGACAACGAGAGAGGCGACGACCGACTGAGTCGAAGAAGGTCCTAATCGCGTCCGTGGGCCTCAGCGATCCAGTAGTAAAGTAGCCGAAGAGTATCGCAAGAATACGCAATCCACACGGGATTTTGCAGTCAACGCCGGCGTGATCTTGCGTTGACAGCGAAATCCCGTGTGGATTGTGTATTCTCGCGATACTTGCTCCGAACCCGGAAGTAGGCATTTTTTTTCAATTTTTATTAATTATATTATTTTTCAATTTTTATTTTTTAAAAATGCTTAGGGGGCCATAGGGAAGGGGCTGGGGGGCCTTATACGGCCCCCCGGGCCGCCAGTTGGGCAGCCCCGCTCTAAGCTAAGCATTGCTGTCGTTCTGATGTCCACATTTAGTCCGGTCCTGAACCTGTGCCTGGCCGACGTGATGGTCTGGATGAGGGCGAACAAATTGAAATTGAATTCAGACAAGACGGAGGTACTCCTGGTCAGTCTCAAGGCCAAATAGGGCGTAGGGTTACAGTCTGTGTTGGACGGGGTTACACTCCCCCTGAAGACGCAGGTTTGCAGCTTGGGTGTGATCCTGGACTCTTTGTTGAGCCTGGAACCCCAGGTTTTGTCGGTGACTGGGAGAGCATTTGCACAATTAAAACGTGTGTGCCAGCTGCACCCATACCTTGGGAAGTCTGACTTGGCCATGGTAGTCCATTCTCTGGTTACATCCCGTATAGACTACTGCAACGCGCTCTACGTGGGGTTGCCTTTGAAGACTGTCCGGAAGCTCCAAATGGTACACTGTTCGGCAGCCAGGTTACTAACAGGGGCAGCGTTCAGGGAGCATACTACTCCTCTGCTGCGCCAGCTCCACTGGCTGCCAGTTTGCTACCGGGAGCAATTCAAAGCGCTGGCTTTATTTATTTATTTATTATTTGGGCTTGTTAGTCGCCACTCCCGTACGGCTCGGGGCGACTTACAACAGCAAAATCACAGAATAAAACATATAACATACAGTAATACACTATAAAACCTAACATTGAACGGTAGCTATAATCTCCAACTGTTAGATCCCTACAGTTGGTGTTCTTGATGGATGTAGTTTGCGGCAGACCCCCTGAAAAGGGGAAAGTGGGGGGTCTTGCGACGAAGTGGAGATCCCGGGAAGAGTCCAGTTCTTATCACTGGCTTGTATTCTGGGAGGCGCTGGTGTAAAATTAACCTCTCCAAGGTATCTAAGTTGGCCCTTAGGGGGGCTCTTTAGTATAAAGGGTTGGAGCTGTGGGAGGGTCACAGATCGTTAGCCTATAAAGCCCTAAATGGTTCTGGCCCAACTTACCTGTCTGAACGCATCTCCTCCTATGAACCAACTAGGACTTTAAGATCGTCTGGAGAGGCCCTGCTTACGATCCCGCTTGCGTCACAAATACGTTTGCCGGGGACAAGAGACAGGGCATTCTCAGTGGTGGCCCCTTGGCTATGGAACACCCTTCACAAGGACATTAGATTGACCCCCTCGCTTTTAACATTCCGGAGGAAAGTCAAGACCTGGCTGTTTGAGCAAGCGTTTGGAAATCTTTAAGGCAGTGTAACAGACATAGGCATATGGAACGATTGGATGATGACATTGAACATTGGAGACGGAAATGATTTGTGTTTTATTGACCTTATTATGATTGTATATTATATGTTCATGTTTTAAATGTTTTTAAATGTTTCATGATGTTCGGCATTGAATTTTGCCTTGAGTCGCCCGTGGGCTGAGAAAGGCGGTATATAAATATAGTAAAAATAATTAAATTTTTTTGCAATGATCAAAACATGTTTACCAGAACAGTCCTGCTATATACAGGGGAAATACTCTAACATAAGTAGCTTACAACCTACTTCTTGGTTTTGGGTTGTTTTTTTAACCAACTCTGGTGGCATATGTGGGAATATGGAGAGCTAGGAACCCACAATTACACTTTCCTCACCCTGAGCAGCAGATTTCTGGGTATAAACCATCTGTTCAGATTTCGGTTGTATTTGTGTGACAGCCATTCTTGCTTGATTCAGGTAAATGTGCTAGTCTCATGTATGCTTCACTGATATTTGGAGGCAACACCATTGGTGTTATGGCTAATTTTGTTACTTCCTGTAGTTAAAAATCTCTGGCCATGGGTGTGTATGTGCATATGGTTAGTGAAATGATACAGAAGGTATGTGAAAGAGAAAGGGATAATAGTGTGAAAGAGAGAGGGAGGGAGAGAAAGCATTGCGACATGCGGACGGCTTGGTAGGAAAATGGTAAATGAAAATGTGGATCTGGGAAGAATGCGTAGTGCTCATTCATGCACATGCACATATGCAAATGATCATCTCTGAATGGCTACCAGAATGTGGGAGTCATGCTTTGGAAATAATAATAATAATAATAATAATAATACACTTTATTTATATTCCATTTTATCTCCCTGGAGGGACTCAGAGCAGATTGGTGAAAAGTAAAGGTTTTCCCATGATGTTCAGTCTAGTTGTTTCTGACTCTGGGAGGTGGTGCTCATCTCCATTTCTAAACCAGAGAGCCAGCATTGTCCGTAGACACCTCCAAGGTCAGGTGGCCAGCATGACTGCATGAAGTGCCATTACCTTCCCGCAGAAGCTGTACCTATTGATCTACTCACATGTGCTTGTTTTCGAACTGCTAGGTTGGAAGAAGCTGGGGCTAACAGCGGGAGCTCACCCCCGGATTCAAACCACCAATCTTTTGATCAGCAATTTCAGCAGCTCAGTGGTTTAACCCACTGTGCAGATTACAGTTTACATATATAAGGCAAACATTTAATTCATTTTTAGGCATGAACAACGACATACAATATACAGACAGAGGGAAAGCCCTTCCCCTTTTTCCATCTTTAGTGTCTGGAGACGATGCTCAACTCCAGCCATGGGAAGATGCTCTTTTTCAATTTTTCCTTGCCAAGGAGCCTGTTCAGTCAGTCAGTCAGTCAGTAGCCATTATTTCGGTCAACAAACCATCGGCTAAGAGCCTGTTGTCCATAGACGTTCTCTGATCATTGCCAGCTTGTCTGCATGAGGCACCCTTTTACCTCCCCACCGAGGCTGTACCTATTGATCTACTCGCATTACATGCTTTCAAACTGCTAAGTAGGCAGAAGCTGGGGCCGACAGCTGGGAGTTCATCCTCACTCACAGCTTCAAACTGCTAACCCTCCTATCAGCAGATTTCCTGCAACTAACAGTTTAACTACTGTGTTACCATGACCCCTTAAGTTTGCAATACATGCAGAGTATCCCTTATCTGGAAATCTGAAATACTCCAAAATCTGAAATGGTCCACCTGGGTAGCTGAAGAGTCCCACCTTTGCTTTCTGAAGGTTCAGTGTATAGTAATTTTGTTTCTGGCTTAGAATTTTTAAAAACTAGCTGAGGACCCGGCAGTGCCCAGGTTATTTGAGGAAGGCATTGTGTGCCAAGGTTGGTTCCTATTAGATGTTTATGGGCTTCTGTGTGCCAAGTTTGGTCCTGATTTGTCATTGGTGTGGGCCACAGTGCTCTAAGGAAGTGAATTGAAGTACTGCAAGTCCCATCATCCATGGTCCATCCTCCCTCAAACTGCACCAGGATGTAGGGTGCACCTTGGGGGGTCTGTGTGCCAAGTTTGGTCTTGTTCTGTCATTGTTGGGGATGTAGTCAGGAAAATCAAATTGAGGAAGCCTAACAATATCCCATGAGCTGAGGCCTAGTCAGGAAAATCAAGTTAACTAACTAACTAACTAACTTTATTTCTTATGAGTTGCCCTCCACAAAAGGTTCTCTGGCCGACTTAACAAACAGGTTACATAGTCACTGCTTGTTACTCAATCATAGGCTCTTCTGAAGAGCCATGTCTTAAGTGCCCCTTAAGGAAGTTAAGGAAGCCTTGCTGTCAATTTTGGGCCTGGTCTGTGATTTATAGGGGCTACAGTGTTGTTTGGGAAGTGAATGATGTAAAGGTACTGCAAATCCCATCATTCGTGGCCCCTCCTGCCCTAAACCACACCAGGTTGTGAAGTGGGCCATTGGTCCCCTGTTTGCCCAGTTTGGTCCTGATCCGTCATTGCTGTGGGCGCAGTGGCTGACTGCCTGAGGCCTTTCCTCTTCCCTCTGAGTCACTTTAGAATGTTGGAATGTGATTGGCCAATCAGAGCCCTTTATGCAAATAATCCCACAGTTGCAGCCAATCTAAACGCTGGCACCTATTCCTCCCGTCGCACCACCACACCAGCGCCCGCAAACACTGACTTTTATTATATACATAGATATTGTGTATAAGGCATATATGAAACATAAGTTAATGTTGTGTATAAATGTGGGCCCCATTTCCCATATATATCATTAAGGAAATATAGGCATACCAGAATCTGAATCTCTCCTTGCCCAAGCATTGGGCTAAGGAGTACTCAACCTATATTAGATCCTAATTTTGTGTATTCTCTAAGCATGTCACTAACAATGCTACACTGATCTTGGAAGACAATGCTGTACAGCCATATACAGGTTGTCAAAACAGATAGGCATGATAAAGTATCAGGTAGAACAAGATAAACATTGTTGATCCTGGCATAAGAGAGGCCCATATACCGCTGTTACTTTGATGGGTGTTTCCTGTTTTCAAGATGTTAACTCCTAGAGGGCATGTCTGCACAGAACTAATTTCGGGAATCCATCATGTTTGCACAGTGTTGGATACCTTCATGCCGTTTGCGCCTGGCCTCTTAGTGTTGGCTTCTCAAATATCACTGCTATCAAATGATCTAAAAATTGTGAAATGTTGCTTAATCCGGTTGTAAATAAGATAATGAGAGGAAATTGTTGTTGTGTGCCTTCAAGTCTCCTATCACGAGATTTTCTTGGCAAGATTTTTCAGAGGTGGTTTGCCTTTGCCTTCCTTCTGGGGCTGAAAGACTATGACTTTGAATCTACCATGGAAGAGTAGGGATTCAAACCCTGGCCCCTAGAGCTGTAGTCCAACTCAAAACATTACACCTTGCTGGCTCTTGAGAGAACTGAACGAGGGCGGGTCAATAAGTCCGTGACTTTTTGAATTTCCCGCCTCTGCTTGCTTTGCCTCGCTTTGTTCACGCTGCCGCTTCTGCGGGAGGGGGGAGGGGGGAAGACGTGACCCGTGCAGGCGCTACTGCGCAGATTCACCCCACGTCTCCCTCACTCCCCTCCACAGTGCTCTCTGGATATAGGTGAACTACAACTTCAAAACTCAAGGTCAATGTCCACCAAACTCTTATAGTATTTTCTCTTGGTTATGGTAGTTCTGTGTGGGAAGTTTGATTCCATTCCATCATTGGTGGAGTTCAGAATGCTCTTTGATTGTGGGTGAACTAAAACTCCCAGCCGTTGAGCAAGACCTTCGTGTGTCTTTCTGCCATTCCTGCCAGGATATCTATGTTGTATTCATCGAAACAGGTCCCGGTTTCACACTGAGTGTATAAATACATTTAAAAACATATTAACTATATGTATTACTGTGTTAGAGTGTCATTTTGTGTCATTTTGGGTGGTGGTGTGCCCCAGGATTTGGTAAATGTAAAAAATGTGCCGCTGCTCAAAAAAGGTTGAGAAAACCCTGGACTATGCAATTAAACAGGAAATAACACATTGAAACTAAGAACAGATTTTCTTCATTATTTAAAAAAGTTGTTTGTAAAAACTTTGAAAACTTGCCAAAAATTGGTGGTAAATGCGTCCCACCATTGTAGCAAGTTTTACCCCAAAAGCTTTAAGCATGAGGGAGATAGGAGTCCCTGAAGTTTCCCCAATTATAGTAATTTAATTATGTGCAATTACTGTAATGAAATAGTAATGACATTTCGTATAGTAATGAAATTTCACTAAGTATATTTTAGAAATGAAGCACCAGTGCCCTCCAGTTTTCTAATGAGGTCTGAAGCCTTTTTAATGGATCACACATCCGTAGTATACTCCACTACACCGACTAAGATCAATGGTGTGGCTAAATTTACTTGTAATACATACAAATACAGTTTTAGCATAGCAATTCTGTGCAATAAGATGTTATGTTTTGAAAATGACCACGCAACCCCCCTCAAAAAAAATTGAGCTGGCCTAATAACAGTACAGAACTTAGTTATTTTTCAGCTGTTACCTAACACATTACTAGATTACATCCAACTCTGGTAATTCACTACCTTATATTTTGTTTCAGTAAGTCAGTGTATTATTGTTGACTTTTCCTAATTTTTTTTTGTAGGAAAATCTCCATTCAAAATACCATAGTAAGAGTTAAAGGTTTTCCTGTTATTAAGTCCAGTCATGTCCAACTCTGGGGGGTGGTGCTCATCTCCATTTCTAAGCCAAAGAGCCAGCATTGTGCGTAGACACCTCCAAGGTCATGTGGCCAGCATGACTGCAAAGAGCACTGTTACTTCCTGCCGAAGCGGTACCTATTGCACCGGGAATGTGGCGCAGCTGGCTAATTGTCAGCTGCATAAGATCTCTCTGACCAGTGGGTCATGAGTTCGAGGCCTGCCCGGGTCGAGGTGGGTGCTCGACCTTTAAGTGTAGCCTGCTGTCGACCTTTGCAGCCCGAAAGACAGTTGCATCTGTCAAGCAGGAGATAAAGGTACCAGATTAAGTGGGGAGGCAAATTTTGACTGAATTATGAGGCCATTAAGAACTCCAGGAACGCTGAGAATGCAGAAGGAACAACAAGGGATGCTGGGAACGCTGAGAGATGAGGAGTGCGTCAGCTCCCCCTGGTGGCCAGAGTTTGCCTTTGTTCGTCTATATATGTGTATGTGGAAACGGCAGGGATTGTCTGCTAACTATGTGTACCTGTAATCCGCTCTGAGTCCCCTTCAGGGTGAGAAGAGCGGAATGTAAATAAAGTGTATTATTATTATTATTATTGATCTACTCACACTTGCATGTTTTTGAATGGCTAGGTTGGCAGAAGCTGGGCCTAACAGTAGGAGCTCACTCCCCGGATTCAAATTGCCAACTGTTCGGTCAGCAAATTCAGCACTGCACCACCAGGGGGCCTTGAAAAGGGGGTCTTTATCGGTCTTTGTTGGGGGCCACAGTGGTCTCTGGGAACAAAAGGGTTGGAAAGTCCCATCATCTCATTGTTGGGGGCTGCAAAGTGTTTTGGACTTAAACTCCCACCATGCCTGACTGCCTCAGGCTTTTTCCTTACCCCACTCTGCCACGGTAGAGTGTCGGAATGTTGGTGGTGGCGGCCAATCAGAGGCGTTATGCAAATAATTCCACAGTGGGAGCCAATCAGAAAGCTGCCACATATCCTTCTGCCCTTCCACCCTCCGTACACATACAAACATTCTTTTTTATTATATATACAGATATACAGATACAGATTGGGAAATATAATTTGGTACGCAAAACCTGTAACATAATTCCTGGTCAATATGGAACCTTTTACAGATATAACCCTCTTATTTATTGCCACAAACCCAAAGTAACATATAACACAATATTTCCAAGCTTCTGTGAAGTTAGTCCCATAATAAGGTTTTCTAAAATGCAATCTCCTGTGTTTCAACGCCTGCTTCTGTTTGCATCCAGTTCAAGGGTGACTGAGCCTGTTACTTAATGGATCAAGTAACCTAATCTGGGTAGAATCTGCGGATTTATTCCTGTTCACTTCTTCTTTCTCAAACATTAATGAACAGAGTTCCCTTCTTCCATCTTAAATTACAGGAGAGGGTTTGCAGACTTAATCTGGCTAGATCAGACTTTTCATCTCCGGCACAGGGCGAGATCTGTCTTTTTGCAGTTATAGGCACTTTCCCTGACAGAATATGAGAGCAAGAGGTGAGTGTTATTTAAAAGAGATTACGAGGAATAATAAAAGGGAGGCAGAATCTCACCTTCATGTTCCCATGAAATTTTTGTCTTTGCTGCAAGGTTTTATCTCACCCTTCCAGTCAGGAGGTCTTTAATGAGGCTTTGTCGGGAGGTGTCCTCTGAGGTCGGGCCTTGACCACCGGCAAGCTGCGAGGCAAATGGTTTTTCGGAGTAATTCACTTACGGATTTAGCATCTCAGACTGCACTGTTTTACAAAAATGGCTGTTCTGATGAAATCTCAAGGTGTTCTTGCTGTGATCGCATCTCAAAAACTTCTGTGGAATCTTTTGCCTCATGCAGGGTCACTGTGTCTGGTGGACCAAATCAAAAGTCTATCTACTCCTTCTTACTGTTCAAGCAGTGCCAAAACAGATGCCTATGGATAGTACTGGTCCTGCCATTAACTCCTGTGAGGAAGTCCTCTAGATCAGTGTTTTTCAACCTTTTTTGAGCCGCGGCACATTTTTTACATTTACAAAATCCTGGGGCACACCACCAACCAAAATGACACAAAATGACACTCTAACACAGTAATACATATAGTTAATATGTTTTTGAATGTATTTATACACTCAGTGTGAAACCTGGGCCTGTTTCGACTAACACAACATATATATGACTTCTGTGGTGTGCTTTTTTTTTTCATGTCATGAGACACTTGAGAAACTGCAAGTTATTTCTGATATGAGAGAATTGTCCGTCTGCAAGGACGTTGCCCAGGGGACAGCCAGATGTTTTGATGTTTTACTCTCCTTGTGGGAGGCTTGTTTCATGTCCCCGCATGTGGAACTGGAGCTGACAGAGGGAGCGCAACCCGCTCTCCCGGTTTGTCAGCAGTCCTGCCAGCACAAGAGTTTAACCCATTGTGCCACCAGGGACTCCTGTAGTGTGCATGGACACCCTGTTCTGTGAACCAGCATTCATCTAATACCACCTCACCCTGTTTCTATGCATACCTAATAACTTTATGGACACCGCTGCCCCTCCTACCCCAAGTCAGTCATTCAAGAAGTTATAGCCTCAGGTCATCAAGCACTAATGACAGCAGGAGTAGAATTTAGTTCTTCTGACCTCCACCCTTGCTCTCATTGACTGTGATATTGCTACCACCCACACTAACTACCATCTGTGTCCTCCTCTTCCTCAGTTTTTGATGGGAGGGAGTGGATTAAGTCACAGCTCAGACAGGGAGCCAACTGTATAGGTGCTGCTGCTGCTGTGAATGCTCTTTGTTCCTCATCCTCTGGGGCAGTCTTTCTCAACCAGTGTGCCGTGGCACACTAGTGTGCCGTGATGGACCTCCTGCTGTGCCATGAGAAAAGCTCTCTGCCCCCCTTCCTCCCCCCCCCAGCAGCTGCTCCAGCCTTGAGGGGACAGTGCCAAGCCAGCATTGTGATGGCTCTGGCACTGCTGGCTTGGCACAGCCCCCTCAAGGCTGGAACAGCTGCTGGGAGAGGTGAAGCCGTGGGTAGGGGGGTGGGGCATGGTGCAGCCTGGCTCCGCCTCTCCCTGGCTTCGGCACTCCCAGCAGCTGCTCCCAGCAGGCCACCAACCCCCAGCCGTTTTTTACTGTGTTAGAGTGTCATTTTGTGTCATTTTGGTTGGTGGTGTGCCCCCAAATTTTTTTAATGTTAAAAGTGTGCCGCGGCTCAAAAAAGGTTGGGAAACACTGCTCTGGGGCATGGGTAGTATCCCTAGTGATGCATTGAGGAGGATGTGCTCTATTTGCAAAGAGGTGATTTGGACAGTCTGCACATATGGGAATTCTACAAGCATGCTGTGAAAGCAAGAGCACCCAATCATTCATGTTTATCAATAAGTATACAGCATGCAAGAACAAGTGTTGTAGGCTGTAATTCTAATTCTGGGGGGTCAGTTATAAAACTGGCAAAACAACTACTAGAGTCTTTTTTTCCTCCAGTCACCGAAACTGCCAAAACGACATCTGTGTATGCTGTGCCTAAGAAAATCCTATAAAATGTGTAGCATTGTAATAATAATAATAATAATAATAGAAGTAGTTTGTTTGTTTGTTTTATTCCGGCCTATCTCCCCAAGGAGACTCAGGGTGGATTCCAGTAAACACAACACAAAGACAAACATGCAGTACCTAGAAAAAACAGGTAAAAGTAAAGGCTTCCCTTCTGGCTCTGAGGGTTGGTGCTCATCTCCATTTTTAAGCCGAAGAGCCGGTGTGGTCCGTAGACACCTCCAAGGTCATGTGGCTGGCATGACTGCACGGAGCACTGTTACCTTCCCGCCGGAGCAGTACCTATTGATCTATTCACATTTGCATGTTTTTGAACTGCTAGGTTGGCAGAAGCTGGGGCTAATAGCGGGAGCTCACCCCATCCCACAGATTTGAACTGCCAACCTAGCAAGTTCAATAGAGTTTAACCCATTGCACCACGGTGGCCCCTGGCAGGAGGTTGGACTGAGTGGCTCTTGTAGTCTCTTCCAACTATGATTTTTATAAGGTGACAGGTTAGTTAGTTGGGTGTCTTCTGGAGTTTGCTTGCCTAAGGTTTCCGGTTGAATTTCACCGGGTTGGGATTTGAACAGAGCTTGTGACATCTTTATGTGATGGCCAAAATGTAGTCCAAGTGAGACTTGGCTTAAGTTCTGAATTTGAGGTTTTCCCAGGTCACAACTTCATTTCTCTGGCACCGGGTTCTCCAGATCTGTTGAAATTGTCCATCCTGCAATTTCCATACCATTCCTAGACCGTGGACTTTTTTTTTTTGTTGAAAGAATCATAATTTTTCTTTCTGTTTCCAAATATTTTCTGTTGGAGGATATACCAAGTTGTTACTCAGGTTAAACTGTTTGGTGGTTTTGGGGTTTTTTGTTGTTGTTTTTCGTCGCTTGTTCAGGTTTAGTCATTCTGGTCTGTTTACATTTATTCATTAGCAGTTTAATGCAAGATGCTTCATCACTGGAGGCTGTCAGGGCGAGAGACGACAGAGGGAAAATGCCAGGAATCATTAGTGCCTATTAGCCAGTGCTGCTCATCCATCTTGGCAAAGAAGGGCAGGCCATCAGTTCTGGACTGGTGGACCTGAGCTGCAAAAACATCATTAACAGCTAGGAATGCCTCTTTGTGGGCCATTTCTTAGGGGCAAAATAATCCCTTGTACTCTTCCTTCCCAGACGGTACCCACATCTGAGCCAACGCCAGCATGACCTCACACCAGGGGGAATGGGGTGAGCTCAGCCTTGCAAAGGTAGCCAAATCCAGAACCCTATCCTGGAGTGACTTCTAAATTGGCCTTCAGCTAGGGCAGCATTCCTCAACCTGGGGGTCGGGAGCCCTGAGGGAGTTGCAAGGTGGGGTTGGAGGGGTCACCAAAGACCATCAGGAAACACAGTATTTTCTGTTGGTCATGGGGGTTCTGTGTGGAAAGTTTGGCCCAATGTATTGTCGAAGGCTTTCATGGCTGGAATTACTTGGTTGTTGTAGGTTTTTTGGACTGTATGGCCATGTTCTAGAACAGGGCTGCCCATGAAGTCGATCGATCGCGTCTCCAAATGAGGTCGATCACAGCCTCTCTCTCGTCCTGCCACCGGGCGGTTCTGCCGCCGCGCGTGTGCTCCTGTGCTCCTGCTCCTTCCGCGCTGCATTGCGGGAACGAGGGAGCATTTTCCGTGGCGCAAGGTGGGGAACCCTGCCTCTCTCTCGCTGGCAGATTCCCCACCTTGCGCTCCCTCCGGAGGCCCCGCCTCGTGCTCCCTCGTTCCTGCAATGCCCCGCGGAAGAAGCGCCGCGCAGGTGAAAGGAGCAGGAGCGCACACGCGGCGGCATAAGCGTGTGCATGGCGGCAGGACAAGAGAGAGGCAGGGTGGAGCGTGAGGCGGGGCCTACGGAGGCCTCGCCTCGCGCTCCCTCTGGAGGCGCCACCTCGCATTCCCTCATTCCTGCAATGCCCCGCGGAAGGAGCACCACGAGGACGGAAGGAGCAGAAGCGCAGGAGGTAGGTAGATCTTTTCGACTTGGCTGGTTAAAAGTAGCTCGCATGCTGAAAAAGTGTGGGCACCCCTGTTCTAGAAGAATTCTCTCCTGACATTTTGCCTGCATCTATGGCAGGCATCCTCAGACATTGTGAGGTTGGGAGAGAATGCTTCTAGAACATAGCCATACAGCCTGAAAAACCTACAACAACCCAGTTTGGCCCAGTTCTATCATTGATGGGGTTCAGAATGCTCCTTGATTGTAAGTGAACTATAAATCCCAGCAACTACAACTCCCTAATATCAAGGTCTATTTCCCGCAATACCACCAGTTTTCACATTTGGGCATATTGAGTATTCGTGCCAAGTTTGGTCCGGAACCATCATTGTTTAAGTCCACAATACCCTCTGGATGTAGGTGAACTACAACTCCAAAACTCTCTGGATATAGGTGAACTACAACTCCAAAACTCAAGGTCAATGCCCGCCAAACCTTTCCAGTATTTTCTGTTGCTCATGGGGGTTCTGTGTGGGAAGTTTGACCCAATTTTATCATTGGTGGGGTTCAGAATGCTCTTTGATTGTAAGTGAACTTTAAATCCCAGCAACTACAACTCCCAAATGACAAAATCAATCTAACCCCTAACCCCAGCAGTATTCAAACTTGGGTATATTGGGTATTTGTGCCAAATTTGGTCCAGTGAATGAAAATACATCTTGCATATCAGATATTTACATTACGATTCATAACAGTAACAAAATTACATTTATGAAGTAATAACGAAAATAATTTTATGGTTAGGGGTCACCACAACATGAGGAACTGTATTAAGGGGTCGCGGCATTAGGAAGAAAAACCCTGATCTCGGGGAAATGAGTTGCAAATGGTTTTAAACAGTATTTGTGAGAAAAGTCCATATTTTGACAAGTTGTGGGTCAGGTCTCTGAAAGTCGAGGGGGAGCCAAGATGGTTCTATGAATAGATAAATAGGATGTGGCCTTCTATGAGTTTGTGTCTGCCGTGGTTTCACACATCATGCTCTTCCTACAAAAGGCCATCAGGGTCATATTAGCACGTGATGATTGTTATCCAAGCAACACTACAATGATCAAAGGTACAGGAGGTATCTCTGGTTTCATTCTGATGTCCTTATTCGCCACCCTTGTCCTGGAGTGGCCCCATGACAGTCATGTAAGGTCAAGCAAGACTTCCATTTCTAGCATTACAGTATTTGTGGCAAGTGCCAAGTGGCGATGTTTTGAGTGGACAAACAAGCACTTCCTTTGTCTTTTCCTGTTCCTTGTTGGATGGAGGCGAAGGACTGATTCGCCCCCTCCAGGCCCCTACCACTAGTATCCCATAATACTTCTGGGTGTTTTTTTTTTAAAAAAATGCATATCTTGAAATGGCACTACATGACTTCCTGACACCATTTTGAAAGGAACTCCAATGAAAATAGAAAATATGGGGGATTGCATTTTTTAATGCGTTTGCAAAGCTTTCTATGTGATTTTGAGGCAACATTTGGCTTAAATTGCTTTGAATTATTTTTATTTTGGGGCACTTGGGAGGACCGTCAATGGCTTCAAGGATTGCATGTAGCCATACCTTCTATAAAAGATAAGAGTTTCTGCCTGACATTAAGTCTAGTCATGCCCGAATCTGGGGGTTGGTGCTCATTTCCATTTCTAAGCCAAAGAGCCAGTGTTGTCTGTAGACACCTCCAAGGTCATGTGGTCAGCATGACTGCATGGAGCACCATTACCTTCATACTGGACTGGGACCTATCAATCTACTTAAATGTTTTCAAACTGCTAGGTTGGTAGAAGCTGAGGCTAACAGCGGGAGCTCACCCTACTCCCCAGATTTGAACCGCCAACTACCTTCTATATCCCTGTTGAAAATATTCCAATTTTGGCAGAATTTGGTCATAATGACTTCCAAATAGCTGTGTCACCTCTTAACTGCTTACTCTTGGGCAGGGCCGTAGCCAGGATTTTGATTCGGGGCTGAGTTTGGTTCGGGGCTGAGACTGGGTGGAAGAGGGTCTACCCTAGCAAACCTTTTGTATTGTTATCCCAATAACCCCATTAATGTGGGATATAATGAGCATGGTGATCAGATCATGATATGAATAAACAAACAGTTTAAATAATGTACCAGTAAGGCCTTTTCGCGGACCACCCTGAGAATTTCGGGGGGGGGCTGAAGCCCCCTTAGCCCCCCCCTGGCTACATGCCTGCTCTTGGGAAAGAAGAGCATGATTTAGGTGTATCTACAGTAAAGGGTTAACGCAATTCAACACCACTTGGGATCTGTACTTTGGCGAGACACCAGCAGATTTGGCAGAGAAGACTAAAGATATTGTAAAGCTACAACTACCAGGATTCAACAGCATGGAACCAAGGCAGTTAAAGTGGGGCCAAACTGCATTAATTCTATGCTGTGTCCACATCCATAAGAACATAAGAACATAAGAAGAGCCATGCTGAATCGGACCTCAGCCCATCTAGTCCAGCAGTATCAGTGGCCCACCAGATGCATTGCCCGTTTATTCACCACCCTCTTGTTTCCTTCATTTTTAACTACCCTGAACAATTTAGTGTCCAAACTTTGGTTCCAATTCATTAATGAATAAATTAAAAAGTAACAAAAACTGACCTTGTCCCCTGATTCCATGGCTGAAGGAGCTTATTTGGCTGAAGAGCTTATTTAGGAGCCTTTGGTGAGGGACTTTGTCAAAAGCCTTTTGAAAGTCAAGGTAAACAATATCAATTGGGTCCCCTTTATCTACCAAAGCTACAATTTTAAAACAATTTAACAATTAAGATCAATGTTGGTCCATTATTGTAGTACGTAACAGTTATTTTCAAATGTTACTTTTAAATGCATTGTAAGAGGTATGGTAACTGGTTTTTTTCAGGTTTATGTTACTCCCGTAAAAAAAAAAGCAGAAAGAAATGAATTAGTAACAAGTACGAAGTAACATAACAAAATAGCCTTTTTCGTAATAGTTAACCAGAATGAGTTAGTATTTAGACATTGTAAGGAGTCACTAGAATCATAGAATCATAGAGTTGGAAAGAGACCACATAGGACGTCTAGTCCAATACCCTGCTATGCAGTGAATGCACAATCAGAGCACCCCCCACAGATGGACTTCCAACCTCTGTTTAAATCAGTGTTTCCCAACCGGTGAGCCGCGGCACACTAGTGTGCCATGAGCGATCATCAGGTGTGCCGTGGGTTCCAATACCCTTTCTTCCCCCTCCTGCTGAACTCCTGCTGCTGCTACTTGTGGGGGGAGGAGGAGGAAGGGCCGGGCGGCAGTGAAGAAGAAGAAGAAGGGGCTGGGGCGCCACCTCCTTCAGCTGTTTCCCCTCCTTGCGCGCCAACCAGCCTCCAATCGAGGGAGGGAGGAGGGAAGGAAGGGGGATGTCACTTGGGCCCCACCCCCTTCCCAGTGGTTGCCATTTGAGGAGGAGGAAAGGCTGGCAGAGAGGCTGAGGTGAGCGGAGGGAGGGTCGGAAAGGGGTAGAGTGTCCCCCTCCCCATGAGGAAGAGGCCCGCCCATCATTATTTGAGTCCACAGTGCTCTCTGGATGTAGGTGAACTACAACTCCCAAACGTCAAGGTCTATTTTCCCCAAACTCCATGTGTGTTCATAGTTGGGCATATTGAGTATTCATGCCAAGTGTGGTCCAGATCCATCATTGTTTGAGTCCACAGTGCTCTCTGGATGTAGGTGAACTACAACTCCAAAACTCAAGGTTAAGGCCCATCAAATCTTTCAGTATTTTCTGTTAGTCATAGGAGTTCTGTGTGCCAACTTTGGTTCAATTCCGTCTCTGGTGGAGTTCAGAATGCTCTTTGTAGGTGAACTATAAATCCCAGCAACTACAACTCCCAAATGACAAAATCAATGTTTTGATTGATGGTCCCTCCTTGGGTTAGTATTAGTATGTTTTGTGGCCAAATTTGGCAGCAATTTGTCCAGTGGTTTTTGAGTTATGTTAATCCCACAAATGATATATATATATATGTTGAGAGTGTGTGTGAGAGAGAGAGCAAGAGAGACAGAGCACAACAGCGCAGGCAGAAAAGCAAACATCACAGGCAGAAAAGCATGTCTGTGTAGGAGGGTGAACATTAGGAAGAACTTCCTGACTGTGAGAGCTGTTCTGCAGTGGAACTCTCTGCCTCAGAATGTGCTTCCGTCTGGCTGCTCTCTTTCCAGCCAGCTTCCCTGAGGACCAGGTGACTGCGATAAAAACTAAACACAGAGAGAGACGGACAGCTGTTGAGCAAGACCTTTGTGTGTGTCTTTCTGCCATTCCTGCCAGGAGATCTATGTTGTGTTCATCGAAACAGGCCCAGGTTTCACACTGAGTGTATAAATACTGTGTTAGAGTGTCATTTTGTGCCATTTTGGTTGGTGGTGTGCCCCAGGATTTTGTAAATGTAAAAAATGTGCCGCGGCTCAAAAATGTTGAAAAACACTAGTTTAAATTATGGATACTATTTTCCAAACTGAATTTCAGACATGTGCAGTTTGTGGTTGTATTCTTCTGACTTTAAATAATAGTAATAATAACAACAATAACAACAACAACTTGGGACGGCTTACAACAATTCACAGACACAGAAAATAATATAAATAATAAACAAACGACAACTGTAAACAATTACGACTAAAGAAATGTTAGTAAAGTACTGTGTGTTTTTATTAAGAATTGTTAGTCACCAGTAATAACCACAATGAATGTGAAGATTTCGTGGCCAAGGTGATTAAACTTAGGCTAATTGATTTCTGTGAGTGGAGAGCCCTGAAGTAGTTCTTCGAGGATATTCGCTGGCACCATTTTGAACAGAAGTGTCCTTCAAACGATCACACAATAAAGCTGAGTTTTAATTGATAGACCAATTAATTGGGTAAATCTGCACAGATTTGCATGTGATAAAATATTCTAAAAGAGAGGGGAAAGCTTCATTTGCTTTTCCATTGTGTAGCCTTATTTCTTAGATCAGTGTTTCCCAACCTTTTTTGAGCCACGGCACACTTTTTACATTTGCAAAATCCTGGGGCACACCACCAACCAAAATGATACAAAATGACATTCTAACACCGTAATGCATATAGTTAATATGTTTTAAAATGTATTTATACACTCAGTGTGAAACCTGGGCCTGTTTCGATGAACACAACATAGATATCCTGGCAGGAATGGCAGAAAGACACAAACTCCCCACACAGAACTCCCATAACCATGAGAAAATGCTATAACGTCTTCTCAACGTCCCCTCCATCCGGCAACTCCACCTGTCCTCAACAAGACAAAGAGCATTCTCGGTGGTGGCACCAACCTTATGGAATGCCCTACCTGAGGAAGTCAGAGGTATCAGGGAACTCTCCTCTTTTCGCCGAGCCTGCAAGACGGCTCTTTTTCGCCTGGCTTTTCCAGTTGAGTAACTGTTATGCTTTCTATGTAATTTAGCTTACTTTTAGAATGATTTTAGCTCTAGTAATGTTTTAGCTTAAATCATTGCTTACCTGCTTTTACACCGTTGTTCTGTAATGTCAGTTCTACGCCTGTTTCTTACCTGTTGTAAACCGCTCCGAGCTTCTAGAGGGAGCGGTCTAGAAGCCGAAAGAATAAATAAATAAATAAATTAATAAGAGTTTGGTGGGCATTGACCTTGAGTTTTGGAGTTGTGGTTCACCTATATCCAGAGAGCACTGTGGACTCTAACAATGTTGGATCAGGACCAAACTTGGCATGAATTCTCAATATGCCCAAATATGAACGCAGATGGAGTTCAGGGGAAATAGACCTTGACATTTGGGAGTTTTAGTTGATGGGATTTATAGTTCCCCTACAATCAAAGAGCATTCTGAAACCCACCAATGATAGAACTGGGCCAAACTTCCCACACAGAACTCCCAGGAGGCAAGAGGAGGTCTCTACTTGAGGAAAGGGAGGCGGGCCTTCCCAATGCATGGAGAGGGAGAGACCAAATAGACAATGGGTGGGGAGGGGGGTGTTTGTAATTTTGTGCCTTTATCGAGGTAGGTTTCTTAGGGTTTTTATACTTCAACACACTAGACTCCCCCCCCCCCTTCCTGGAGATTCCGATTTCCCACAGCACGTCTGATGATCGCTCACGGCACACTAGTGTGCCCTGGCACACTGGTTGGGAAACACTGTCTTAGATGATCTAAATACCCTAAAAGCATCAGAGGGGCCCAGTGCTTTCTTTGGGTTTGGCCAGAAAGAATTACGCTCTCACCTTTTGCTACTCTTTTCAGAGATCAGGTAGTTCCTTTTTTATTAGAATTAATATTGTACCCTAACTTTGATTTTACAAAAGGAACTATGATGATAAAAGGACCGGGCTTTAGCACAGTGGGTTAAACTGCCAACTGCAGAATATCTTGCTGATCAAAAGGTTGACAGTTCAAGCCCGGTTTGGGGTGAGCTGCTAACCATCAGCCCAGCTTCTGCTGAAAACAGCAATGTGGGTTGATAAAAAGGCACTGCTTTGGCAAGGAGGTAATAAAAAAGGTATCCATGTGGACATGCAGGCGGTTTGATCAGGAGAGCTTCTAAGGACAACAAAGCTCCTTGGCATGGAAGATGGAGTGACAGCACCTCCCATGGCCAGAGTCGAGCACAGCCTCCAGATGCCAGGGATGGAAACAGATGGGAAATCTTTACCTATGTTTATGTACTGTCTGTCTTTGTTGATTGTATAACGACATCAAATATTAACTAACAGTTAAAACCTTGTTGGCTTCAAACTACAGGAAAGGAGATTCCACCTGAACATTAGGAAGAACTTGAGAGCTGTTCAGCAGTGGAACTCTCTGCCCTGGAGTGTGGTGGAGGATCCTCTTTGGAGGCTTTTAAGCAGAGGCTGGATGGCTATCTGTCGGGGGTGCTTTGAAAGCTTCTTTCCTGCTTCTTGGCAGGGGGTTGGACTGGATGGCCCACAAGACCTCTTCCAACTCTATGAGAGGTGTATACTGAATACATGAAGTTTGTGAGTAAACCAACTATGTTACTTGAAGGCAAATTACTAGTGAATTTGGCACTGCAAGAAAGGAAAAGGAGAAGAAGGGGGAAAAAGAGCACTCAGGGGGGTGAGTAGATGTTTTTGGGCAACTAAAAATGACACTTAGGAAACTCTGCTGGGCATATATATGTTTGTGCGTTGGCATATCTTTGTCCCTAACAGTTCAAAGACATACCTATGCACATCAGTTTAACAACTGAGAAACCTTATTACCTTGCATGAATGCCATTTCCCCAAAAGGTTATGATTCTAGCAAGTCATACCTTTCCAAAGATCATAAAATCTCCAAAAAGTTATGGGGATTTCCATTTTCCAAAATTTCCAAATATCTCCCACGTGGAAATAAATGAAGTCTTCACGCTACCTTGAACATATACTTGTTATTACAAAAAAAATCTCCCTTTCATAATAATAATAATAATACACTTTATTTATATTCTGTTCTTCTCACCCCAAAGGGGACTCAGAGCAGATTATATCACACATACGGCAGACAGTCCCTGCTGGTTCCACATACAATTACATACAACATACAACATATAACAAGTACAATTTTGGAAGGATTTTTCTTCGGGCTGCGTCACAGGGTGTGATTGTGTCATTACGTCACAAGGGGGTGCTGTTGCTTCATCCTTATGACGGAGAGCCTCTGTTTTCCGCATTCCACCTTCCGACAGCTGATCTTACTTTTTATTTAGGCGTTGTAAGTCCTTCTTTGAAAAAATCCTTCCCCGCTTGGCGGTTCCCAGTTTTATCTAATCACAGCTGAGCTGTTTTCGAACTGTTGGGTGAACAGTGGACAGGGCTTACAGCTGGGTGTCCAGGCCAGCTCGGGATTCGAACATGCAACCTTCAGATTGTTACCGCTGTGCTATCTCTCTGGCCCAGTTCATAGGTCCCAGTTATGTACTGGTCACTTCTCTGTATGAGATATATAGAAGTTACTAAGCAATTGTACCAATAATGACTAAGAAGTGTTAATATTCATGTTAAGTCATCTTGTCCTATATCTGGAGACTGGCAACCAATCTCTCCTGGACTGGGTTGTTGTGAATTTTCCGGGCTGTCTGGCCATGTTCCAGAAGCATTCTCTCCTGACGTTTTGTCTGCATCTATGGCAGGCATCCTCAGAGGTTGTGAGGTCTTTTGGAAACTAGGAAACTCTCTTGGACTGTCAAACAACCTCTCCTGAACGTTCCACCATACATGTTTAAGCCGACACAAGATATTACTTTACTTATGATGCATCTCAGATTTTCCAGGTCATTTGACAGGCAGTTCCAAAGTGTATGTAAGAAGTGGTTTTCTGAGCCCTTGGGGATTGTGATTGAGAGCTTAATTAAGTGGAAATAATCAGCACTTCGCCATTGAAGGGTGTTTTGTTCGCAAATGTCTTTTGGATGGAAATATCAAGAAAGAGCCGACATCTTCTCAAATAATCCAAGTGATAAACTTTTGGGTGAACTTCTGATTTAGTTTTCAGTCTCTTCAGGAATGGGAATCAAACTGCAAGATGAGATTCAGCCTTTAATTGCTTTATTTCAATTTCAATGTCCACCTTTCCATTTGCCGTTCCCTGCTCCCTTCTCCTAGAGAGAGCGTTTATTGTGCAATTACCTTCCCTCGGAGACTCGATTTGGGGGAGATAAATGTCCTCCTCTTCCACTTGTAGCTCTACTAATCTTTCCCCACTTTTTTCACCATTTCCCCCAGTATGATTAAGTAGCCTGCCTTCTTACACAATGTGTGTTGAGGTCCTAGTGCTACCACTCAAAAGGCATTGTGTTTGAATGGATTAATGTAGCCACGAGCTAGATCTCTATGCTAATTTACTTTTTGAACCTTCTAGTGCTCACAAGATGTGATCAGAACTGTCATTATTCCCCAGTTACAATGATGAGTAAAATAATGTTATTTTGTTTGTATGTGGTATAAGCATGTTCTGTTGCTTTCCTTGCTGCTGAGTGAGTGTGGATAGAGATAGATAGAGATAGATAGATAGATAGATGATAGATAGATAGATAGATAGATAGATGATAGACAGACAGACAGACAGACAGACAGACAGACAGATAGTGGTCCGGTATGGAAGGAGGTCCATGGGGTGATATAATGAATTGCCCCACTGAGTCACACAAACCCTAGTGGGGCCAATAGGATTATTCTGTTGGAGAAGTAGGGATAGCTAATACTCCAGAGCAGTGTTTCCCAACTGCTGTTCCACGGCACACTCGTGTGCCGTGAGCGATCACCTGGTGTGCCGCTGGAAAACCTCTCTCTCCCCCCTTTCTTCCCCCTCCTGTCGAACTCCTGCTGCTGCTGCTTGGGGGAGGGGGAGGAAGGGCCGGGCGGTGGCGAAGAAGAAGGGGCCAGGGCATTGCCTCCTTCGGCCGTTTCCCCAGCCAGCCAGCCAGCCTCCAATCGAGGGAGGGCGGGGAACAGAAGCAGAAGTGAGGAGTTCAGTCCGAAGCAGGCCCACCGGCTTCTTCTTTCGAACCGCAGGAAAGAAGGAAGGAAGGCAGGCAGGCAACTGCGGACCGAGTGAGTGCCTTTCCTTCGGTGTGGAAGAGGGAGATAGCCATTCAGGAAGGGAGCCACCTGGGGGTTCTGTGTGGGAAGTTTGGCCCAGTTCTATCATTGGTGTGGTTCAGAATGCTCTTTGATTGTAGGGGAACTATAAATCCCAGCAACTACAACTCCCAAATGGCAAGGTCTATTTCCCCTGAAATCCATCCGCATTCATATTTGGGCATATTGGGTGTTCATTTCAAGTGTGGTCCAGATCCATCATTATTTCAGTCCACAGTGCTCTCTGGGTGTAGGTGAACTACAACTTCCAAACTCAAGATCAATTCCCAAGCAAACCCTTTCAGTACTTTCTGTTCGTAATGAGCGTTCAATATGCCAAGTTTGGTTCAATTCCATTGTTGCAAGAGTTCAGGATGCTCTTTGATTGTGTGTTAACTATAAATCTCAGAAACTATAACTCTCAAATTTCAAGGACTATTTTCCCCAAACTCCATCTGTGTTCACATTTGCACATATTGAGTATTCATGCCAAGTTTGGTCCTGATCCAACATTGTTTGAGTCCACAGCACTCTTTTAAGTTGAGGCTGGATGGCTATCTGTCGGGGGTGCTTTGAATGCAATTTCCCTGCCTCTTGGCAGGGGGTTGGACTGGATGGCCCATGAGGTCTCTTTCAATTCTATGATTCTATGACTGATCCGAATTTATTGTTGTTGTCATTGATATGTGCCTCCAAGTTGATTCAGATTTCAGGCAATTTTATCATAGATGGTCTTAGCAACATTTATTTAAGAGTGTGGGACCTGTTCAAGACTGAATAGGGTTTCTAACCTGGTCTCTGAGTCCTTATCCAGCACTCCAACCTCAATAGTCTCAATATTGTGTTCCTGTGAGTTTTTGGACTGTATGGCCATGTTCCAGTTGCATTCGCTCCTGACATTTTGTATGCATCTGTGGCCAGCATCTTCACAGATCTGTTGGAGGTGAGGCAAAAGGAGTGTATCCATGTCTGTGGAATAATGTCTAGGGTGGGACAAAGACCCTCTTGTCTGTTTGAAGCATGTATGAATGTTGCACTTAGCAAGCTTGATCAGCACCAAGTAGCCATACAGCTGAAAAGTTAATCACTGAATGTATTTGCAGAGAGGTAGCCTGGCTGTTGTACCTGGAGGTATCCTTTGTTTGAGAGGTGTTAACTGGCACTCGATTTTTAGCTGTCTGAAACTCCCCTGTTTCTGAGTAGCATTCTTTATTTACTGTCCTCAGCTAATTTCACCTTCTGAAAACTGATTTCAAAGTGCAAAAGTAGTTTGCACTCAATGAACTCAATGGGGATGACAGGAGGAGGAAGCATAGACTTGATTCCCGTGTTTTCTACTACTGGTAGCCAGATTGTGTTCATTTTCATGGTTTCCTCATTTCTGTTGAAATTGTCCACATGCTTGTGCATTTCAGTGGCTTCTCACAGGCCTGCAGTTTGGGGGTCCTCCTGGACGCTTGATGCGCAGGTGTCGGCAGTGGGCGGGAGGGCCTTTGCACAATTAAAACTCGTGCGCCAACTGCGACCATACCTTGTGAAGCCGGACTTGATCACAGTGGTTCATGCCTTAGGTACCTCTAGATTGGACTACTGCAATGCATTCTACGTGGGGCTACCCTTGAAGACAGCCTGGAAACTACAACTTTTCTAATGCTCGATGGCCAGATTAATACCTGGGGCGAATTAAAGGGAGCAGTCACACACCCCCACCCACCCCCACCCCCACCACTCCAGTTTAAGGCGCTCAATTGGCTGCCGTTTATTTTCCGGTCCCAATTCAAGGTGCAGGTTATCACCTATAAAGCCCTAAACGGTTTGGGGCCCTCCTACCTTTGTGACCATATCTCCCTCCATGAACCTGCCTGATCTCTCTGATCTTTGGGGGAGGCTCTCCTTTTGCCCCATTATCACAGGCCCGCTTGTGGGAACAAGAGAGAGAGCCTTCTCCTCTATGGCGCCCTGACTCTGGAACTCATTGCCCAGTGAGATTAGGCGAGCCCCCATCTTAGAAAGCTTCAAGAAGTATCTCAAGACCTGGCTTTTCTGTTGAACCTTTGGAGAGTAACCATACAGCCATACATTGTTGCTCCCCTCAACGCTTGTCCCTATAGTACACTTCCCCCCTCCTGTATGAAGGCCTTTTTTTACGAGCCCATTTTTGATTAGCTTCTCCTTCATAAATAATCTGCTCCATCCCTATCTCACCCTGAGTTTTTAGTATTTTATCCTATACATGCAGCCCGCTCACTGTCACTGTGATTGTGAATATTTTTAAATTGTATTTTTATATTGCTTACTGTATTCTTATGTTTTACGTACTTTATTATGCTGTTGTTTTGTGCTTTGGTTTTAGTTTGTTATAATGCACTGTTGGGCTTGGTCTCCACGTTGGGGAGATGGTGGCGCGGGGTATAACTAAAGTTTATTAATATTCTCTGTGTAGTAATATGGTGGTTGTTAGAGTGGTCCAGCATTTCTGTGTTCTCAAATGATATTCTGTCTCCAGGTTGGTTCATCAGGTGCTCTGCTATGGCTGACTTCTCTCACGGAATTAGTCTGAATTAGTCTGCAGTGCCTTTCATGTTCCTTGATTTGTGTTTGGTCAATGCAGCGATGGTGGTCCCTATGTAGAAATGTCCACAGCTGCATGGTATAAAGTAGAGTCCTGCAGTGGTTAATCTCAATATTGTTTCAGCACTGGACTAGAAGGGAACATACTTTGATCTGATAGATGGCATCTTTCTATCATGGATCCACCAGTTGCACAATGGGTTAAACCCTTGTGCAGACAGGACTGCTGACTGAAAGGTCGGTGGTTCAAATCCAGGGTGAGCTCCCATCTGTCAACTCCAGCTTCTCATGCAGGACATGAGAGAAGCATCCCACACATGCCCGGATTACCCATAAGGCCAATGAGGCCATGGCCTAGAGGTGCAAGCCGAGGTGGGGTCGCAGATCATGGAGCAAAAAAACTGGTCTGCGCCCCTCTTTCCCCCTTTCTCATGCCCCTCCTCACTCCTCCCGGCAAAGTCTCCGCTCCGTCTCTCTCACGCGCTCTCTCTCTCACATGTGTGCTCTCTCGCTCTCGCGCGCGCTCTCTCCTCTCTCTCGCGCGCGCGCTCCCTCTCTCTCTCGGATGGGAAGTGGCGATGTCACCAAGACCTCCGCCCACTACGGTTCACATTGGGAGGGAGGTGCCGACATCAACCAGGCCACGCCCCCTTCATTTCCCATTGGTAGGCAGGCAGGCTCTCCCCAAGCCTCCCGACTCCCAAGGAAACCTTCAGAGCACAGCATACAAACATGCTCCAAAGACGCGCACGAGAGAGAGAGAGAGAGAGAGAGAGAGAGAGAGAGAGAGAGCATGAGAGAGAGAGAGAGCACAGCAGAGCTTTCCAGCCGGTGGGAATACATGGGGACCTTGGAGGTAGCGGGATGGTGCCTATTCGCCTTTCTCTTCTGCTCTGGAGGCACCATGGCGAAAGCCAGCCGAGTGTGGGTCTGAGTGGTTGGGGGGGGGGGCGTAATTCCAAAGTGTGGCCTAGGGCGCAAAAAAAGTGTTAATCCGGGTCTGATCCCACAGGATAGTAAAACATCCGGGTATCCCCCTGGGCAACGTCCTTGCAGACAGCCAATTTTTTCACACCAGAACCAACTTGCAGTTTCTCAAGTCACTCCTGACGTGAAAAAAAATCTTTCTACCTATCATCCATTCATGATTTAAGGCAGTGAGCAAAAAAATCACCTTATGATAAAATCAGGGTTGCAAAATTCTTCTGAGATTCTTGGGATTTCCTTCTCTTATAGCTCCAATCCTTATCCTTCACTTCTAAATTGGGTTGTTGGTGTCAGATGTGATGGAAGAGTCTAAGACCCTGTCCCGTTGTCAGTGTAAAGTGGGGTTTCCCTTAGCTACCTTGTGCAAAATGGAGAGAGAGAGACCATCTTGTCCTATCCCCTCAGTCAGCAAAATGTCTTTTGTGGCCAGCCCTGTAAATTGAAGGTTAATTCACAAAAGCCCATGAAGTGCGATTTCACTTTGTCCCTGTGATCTGATTTGGATAGCCTTGCATTCGGAGTTGAGGTGTCAAGTATTTGGTTGCTCAAAACACCCGTTTCTCACCATTAACAGAGAGCCAGCCCTCAAGGTAAAAGGAAAGGAGTTGGCGCAGAGTTGAGATGGACAGGATGTGCTTGGAATTTTGTAAAGGAGCTTTGCTTAATTTACAGGCAGTGGCTTTATTGGGGGCCATGTGGCAATTAGTTCGGAAAAGGAAAAGCGATTGCAGTTTAATTAATATTCTAATCCCAACGTTCCCGGTCTTCCTGCCAAGTCAGCAAGGCTACATGTTCTGTTTGCAATCCTTGTGATTCAGTCAGGCTGACATTCATCAGTAACCTCCCGAAAAGAGACCCACTTGTAAATTTAGCACCCTCAAAAAAAAAAATTAGCGAACGTCAACATGTCGCAGAAAAGTTTTAATCAGGGCTGTCACATAACACTTTTTTTCTGTCTACAAACACAAAGGGACCTTTCACGCAACATAATTTACTCAGTCTTTTGCGAGCTGAAAGTAGGCATTAAGGAGTCACTCACTGGCTGGGGTGTTGGAAGGGAATCAACCTGTGTGTGTCGTTAGTTTTCGAGGGTTTTTGAAATACAAAATTATTTCTCCCGCAGGTAAATCGTATTGCCAAGAAGTGGCTTGTCTCCCGCCTACCCACACACCTTCCAGCCATGAGGCCTCTGCTTTTGCCTGTCTACGTAGTGCTGTTGACGATCTCCCGATGCCACGCCGTCAGCTTTCCAGAAGACGACGACCCCATTAACATTGTTGACTACCACTGTGAGTAACCGACAGCACTAAACATGCGGCTTAATTGCCTTTTTTTGTGTTGTTGTCGTTGAGTGAAAGTTGCTTATTCTCCTTTTGGCATCAAATATCCCTTATTAATTTTTAATTTTTTAATGGGCTTCTTTATATAAAGGAAAGGAAAGCAATAAAAAAAACTCTGCAAGAAGTTGCGGTTGTTTGTTTGTTTGTTTTTTAAGTGCCTTTGCTGATGCTGGCCATCTTTTATTCATTGATATTCAAAGCATTACGCAAGGAATTTAGTCTAAACCCTTCCCCTCCCGGTATGTGCAGCTAATCAATGCAGCCTATTGATTCTTGAGCTCTGTAATCCTGAGTGATGGCGTAACCTGTTTTTACTTGCAGATTCAAGGCAGTACCCAGTATTTAAAGGACGCCCTTCAGGCAACGAATCTCAACACAGGCTGGACTTTCAACTGATGTTGAAAATTCGAGACACACTTTATATTGCTGGCAGGTAATTTTCCTGCAGACGGTTGATTAAATTAAAATTCTATTCTCCCTCCCCTTGGTTTTGCATTTAATCTGTGCATCTTGCTTAAAACATCATCCATAGAAATGGGTTCGGGGAAATAGAATTGGAAGGGATGAACGGGGACAAAGAAGTGGAGGAGGGACACAGTATCTAACACAAGATTTGGCCAAGGTGGCAACTTCTTGCCTGGCATCATTCTCCAATACTAGACTGGCAGTTGCCCCCAGAAATCCCACAGAGTGGGCACAAAAGTTATGGGCAAAGGGGTTGCCAGTGCAAGAGCTTGTGCTAGGTGCCATGAGTACCCTTTCATTCATGGCAATTGGGACACTATGTAAGGAGTTATGACACAGTCATTGTATTTGTTTATTTGTTTGTTTGTTTTGTGTTAAAAAGCATTGCATAAACAAGTATAAAACTGATAAAATAGAGGGAGCACAGGCAGCTAAATAATATTGGGCCAAAAGCAGGTAGCAGCAACCGCATTGTCTATAGCTTTAACCAATTCTTCCTCTGTGCATGAGGCAGGGCATTGTGAACAAGCCTACAGATACGGAGTTTTTATTTATTTATTTCATTTCATTTCTATTCCACCCTTCTCACCCCACAGGGGACTCAGGGCGGATTACAGTGTACACATTACATTTAGACACACAAACACACAAGACAGACAGAGGCAATTTAACATCTGGCCACCAGGGGGAGCTGCCGCACTCCTTCATTCCTCAGCGTGTTTGCTGGAGATCTTTTTATGGCCTCGTAAATTAGTTAAATTTAGCCTCCCCACTAAGTGGTACTTTATTTTCCTACTTGGCAGATGCAACTGTCTTTCAGGTTGCAAAGGTTGACAACAGGCTACACAATAGGTTGAGAGCTCACCCCGACCCGGGCAGGCCTCGAACTCATGACCTTCTGGTCAGTAGAGATCTTATGCAGCTGACACCCAGCCAGCTGCACCACATTCCCGAGTTGTTTGTTCTGCTCCACAGTCTCACAAGGTAGAGGATTCTTCTAGGTAGCGACATTTTGCCAGGTTCTCTTTTGACCAGCCCACTCCACTTCTGAGTTTGTTCAGGGACTTCCAAGTTGCCCATTCTTGGTTTGCCCCTGGAGGAAGACCCTCGTGCAGGGGGAGTGTGGGGGAGGCATCTAGTTGGGATTTCCTGGTTTAGCTGCCCAGAGGGATACTCTTGCTGTTGCTGGGGAAACATTAAGAGGAATGGTGGTTCTCATGAAGCTTTCCCTTGATTTGAGTCTACTGAGAGGAGGCTGATAGCCATACAGTGGTTGGCTTTCACAGTGTTCGGCCTTATTTCTCTCCCAGTTAGCAGCAACTTCCCATGGCACAACAGGAGGGCAATGTCAGCTAGCTTAGAGAGTTTATCAACAGGTGTAGGTCTGAAACTTCCTGTGATTATTCTGCATGTTTCGTTCAGTGCTAAACAGGGCGGGCATACTCAGCAGTCGAGTCAGACAAGGCCATGGTTAATGTTATTATTAATTTTGGGTCTGCACCAGTAAGTTTCCGCAGGATGTTATTGCATGCAGCTACTTTGTGCTTGGTGTTCATAGAGTGTTTCCTAAATGTTAGTGTTAGATCTAAGGTGACACCGAGATATTTAGTATGGAAACAGTGTTCAAGTTCTTGGCCTTACCAGGTAACTTTCAATTTCCTGTTATTAAATGGCACAGAGGCATTCTTTCAAATGGGAGTAATGATGAGCTCTCTCAAGGATATTTGTGGTCCTCGCCTTAATTTTTAGGGTCTGTAGCTGCTGAATATATGAACTCAGATGCAGGCAGTGTTCTATTGATGGTTCTGTCAAAAGTCAACTTGAGTGGTCCTTCCAAAGTTCTGGCCAGTAGGTACAAAGTCATAAGTGACCAGCCTAAAGATTATATATTTTATTTTCTCACTATTAACAGCATCAAGTTTAATTGGAACTGTTTTGTATTTTAATTGTTGTGGGGTTTTGGGGTTTTATACTGTATGATGTGGCATCGAATTGTTGAAGTCGCTCTGAGTCCCCCTCGGGGTTGAGAAGAGTAAATAAATAAATAAATAAATAAGTGACCAGCCTAAAGATTATATATTTTATTTTTCACTATTTCAAGTTTAATTCTGTTCTGTTAATATTTGATACAGCTAAACGCATTCAGAATAAAGTAGTCTGCTTTGATCTATGTGCTGGCTGTTTGCTATGAATTCTCCACTGCCATACTGCAGCTTGCTCTGTTCTCAGGTCCTTTCTACACTCCCATATAATCCAGTTTCTGAGATCTGCCTTGAACTGGATTATATGGCAGTGTAGACTCAAATAATCCAGTTCAAAGTAGGTAACCTCAGGCCCGGATTACCCATAAGGCCACCCTAGGCCATGGCCTAAGGGCACAAGCCGAGGGGGGCGCAGTTCACGGACCAAAAAAATGTTGAAACATAACCGCATGGAGATGACTCTCTCTCTCTCTCAGGGGAGGGCGGGGGGAAAGCGTTGTGAGGAGGTGGGGGAGGAGGGAGTGGCGCCCCCCCCTCACCATCGCCCCCGTCCCCTTGTCAAGGAAGGAGGGTGTGAGGAGGAGGAGGCGGAGGGAAGCACCCGGGGCCACTGCCGGGCATGTGCGGCACCCAGGAACATGGCGGAGGAGGCAGAGGCGCTCGCGCCCTCCTTCCTTGACAAGGGGTGCTGCGCATGCCGGCAGCGGCCCCAGGGGCAGGGCTTCCCTCCGCCTCCTCCTCGCGCACTCCTTCCTTGAGTCAAGGAAGGAGGGCGCGAGGAGGTGGAGGGAAGCCCCGGCCCCGGGGCCGCTGCCGGGCATGCGCGGCACCCAGGAACATGTCGGAGGAGGCAGAGGCAGCTTGAATCCCGCCGCAGTTGCCGCCCCGCAGCAGCCTTCACGCCGAAAGGCCACGTGAGCGCGGGAAGAAGGGCTCAGCGCCTGCGGGGAAGAAGGAGAAGCAGGGTTGGAATTAGGCCAGGATTCTCCTTGCTCATTTTTTCTTTTGGGGGGGGCAAAGCGTGGGCAGTGGAAAGAAGGGATGTTGGGGGGGTTGTGGTAGAGGTTGGTTTGGGGGCGTAATTCCAAAGTGTGGCCTAGGGTGCCAAAAAGGGATAATCCGGGCCTGGGTAACCTGGATTCAGAAACTGGATAATACGGCAGTGTAGATCTAGCCTCTGTGACCATTCCTAGATTCCAAAACCTCTTACCAAAGGAAACTACATTATCTTCTTTTTCTTCTTCTCTGCTCTCCTTCTACTAGGTGAGCCGTTTACATAAAAACTTGTCTATTGCTGAAGGGTATTGTTTTAATTATTTGGGGGCTGGTTTTATTATATTTTAATTATGTTCATTGTGGTTTAATTACATTTTAATATGTAGGTGTTGTTTAGTTACACTGCAAGCTTCTGTTTTCAGGCTGCGTCCTATTAGTGTTAACCTCCTCGGGTATGGTTTGAGGCAGGAACATAATGTAATTAAGCCATCAGTAAAGTAAATAACTTCATTTAATAAGCCATAATATAAAGTGAGCCTGTGGGCTATGCATGCAACTCTTTCACAGTTCCTTTCACAATTCACTTCACAGCACCGCTACCTATTTTATCTTTGGTTAACATCATCAGAGCAACTCAGGATAAGAATTCAACTACTCTTTTTTGTGGCTTGGCTCCTTCTGAAGCTGTTAACCATGGTTTTTTTTACTTGTCTTCTAGGGATCAAGTATATACTGTAAATTTAAATGAAGTTCCCAAAGGAGAAGTAGTTCCAAGCAAGGTAATGTTTAAAAACTAGTTTGTTTGTCTTTTAAAAGAAAAATATATATAATTCCTGGTTAAAGATAAATATTCTTGACTTTTTGATTTACTGCGACAGAAACTAACATGGCGATCAAAGCAACAGGACAGAGAGAACTGTGCCATGAAGGGAAAACACAAGGTAAGTTTGCTCTTCCTTTTCAACTAATCAAAATAATTTAGACCATTGTTATTTTAAAACTAGCTAAGGACCCGGCGGTGCCTGGTAATTTGAGGAAGGCATTGTGTGCCAAGGTTGGTTCCTATTAGATGTTCCTATTAATCCAGACCACGGTCATCTCGAGACTGGACTACTGTAATGCCCTTTACATTGGCCTTCCTTTGTCGGTAATCCAGAAACTGAAGCCGGTGCAAAACGCTGCGGCTCAACTGCTGGCTGGAGTGACACTGTCGTGCCACATCACACCAGTGCTACAGCGGTTGCACTGGCTCCCCATTGAGTACCAGATTGCCTTCACAGTGCTGGTGCTAACCTTTAGGCAAAGTGCTGTCAGAGGGTCCCCAAGACCATCAGAAAAACATTGTTTTCTATTTTCTTTGTGGGAAACCTGGCCTTGCATGGTCTGGGGCCAGTGTACCTGAAGGGCCCAAGTTTGGTCCTTTTCAGTGCTCTGCACATTCCCCAAGGTCAGAGACCACTTTGGTTCAATTCCATCGATCCATGGATCAAAACCTACTGGAGGTTCATCACTTAAGATCTGCCGCTTGTCATCGACACGGCAGCGTAATTTATGGTTCTGTGGTAGCGCCTACCCAGTTTGGGGCGCCCCCAGAGACCACTCCCAGGAGGAGGCATCACTTAAGATCTGCAATAACTGATCGCCTAGGGCCTGAGGAGGCACGAGCAATAACTGACCAGCCTGTTCTGACAGGCGTTCAATCTTTAAGGCTGTAATTTCTACTCTGGTCTTAATCTGTTTTTATTATGTTTTTAAGTATGTTGTGATTGTGCTGTTGTTTGCTGTGAACCACCCTGAGCCTTTTTTGGGAAGGGTGGTATATAAATTGAAATAATACATAAATATATAAATAAATATATAAATAAATAAACCCAATTTGCCTTGTTTCCAGCAGACCTCACAACCTATCAGGTTGCTTGCTATAGATGTGGGTGAAACGTCAGGAGACAATGCTTCTGGAGCATGGCCATACCTGCCTAGAAAACTCACAGCAACCTATCATCATCATCATTATGTTTATTTATACTCCACTTTATCTCTCCCGAAGGAGACTCAAAGTAGTTCACAATTCAAAGAATGGCCACATAATTTAAAGTAGACAAACATCAAGCATTAAAACAGAATTAAACATAACAGCATAACATATTAAAGTTCCAGCAAGTTCACTGGTATACGTCTCAGTGAAATGAACGCCGTTGTAAAAATATTTACACTATACTGATGGGATTTATTTTAATTCTCTCTGTACTTTTTAGTCTGTCTTCTTCTGGGATGACTCCCACTTATGGGAAAAAGGTGGGATAGAAATAAGTCAAACGAATAACTTGTCTTTCTCCTTCAATTTTTTTATAGGACGAATGCCATAATTTTATAAAAGTCTTTGTTCCCAGGAATGACGAGATGGTGTTCGTCTGTGGCACAAATGCTTTTAACCCCATGTGCCGTTACTATAGGGTAAGGACCAATGCCTCAAAGCAGGAACAGAAACCCTTACGCATCAACACCCTTCTGAATCCATTCCCAACACAGCAGATATTATCATTTTTATATTGCCTTTCCTCCCAATAAATGTGGATTACATAATTTTCTTTTGACCACCAACACCTTATAATTTAAAATATGAGAGTGATTTGAATGGTATGAGTAAGTGAGGATTTGAACCTGGATCTCTCATGTTTTAATACAACAGTTGAACCATTGCATTGCACTTTGAATGTTTGTTTTGTTTTGTTTTGTTTTGACCAAGCAAGGGTCCTATTGAGTTGCCTAGAGATAATATCAAGTAGGGCCATCAGTTGTTTCTTGTGGCTAGTTGGGCATGCATAGAATCATAGAATCCTTAAGTTGGAAGAGACCCAGGGCCGGTCTGTGCATTACGCCAACTACACAGCCGCGTAGGGCATCGCCACCTGGGAGGGGCCGCCACGCCCTGCCGCCGCGCTCTGGCGCCCGCCCTACCCGCGCTGGCCGGGCCTCTGCAGCCAGCCCCGGCGCGCTGGCCGCCGCATGCACAGAGATTTTCGGCGCATGCGCAGAAGCTTCTACAGGCGCTACAGCCCCTGTAGGAGCTGCTGCGCATGCGTGAAAATCTCTGCGCATGCGTACTGGCTCCTGAGCGCGCCTCCTGCTTTGGAGCCAAGGCGCGTTCTGGAGCCACTGCGCATGCGCAGAGATTCGCACATGCGTACTGGGTTCCAGAGCGTGACTCGCGCTCGGGAGCCACTGGGGGGGGCGCAAAAAAAATTTTCGCTTACCCCCCCGGAATAGGTAGGACCGCCCCTGAAGAGACCTCATGGGCCATCCAGTCCAACCCCTTGCCAACAAGCAGGAAAATTGCATTCAAAACACCCCCAACAGATGGCCACCTAGCCTCCCTTTAAAAGCCTCCAAAGAAGAAGCCTCCATCACACTCCAGGGCAAAGAGTTCCCTTCTGAACGGCTCCTACTGTCAGGAAGTTCTTTCTCAAGTTCAGATGGAATCTCCTCTCCTGTATTTTGCTGGTAGAGCGGAAGCCAGAGGGGGGCGGAGCCAGGCTGCGCCAAGCCCCTCCCCTCTGGCTTTGGAGCTCCCAGCAGCTTCTCCAGGCTTGAGGATGGCATCCAAGAAGACCCCAAGTAGGACATGGAACATGATGTCCTCCAACTTTTGTTGCCCGGATCCTTAGAGCCATCACAACATGTAGACCTTTTCAGATGTAGACACAAGCTGCCTTTGTATGACATATGGAAAATGCATTCAAATCTAATGATGTGACCCCACCCACCCCTGCATCAGGCTGTCACGCAGAGCTTCAAGTGACACCACCAAGCAATTTATCTTTCTCCTCCAGTTGAATACCTTGGAATATGATGGCGAAGAAATTAGTGGCTTGGCGAGATGCCCGTTTGATGCCAGACAAACCAACGTCGCCCTCTTTGCTGGTAGGAACATGTTTTGTAATGAATCTTGATGATAAATGAAATGGGAAGTGCAGACAGGAAGATAGTTCGGGGAACTATTGCATCACTAGGCCTCCACATTTCTTTCTAGGAAAAAAAACTGCTCCTTTTATTTTTTTAGAATTTTAGAATTTTTAGAATTAAAACTCTGAGCTGCTGAACTTGCTGACTGAAAGGTTGGTGGTTCAAATCCAGGGGTTGGGGTGAGCTCCCACTGTTAGCCCCAGCTTCTGCCAACCTAGCAGTTTGAAAACATGCAAGTGTGAGTAGATCAATAGGTACCGTTTCGGCGGGAAGGTAACAGTGCTTCATGCAGTCATGCTGGCCACATGACCTTGTAGGTGTCTACAAACCACACTGGCTCTTTGGCTTAGATGAGATGAGCACTACCTCCAGATTTGGACACAGCTAGACTGAAAGTCAAGGGGAAACCTTTACCTTTACTTAGAAGCTCCATGTCACTAATATCCTGAGTACAGGACAAATACCCCCATCTGCCTACCATAACTCTTCCATATTTAGGACTGCTACTTCCTCCCCCAACCAACTTTACCAGATGGAGAAAAAGAGAGCCATCTTGATGTCAATGGGTGAATAATATTTCTGACTGATTTGGCACAGTTTGTCCAGTTTCAGCCATTGGGTTGAAATGTGTTTTGTAATAGTTTCGTACGTGGCGAAGCATACTAGGGTGGAAAATTGAGAAAGCTTCTGTCAGTTGTCCTCTTTGAGATGCATACCTATTGCTTCCCCACAACATCATACTATCAAGCATATGCTCTTTAAGCCTGTGAGGTCTTAACTTCGGACTGGTACATTTGCAGGGAATAATAGTCTATGAAGGAGCAGCATTGTTTTGTCTCATGAACCAGTATCTATATCAGTGGTTCCCATCCTGGAGTGGGCCACAAAACTTAAAATTCTGCGGCTCTAGATTATTAAATATGGTTTTCTGTGGGCGAACAGATGGAAACTACTGGGTGGCATATGTTCTGTATCAGAAACTAGAGTTATGTGATCTTTCGTGTATAATTTTTTTATAGAACTCCCAAATATTCAGTTTGTATTTCCTTTTCTCTTATAGTTATTTTGTCTCCACTTTTTATCTTAATTATTTGTTGGGATTGTTTCTTCTTCCTTATTCTCCTTGCCAACCATCTTCCTGGTTTATTTGCATTCTCAAAAAAAATCTTGTTTTACATATTTATATTGTTTTGCTAAATTTTCCATTTCTAAGAAATGTTTCCTTTTCTTTAGCATTAATAGATTTCTTTCTATTTCTTGATTTGATGGCTTTTCTTTCCGTCTTTTTTCATCTATTGAGATCTTTCCTTCTATTTCCTTGAGTTCTTTGTTTTTTAATTTATTTTTTAAATTGTTTTGTGATATAAAGTGGCCTCACATTACAGCTTTTAGTGCATCCCATACTATTTGTGGCTTGACCTCTCCTGTATTATTTATATCAAAGTATTCCTTTATTATATCTTTATTTTTTTAATGTCATTTTCTGATTTGATCAAATTTCTATTTAGCCCCTATCTCTTTAATTTTTTTCTTTGGTTCAATATTAATTCCATCGGACAATGGTCTGATTGGTGTCTCAGTATTATTTTAATTTTATCAATTTTGGTGGCCAATGATTTATTTAACCAAATCATGTCTGTTCTAGACCATGATTTGTGGTGGTTTGATAGTATGTATAATCTTTTTATGTTGGGTTGTGAAGTCTCCACGAGTCCACTAGATCAAATTCTTCTGTAAAACTTAAATAACCAAACCAAATCTAAAGTTGACCAAAAACTGATTTGTAACCCTTTTGGTACTCATGTTGGAGAGTGGTCCCTGGTCAAAAAAAAAAATTGGGAACCACTGATCTACGTAATAGACCCTAAAACACAAACACTGGCCATCTCTACAGTGGAGGAATGACTGGGGTGTGGGATATGACAAATAAGCGATGCAGTGACTCTGGGTTTGGTATAATATTGAATCTTAATGCCCACTATGCACTGTTGTTCCACAGATGGCAAGCTATATTCTGCAACAGTCGCAGATTTCCAGGCGAGTGATGCCGTCATTTACCGAAGCATGGGAGATGGCTCAGCATTAAGAACAATAAAATATGACTCAAAGTGGATAAAAGGTACTTTCGGAAAAATACTAATACTAGAAATTCACTGTTTCGTGTACATATGGATATGGAATGGTTCCTTTTCAATTCTTCCATCATTTTGAAATAGTTTTTGATAGATTTCCTGATAATATTTTTTTATCATTACCTTCCTCTGAGGCTAGATTGACACTACCATTTAATGCAGTTTGGACTTGTATAATGCAGTTCAGTGCAGTTAAACTTTATGCTATGGACCTACACCACACTGAGTCTTAGCTAAGTTAAATATACTTAACTAAGTAGCCAATGAACCAGGGCCCTTCCACACAGACAAATAACCCAGAATATCAAAGCAGAATATCTGCTTTGAACTGGATTATCTGAGTCCACACTGCCATTAAATCCTGGATTTTATACAGCTGTGTGGAAGGGGGCCCAGTGTTGAGTACTGCTTTGGATGTTCAACTGACTTTGGATATCTGTTTGGCTCTGCAAACCCACTTAGTGACCTTGGGGAAGTCGTATTATTTCAGGGTGCATCTACCCCAGGCATGGGCAAACTTCGCCCCTCCAAGTGTTTTGGACTTCAACTCCCACAATTCCTAACAGCCTACTGGCTGTTAGGAATTATGGGAGTTGAAGTGCAAAACACCTGGAGGGGCGAAGTTTGCCCATGCATGATCTACACACTGTTGAATGAATGCAGTTTGACACCATATTAACTTCCATGTCTCAGTGCTGTGGAATTGTGGGATTTCTAGTTTGGTGAGGCACCAGCACTATTTGACAGAGAAAACTAAAGTTCTTATAAAAATACAACTCATATGAGGATCTAGTAGAATTTGCAGACATACATGTGGAAGAGGCCTCCAAGGCTATCCAATTCACTCCTACTCAAAGTAGTATTCTATGGATAAGCACCAAACTGAGTTACTGATTGCCATTTAATAGCGAGTTCTCAGGAAATAATGAAGTTGTTATAGTGAGTGGCTGCAACTGGTTGCTGGCATATTGGAAGGAAATGCTGCTGCTCCTCAACATCATAGCAGAAGTGCTGACACAATCCAATCCCCGATTCATTTCAGCCTCTTAAATATGAGCTACATCTATAGCGGGGCTGCCCAACTGGCGGCCCGGGGTCCGTATAAGGCCCCCCAGCCCCTTCCCTATGGCCCCCTAAGCATTTTTTTAAAAAATAAAAATTGAAAAATAAAATAAATAATAAAATTGAAAAAAATGCCTACTTCTGGGTTCGGAGCAAGTATCGCGAGAATACGCAATCCACACGGGATTTCGCTGTCAACGCAAGATCACGCCGGCGTTGACTGCGAAATCCCGTGTGGATTGCGTATTCTCGCGATACTCTTCGGCTACTCTACTACTGGATCGCTGAGGCCCACAGACGCGATTAGGACCTTCTTCGACTCAGTCGGTCGTCGCCTCTCTCGTTGTCCGGGTACTCCTGGATCCTGCGCATTTGGAAAAGGTAGGCCGAAGCAGGGGCTCCTCAGGGGCTCCTCAGGGGGCTCATTCCCTCCCCATCTCCCCTCATGTATTAAATATAAAATTAAATATATTTAAAGATGAAATAAGGGGAGATGGGATACATTAAAATAAGGGGAGAGGGGAGAATGGAATTAAATATATTTAATATTAAATTAAAATAAGGTGAGAGGGGAGGATGGAATTAAATATATTTAATATTAAATTAAAATAAGGGGAGAGGGCACCGGGGGAGAGGGCGGAGGCGAGGGCAGGGAGGGGGAGGGGGCGGAGCCGGGGGCAGGCCCTATGGCCCCCCAGGTCATCAGTGACCGGAATTCAGGCCCCTGGGCCGGCAAAAGTTGGACAGCCCTGATCTATAGCATCCTTAAAAATGGTCATTCAACCTCTGCTTCAATCCTCCCAGCAGAGGAGAGCCTGCCATCTCCCAAGGCAGTCTGGGATCCACTACCAAATATCTCTTGCTGTTGAAATCTAAGAAAATTTCAGTCGTGACCTTTATTTACAATTCTGTTGAGGAGCATACATTTCTCTTGCAGCATCGGACGACTCAAAGCTCAAGGCCCACTTTCTTTTTGTCTTCATCTGGTCCAAGAACAACACTTGTTTCACCTCCCCGTTACTCAAATAGCTTAATGAATGAAGCTATAGTAACAAAAGGCCGGAGCTGTAATACAATTCCTCAGAGGCCTTTTTACAGTCCATTAACTGACATTAAGAGACTGCACATTCATTGAAGCTCAACTTCATCCGTAGTTGGACGTCCTAAAGTGCCTTGGAATAGTGGAGCTCACTTTTAGTCAGTAGCTTCAGCAGTGCCTTTGGCATCTTTATCCAGCAGAATAGAGCAGCTGCAATGGCAGCAGGTCTGTAATGTATATAGAGACATGTATAGCTGCAATAGCAAAAAGGCTGTCTTCCATGTGTCTCGTTCTGCTGTCACCCTGTATCCTAATACTGTCCCATTATTGGGTGTGTGCATGTGTGAAAGTTGGATCCACTTAACTCGAGGCATGAATATGACTTTTTATTTTATCTAATTAATTTATATGTTGCCTTCTTCCCAGAGTGGGATCCAAGGTGGCTTCCAAAAATAGTAAGCTACAAACATTTGGCATACAATTTAAAAACAATGCCATGAAATCAATGGAGTCTCTGATAAAGAGCACTGGTGCATCACCAAGCTACAACTCATGCGATTCTACAGAAGTGGTGTCAAAGTGCATTAATGCTACAGTGTAGACCAGGAGTGCCCACACTTTTTCAGCATGCAAGCTACTTATATTAATACCAAGTCAGAAAGATCTACCTACCTCCTCAAGGCTGGAGAGGGGGTGGGGCGGGGCTTGGCCAGAGGGGGCGGAGCCAGGCCGCACCATGCCCCTCCCCCTCCCCTCTGGCTTTGGAGCTCCCAGCAGCTTCTCCAGGCTTGAGGATGGCAATGCCAAGCCAGTGGTGGCATAGCTAGCACAAGGCTGGCTTGGCACTGCCATCCTCAAGCCTGGAGAAGCTGTTGGTAAGCCTGGGGGGGCAGAGCCAGGCCGTGCCAAGCCCCGCTCCCTCCCCTTTGGCTTTGGAGCTCCCAGCAGCTTCTCCAGGCTTGAGGATGGCAATGCCAAGCCAGTGGTGGCATAGCTAGCACAAGGCTGGCTTGGCACTGCCATCCTCAAGCCTGGAGAAGCTGCTGGTAGAGCCCACAGGGGGAGCCAGGCCGTGCCCCCCGCTCCCTCCCCTTTGGCTTTGGAGCTCCCAGCAGCTTCTCAGGCTTGAGGATGGCAATGCCAAGCCAGTGGTGGCATAGCTAGCACAAGGCTGGCTTGGCACTGCCATCCTCAAGCCTGGAGAAGCTGCTGGTAGAGCGGAAGCCACAGGGGGTGGAGCCAGGCTGCACCAATCCCCGCCCCCTCCCTGGCTTTGGAGCTTCCAGCGGCTTCTCCAGGCTTGAGGATGGCAATGCCAAGCCAGTGGCGGCATAGCTAGCACAAGGCTGGCTTGTCACTGCCATCCTCAAGCCTGGAGCAGCTGCTGGGAGTGCCGAAGCCGGGGAGGGGGCGGGGCTTGGTGTGGCCTGGCTCCACCCCTCCTCTGAGAAGCAATCCGGCTGGGATCGACCTCCTTTGGTCCCAGGATCGACTGGTCGATTGCGATCGACTTCCTGGGCAGCCCTGGTGTAGACTCATAGCTGCAACAGCTGCATTAATTCTATAGTGAAGATCAAGAATAGGCAAACCCAGGCCCAGGGGCTGGATGTGGTCCCTTGGGGTCTTTTCCCAGGCCCTCCTCTTTCGCACTTTCCTATCCTTCCTTCCTTCCCTCTTTCATCCCTCCTTCCCTCTCTCCCTCTTTCTCTTTCCTTCCTCCCTCCCTGCCTTCCTTCTCTTCCTCCCCCCATTCTCTTCCTTCCCCTTTTCCTTCCTCCTTTCCTAGCTGGGAGAAGAGAAGGTTAAGAGGGAACATAGGAACCATTTTTCAAGATTTGAAAGGGTGTCCCATCAAGGAGGAAGAGAGGAAAAAATGATTCTCTGCTACTTTAGAGACAAAGTACTTTAGAGACACAAGGGATCGATGGGTTCAAATAGCAGGGAAAAGAGATTTTCCTGAGAGTAAAAGCTGTTGGAGAGTGGCATAGGCTGCCTTAGAGTATGGCGGGGTCTTTTTTTCTGGAGGATTTTCTGCAGAGGCTGTCTATTGGGAGTGCTTTGGTTGTGCCTTTCTGCATGGCAGGAGGTTGGGCTGGATGGCCCTTGGGGGTCTATATCAGAAGTATGGAATACGGGGTCTCGGGGATACACTTTTTTGTCCTGTCCACCGTCTCATCCTGACCAAGACCAATCCTTTTGGGATCTAAACATTTCCTGTCTTCACTTTCTGCCTCCAAAAAAGAAGAGAGAGAAAAGGGCAGGGAGGAGACTTGGGGGAACCCCCTCTTCCCGGCCTGCACACCTTGTTACGGCCTGCCATGATGCCCCCAAGTTAGAAAGTTTGCCCATGCCTGATGTAGATGTATCCCTTGATGCTTCAAGAACTATTTGCTAGCATAATTTTGTGTTCTAGTACAGCTATTTATTTATTTATTTATTTTATATTCTGCTCTTCTCACCCCGAAGGGGACTCAGAGCGGATTACAGTACACATACTTGCAGACAATCCCTGCAGTTCAACATATGTAGACATTAGGCATGAGAAAAAAGTTATGAAAATGAAAAGTAATCGGAAGGGATTCGTATGTATGGGACTTTTAAGTTTATACGATTTGCAGGGCCAATCCCGGAAGTGGACTTCCTTTTCCGCACTCTCTGGGCCCAAATTTTCGTTAGATTAGTAACTATTTTGGATGCCCACCCAACAGGAAAATTTCCCCCTCCAAAATAGCTTTGCAGGCATAACTCACAGTCAAATTGGGGCCTTTCCATGCTTGGAGCCTAATTAGAGTGAAGGGCCTCCTCCAGGAAGTGAAAAAGGAGCCGGAAACCATAGAGGGATCCAGATCGGGACTCCTAGAGGGGCTGGAGGACTGACAAAAAAAGTGATTTAAACACCCAGGAAGGGGGTTTAGATAGAAGGACATAAGAACTGCTGAGAGAAGGGCAGCAGGAGTGAAAAGAGCACGGAGAGGAGAAGGAAGAGTTCAGAATCAAGAAAAGCCATAGAGTTCAAACGGAGGTCCTAGACTGCTATGGTAAAACTGAATGGGAAAAAGCTGGAGTGAGGAGAACTCTACAGATTAGCAAGGCCTGCACCAGAGGTGGGCATTGGCAACTATTTTATTTAATAATATTAATAATAATATATTAATGCATTATATCTCCCTGCAAGGAAACCAAGGGAAATGTTGCCCCTTGATTTGCCTGTGCTTAAAACAGTGTCAGTCCTGTTTCCCTGCTTTGCCTACTTTAGAACTACTAACGAATTTCGTAAGTAATTGCATTACATTTTAGAAATGTTTGGAAAATTTTTTGTAAGTCTTTCTATTACTAATCAAAAAATTCCCCCCCCCCCATTAGACTTTCGATTCCCTATTTTTGGGTTCGAAACCATGCCTAGTAGACATATTTAGACATATATAGACGAACATAGACAAACAGAGGCAAACATCTGGCCAACAGGGGGAGCTGACTGCACTCCTCATCTCTCTCAGCGTTTTCCAGCATCCCTTGTTGTTCTTCCGCAATCCTCAGCGATTCCTGGAATTCTTTATGGCCTCATAAATCAGTCAAAATTCGCCTCCCCACTTAATGTGGTACCTTTATCTCCTTCTTGACAAATGAACTGTCTTTCGGGCTGCAAAGGTCGACAGCAGGCTACACTTAAGGTCGAGCACCCACCTCAACCCGGGCAGGCCTCGAACTCATGACCTACTGGTCAGAGAGATCTTATGCAGCTGACACTTAGCCAGCTGCGCCACTACAGCAATTATCCCATCTCCTTCTTGCCATAGGGAGTGGATAATAGTTAATACAGATTAATACATATTTTTATATCCTTGGTAAGTAAAACACTGCAGCTCACCTCCTCTTTCTTGTGTTTTTCAGAACCTCACTTCCTTCATGCCATTGAGTACGGGAACTTTGTTTATTTCTTCTTTCGAGAGATCGCCATGGAACATAACAATTTAGGCAAGGTAAGAATAAATATTGTTAATAGATTGTGCTCAGCTGCAAAGTTTCAGGAAGATTTGTAGAAAGCTAACAATATGCCTGCTATTAAGTAGCAAACCTCCTTTCCTTTCTACAACTTTAAAAATATTAAGCAGACGGGCCTTTTCATACTCTTTGCTGCTGGAGGAGTTTGTGGAAACTGCTCTTTTATTAGTCTTGCTTGGTGCCAAGAGCAGAAAATCACCTCTAGAGAAGTTCAGCCTCAAATCCAAATGTTTTGTTGTTGTTTTTTTGGTTTTTTTGTGTCGGGGCTTCTGGTGTGAGAGAACGTTGCCCAAGGAACGCCCAGATGTTTTGATGTTTATACCAACCTTGTGGGAGGCTTCTCTCATGTCCCTGCATGGGGAGCTAGAGCTGACAAAGGGAGCTCATCTGCACTCTCCCTGGATTTGAACCTCTGACCTGTCAGTCTTCAGTCCTGCTGGCACAAGGGTTTAACCCATTGCACCATTGGGGGCTCCTAATCCAAATGGTTTCTCTCGGCATTACTTCGCGAACGAAGATTCTTAGGAAGGACTCATCCCACATTTTTTACAAGTGCGTTGATGACTAAAAAGGCCAATCTGAGATAGGCAAGTTTGGTTGCAGAAAGCATAGCAGACAGTCTCCTTGGGTGATGTTGTTTCCAAGTTGTGGTTCTTTCTGCGTTGTTGTTTCTCTTCGAGACCCATTCGGCGTGTCTTCTCGAAAGAGGCTGCAGCATTGTGGATGGTGTGTCTCCATGCCTCGTGATGTGAGGCCAGGGTGGACCATTGTTGGTGATCAATCTGGCCGAGCCTGAGATGTTGCTTCAGGGAGTCCTTATATCTCTTTTTGGGGGCGCCTCTCTTGCGCTGACCCATGGCGAGTTCATCATAGAGCAGTATCTTTGGGAGGCGGTGGTCCTCCATCCTATGGACATGCCCTGCCCAGCGCAGCTGTGTTCTCAATAGCATGGCCTCAACACTGGTGATCCCTGCTTGCTCAAGGACAGCAACATTAGTCACCTAGTCAGTCCAGTGTATATTTAGGATTGTGCGAAGACAGCGCTGATGAAAGCGTTCGAGGAGTTGTAGGTGTTGGCAATAGGTGACCCATGTTTCAGACCCATAGAGGAGAATAGACAGTACGATAGCTCTGTACACACTGATTTTGGTGCTTTGCCTCATGTGCTTGTTGCTCCAGACTCTTTTGTGAAGCCTTCCAAATGCACTATATGCCTTTGCTAATCTGTGATCTATCTCTTTATCAATCTTGGCATCTGAAGAGATGATACTTCCCAGGTAGGTGAACTGCTGAACGGACTTAAGCACAGATTTGACTATGCTGACATGGGAATGATTGTGTTCTTCCTGTGTTGCGGGCTGATAGAGAACTTCCGTTTTCTTCAGACTGACTTCCAGCCCAAACAGCTCTGCAGCTGTTGCAAAGCAGGATGTGAGGCGCTGCAGGGCTGCTTCTGAATGGGCGACAAAAGCAGCATTGTCAGCAAAAAGCAGCTCACGGACTAGATAATTTAGAGTCTTGGTGCGAGCCCTCAGATGGCTAAAGTTGAACACGCTACCATCAGTACGATAGCGTATATACAGTATATGCCGTCTTCTTCTTTGAGGTCTGCTGTAGCCCTTTGGAGCATCATGCTGAAGAAGATTGTAAATAGGGTTGGTGCAAGAACACAACCTTTTTTCACTCCATTAGTTATTAGAAAGGGCTCCGAGAGAGCATCGTTGTATCTGACTTGACCGTGCTGGCCCTCATGTAACAGGATAATCATTTTGAGGAATTTGAGGGGACATCCTAGACATTCCAGGATCTGGCACAGACCTACAAAAATACATATGCACAAATGAGCATTGAGAACATTGCCTGAGAAGTTTCACATTCTGAAGTTCAACAAGTGAACCGCTTGCTTGTTTCAGGGCTCCTGCAGATGAGTGGAATGTGTCAGGAGATTGTGGTATTTGTTGCTGTAGTTCTCAAGGTTTTGTCAATATCCAAACCCTTCTCTTGTCCCAAACCCTTTTCTGGCAATTCCTGACATGAGCTGCAACATATGTTCCCATGCTCAAGTGATTTTTTTTCGTCATTCCAAGATATATCAAAACAACAAATTCCATTCTATCTTTTTTAAAAAAAATATGGCACTATGTGATATGATAGTTTAGCACCTGAATTCTGCAATTATTTCTAAAAACACTGGAAAACACATAAAGAGATAATTTTGCTATTCAATTTGTAGGGCCATGTCAACAAACCATGGTGTTTTAAGTATTGCAGATTCAAACAGATTCCCAAAGGAATGGAACGGGTAAACATGGAAGCAACAAGAATAGGCCAAATTCAAGGAGCTATAATGTAAGAAGCCACACTTCTTTAGAGGAGTTAATTAGGTGATCCCTTGTTATCCAAGTAAGATTGTCCTCCAAGTGCGGTGTCCTGGCGGTGGGTATGTAGGTGACTGTGGAACCCTATTTTTGACCCACATGTTCTCCCGCAGTGAGGGCATCTGTTTCCAGGTGGAAGGCGGTCCTGGTTGGGGTTGGCTTGATGCGCCTTCCTTTTTGCACATTTCTCTCTTTCGCCCTCTATTCATGCCTCTTCCAAATTCTACAGCACTGCTGGTCACAGCTGACCTCCAGCTAGAGCACTCAAGGGCCAGGGCTTCCCAGTTTTCGGTGTCTATGCCACAGTTTTTAAGGTTGGCTTTGAGTCCATCTTTAAATCTCTTTTCCTGTCCTCCAACATTTCGTTTTCCGTTCTTGAGTTCGGAGTAGAGTAACTGCTTTGGGAGACAGTGATCGGGCATTCGGACAACATGGCCAGTCCAGTGGAATTGATGGCGGAGGACTATCGCTTCAATGCTGATGGTCTTTGCTTCTTCCAACACGCTGACATTTGTCTGCCTGTCTTCTGAAATATTTGCAGAATTTTTCGGAGGCAACACTGATGGAAGCATTCCAGGAGTTGCATATGATGTCTGTAGATAGTCCATGTTTCACAGGCCTATAGCAGGGTTGGGGGGACAATAGCTTTATAAACAAGCACCTTGGTATCCTTATGGATGTCCCAGTCCTCAAACACTCACTGCTTCATTCGGCAAAATGCTGCATTCACAGAGCTCAGGCGGGCTTGTATTTTAGTGTCAATGTTGACTTTTGTGGAGAGGTGGCTGCCAAGGTAGCAGAAATGGTCAACATTTTCTAATGTTACACCATTAAGCTGTATTTCTGGCATTGCAGAGGGGTTGACTGGTGCCTGCTGGAAGAGCACTTTGGTTTTTTCGATGTTCAGTGAGAGGCCGAGCTTCTCGTATGCTTCTGCAAAGGTGTTTAGAATGGCTTGTAGGACTTCTTCTGAATGTGCACAGACAATGTTGGCATCAGCATATTGGAGTTCTAAAACAGAGGAGTTATCAAAAGCTTATATAGGAACACTGGTAGATTGTGCCCTACAAGTCAGTTCTCTCTAAGACAGTGTTTTTCAACCTTTTTTGAGCCGCGGCACATTTTTTACATTTACAAAATCCTGGGGAACACCACCAACCAAAATGACACAAAATGACACTCTAACACAGTAATACATATAGTTAATATGTTTTTAAATGTATTTATACACTCAGTGTGAAACCTGGGCCTGTTTCGATGAACACAACATATATATGACTTCCCCTCACATATTTATGCATGGCTATCATGTCTTCTCTCAGTCTTCTCTTCTTCAGGCTAAACATGCCCAGCTCTTCAAGCCGCTCCTCATAGAGTTGTTCTCCAGACCTTTGTGAAATTTCAGCCTGAGTGAAACTTGCTTCCAGTTAACTATGGATGTCATGAAGCTGTTATAAACAGTTCCTGGGGGGAGGGTACTCTTAAAAAATCCAGCAAAATAGTTTAAAAAAAAACATTTCCAAGCGGAGAGGGTCATTTTGTTTCTTGGAAACATGTGAGGGGGCTGCTAGGAGGGGGAGAGTGCCAATTTCCCACGGCACACCTGATGATAGCTCACGGCACACTAGTGTGCCATGGCACACTGGTTGGGAAACACTGCTCTAATATATGTATCTTTCAACAGATTTCATGCCTGTCTTGCATTATCTCCTTATGCAGGCTGTGTACTCTCGTGTGGCTCGCATTTGCAAAAACGACATGGGCGGCTCGCAGAGAGTGCTGGAGAAGCACTGGACATCATTTCTGAAAGCCCGGCTCAACTGTTCCGTTCCGGGAGATTCCTTTTTCTATTTTGATGTGCTTCAGTCGATCACAGATATCATAGACATCAATGGTGCGCCTACCGTCGTCGGTGTCTTCACAACCCAGCTGAACAGGTGAGAGATGAGTGACCTCAGCATCAAAAAGAGAGAGAAGTGTCTCCAGTTCACCACCCGTTGCTTAGTCTGGCTCCGTTCTGTCACTTGGCCTTTTGCGACTTCTTCTCTGTGTCTTGTACAGCATCCCTGGCTCAGCAGTGTGCGCCTTTAGCATGGAGGACATTGAGAAAGTCTTCAAAGGAAGGTTTAAAGAACAAAAAACACCAGACTCCGTCTGGACAGCCGTACCAGAAGATAAAGTTCCAAGGCCAAGGTATAAACTCAAAGCAAAGATCTGTAAGCAATGTTACATCTGTATAGGAGGGTGGGAATCACTGCAATATGTTGGGCAACCTGTAGTTGACAACCTGCTAGTACAGGGGTGGGCTATTATTTTTTCCAAGGGGCCACAGGAGAGCCAAAAAATATTATGGAGGGCCGCACCTAGAGGCTGAACTATTTGCCTCCCCACTTAATGCGGTCCCTTTATCTCCTACTTGACAGATGCAACTGTCTTTCGGGCTGCAAAGGTCGACAGCAGGCTACACTTATAGGTCGAGCACCCACCTCGACCCGGGCAGGCCTCAAACTCATGACCTACTGGTCAGAGAGATCTTATGCAGCTGACACTTAGCCAGCTGCGCCACATTCCCAGGTATTGGTAAACACTCCCAAAAAAAGGAAGTACCAGATGCCAAAATGAGCAGGATTGTATAACTAGAATAATGTAATCAAAACGTATATGCAATTCAAAACAAACATGTACAACATATAGAATAATATAATGCAGATGTAATCAAACTACAGCCCACACCCTGGATACAGTCCCCAAGGCAATTTTCCTGGTCCCCCGCTGCTCACAGTCACCTCCCCTGAGGAGCCTCAAGTCCCACCACAGTGGCCACTGCTGACGGACTACATTTTATTCCAGGTCCAGAACCAGTTAACTTCCTTGGAGTTCCATAGTCAAGGCGCTGCTACAAAGAAAGCCCTGTTATGTGTCCCTATCAATCTAACTTTATGAGGTGTTGGGACAACAACAGGGCCTCCACTTGTGATCTCATTGTATCATCAGTCATCATCATTTCCCTTGTCCTGAATTTTTGCCCTTTGCATTTCCATTAAAAAACCTAAAACATTGCTTTCCTTCCAGACCCGGCTGTTGTGCCAAACATGGCTTAGCAGAGGCTTACAAAACCTCCATCGATTTCCCAGACGAAACCCTCGCTTTCATCAAGTCTCATCCTTTGATGGATACAGCTGTCCCGTCTGTCATTGAGGAGCCATGGTTCACAAAGACAAGGGTCAGGTAAGAAGGCAACCGAAGGCCTGGCAGTGACGTCTGAAGCCTATCTAACACACACCTGAAACCAAATATGAGCCCAGTCAGACTGCCCTGGCACCTTGGGGAATGGAGGCTCTCTGCATGCTCCCAAAAAGCATCCGTGTTTGTTATTGCAGTCTCCTGAAAGAGCTGGATTCTTTTATGATTTGATTTATTATTTATTATATCATATTAACGAAGAGACCCAGATATCCGAACCTTAATGTGTACAATGTCAGAACCAAGAGAACTGCAAGAAAACACACACAAACACACACAGGGAAGGAACAAAAGAAAGAAATGGCGGTATGGGATAGCCTGGGGAGGCGATGCAATTACTCTTCACTTCCAAAGGTTATTCACTGTCACATTGTTGTGTCTCCAAATAACAGCTAGAGCCTTCCCTCATTATTCACAGATTCAACCATCTGTGGCTCGAAAATAAAATACACAAAGCCAACCTTGAGTTTGTCATTTTATCTCAGGGTTAGCATTTTACGGTGCCTGTGTGTATAAAGGGACTTGAGAATCCATTGATTCGAGTTCAAACCTTACTGGATACCAGTGTACAATGGTTGCAACTCAACTGTGTGTGCACACATTCTTGACTGTTTGCTTAAACATGACATTGCTTCTTTCTTCCTTTAAAGCAGGGGTGCCCACACTTTTTCAGCATGCGAGGTACTTATAATGAAACCAAGTCAGAAAGATCTACCTACCTCCTCAAGGCTGGAGGGGGCGGGGCGGGGCGGGGCTTGGCACGGCCTGGCTCCGCCCCCTTCTGGCTTCGGCACTCCCAGCAGCTTCTCCAGGCTTGAGGATGGCAATGCCAAGCCAGTGGTGGCATAGCTAACACAAGGCTGGCTTGGCCCTACCCTCCTCAAGGCTGGAGAAGCTGCTGAGAGTGCCGAAGCTGGGTGAGGGGGCGGGGCTTGGTATGACCTGGCTCTGCCCCCTTCTGGCTTCGGCACTCCCAGCAGCTTCTCCAGGCTTGAGGATGGCAATGCCCAGCCAGTGGTAGCATAGCTAGCACAAGGCTGGCTTGGCCCTACCCTCCTCAAGGCTGGAGAAGCTGCTGGGATTGCCGAAGCTGGGGGAGGGGCGGAGCTTGTTGCGACCTGGCTCTGCCCCCCTCTGAGAAGCCCCAACCGGCTGGGATCGACTGGTCGATTGCGATCGACTTCCTGGGCAGCCCTGCCTTAAAGCAAAGTGTTTTTGGTTGCTAATAATGCAAATCGGTATAACAGTACAAGTTGAGTAGCCCTTATTCGGAAATCTGAAATGTTCCAAAATCCTTCTCTTCCCCAGAGTGTGGTGGAGAATCCTTCTTTGGAGGCTTTTAAGCAGAGGCTGGATGACCATCTGTCGGGGGTGCTTTGAATGTGATTTTCCTGCTTCTTGGCAGAATGGGGTTAGACTGGATGGCCCATGACATCTCTTCCAACTCTGTGATTCTATGATCCATAGTCATAGCATCATAAAATAATACAGTAATTACGCATGAGCATAATTACATTACTATAATTGGGTAAACTTCAGGGGCTGTATCCTTCATTTTTAAAGCTAGTGGAGTAAAACTTGCTACAATGGTAGAACACATTTACCACTGTTAGCGCACCAAATTTCAGAATGTTTCACTTATCCACAGGTGGCTTCTTTGACTGTTTGAATGTTTTTATACTGATTTATATAGTTTTTATTTAAATTGTATATTTATGCTTTCGGTTGTGGGCACCATGGTGTACCAGTTGTTAGCCGCCATGAGTCTGAAATAAAGAATAAATATTAAACCCATAATACTTCCTTGCCTCCCTCCCTCCCCCCAATGGGCAGAACCAGTGATGCTTCTCCCTTCAGTAAGTAAGTGAAAGAGTCATTTGAGTAGGTGTTTCCTAGCAGAAAGATCCTCTGTTCTTTATGGCCATCCCACCCACACTGGCCAAAGGGCACAGAGTGAGAAGGCAAGACTGACAGATGGGCAGAGAAACTTTTGCATAAGATGTCTTGGTCTTGGCAGGTATCGGTTAACTGCAGTCGCCGTGGACCGCTCTGCCGGCCCCTATCAGAACTACACGGTCGTCTTTGTCGGCTCCGAAGCTGGAATGGTACTTAAAATTTTGGCAAAGACCAAACCTTTCTCTTTGAACGACAGTGTGCTACTGGAAGAGATTGATGCCTACAATCATGCCAAGTAGGTATTCCTTTGTGAACACTGTTTGAGGCATTTTACAATGCCTGTCTTGCTAGAATTATTTCTGCTCTTTAAGAATTACCTCCTTCTCATCTCACCACCTCTCACTACACTTTGTTTATTTTTTTCCCTGGTGTTTGCATGCATTTGTCTTTGAGCAATCTGAAAATACATGTGTGCATCTTGATTCCCCTTTGTGGCTTACTTGTACATACCTCACTCAAGATACATGTACCACTTTTAACTGTTATGTCTCAGAGCTATGGAATAATGGGGGTGGGGGTTTGGTGAGACACCAACACACTTTGGCAGAGAAGGCTGAAATATAATTTATTTATTTATTTAATTTATTTATATTCCGCTTTTCTAACCCCGAAGGGGACTCAGAGCGGATTATAGGTACACATATTTAGCAGACAATCCCTGCCGTTTCCACATAACACACATATAGACGAACAGAGGCAAACTCTGGCCACCAGGGGGAGCTGATGCACTCCTCATCTCTCAGCGTTCCCAGCGGCCCTTGTTGTTCCTTCAGCATTCCTGGAGTTCTTTAATGGCCTCATAATTCAGTCAAAATTTGCCTCCCCACTTAATGTGGTACCTTTATCTCCTACTTGACAGATACAACTGTCTTTCGGGCTGCAAAGGTCGACAGCAGGCTACACTTAAAGGTTGAGCACCCACCTCGACCCGGGCAGGCCTCGAACTCATGACCTACTGGTCAGAGAGATCTTATGCAGCCTACACTTAGCCAGCTGCGCCACATTCCCAGTGCCAACATAAAACTACAATTTGCCAAAATAATTTAGTGCAAACTATTTCTGTGCTTTGATTTTAGTTTGCAGCAATGAAAATTAGTTGAAAACAAATGTGGGAAAGTGGGAAGAAGAGAGATAAAATGGGGCATGATAAAGGCCACCAAATAGTGGGATGGCAGAGGATTAATTAGGAGTGTCACTGCCAAATTGGAACAGTGTGGGGGTAACCGCCCCAGCCACACAACAAAATAAAACAAAATCCAAAATATACCGTATATACTCAAGTATAAACCAACCTGAATATAAACTGAGGCACCTAATTTTACCACAAAAAAACTGGGAAAACGTATTGACTCGAGTATAAGCCGAGAGTGAAAAATGCAGCAGCTACTGGTAAATATCAAAATCAAAATACGTACCAATAAAATTACATCAATTGAGGCATCAGTAGACTACATGTTTATGAATATTTACATAAAACTGTAATTTAAGAGATGCTACTCTCTACAAGTGAAATTGTACATTGCAATACTCTGATTAAACTATTTTTCTAACCTTCTTCAAAGGAAATGTGCTTACGTATCCTTCCAATAATAACAGAGTAAAATAATAAATGTAGTAGTAGTAATAATAATAGAGAAAAATAATAAATGTAATAATAACAATAATAAAGTAAAATAATAAAAGCAATAACAATAGAGCAAAATAATGTAAAAGTTATAATAACAACAATAATAGAGTAAAATAATGAATGTAATAGTAATTATTAAAAATAGAGTAAAATAATGAATGTAATAATAACAGTAATAAACAGAGAAAAATAATAAATGCAATAATAATAGAGTTAAAAGTTACATGTATTTAAAAATAATAATAGAGTAAAATAATGTAAATGTCATAATAATAGTAAATAGAGTAAAATAATAAATGTAATAAAAATAATAATCATAACCCAGTAAAATATATAAATAACTTTGACTCGAGTATAAGCCGAGGAGGGCTTTTTTAGCCTTATAGACAGGCTGAAAAACTTGGTTTATACTCGAGTATTTATGGTTTTCAATAGGCAGAAAGCATATATTGACTTTTGAAGCACACTAGCTAGTAGCTTCTTTTCCAGAAAAAGATGTGTCCCATCATACACAATATGGGGTGAAGACTGAATATGAAAAAGTCAAGTTACCTTCCAGATGATGCCGGACTCCAACTTCCATGGACCCCAGTCAACAGGGCTAATGGCCAGGGGCAACTTCTGGAGCACTAAAGATACTCTGCCCCTTTCTTTGCTCATTATTTTAATGCAAAATTATAATGGCTCAGATTGAATGTAAAATCAGAGCTGTGAGGCATTAAAAGGAGTCCAATGATATAACCATTTCAAAATTCTTCCTGGCAAACAGGTGTAACGGGGATGGCGAAGAGGACAAGAAGGTTGTCTCCCTGCAGCTGGACAAAGAACATCACGCTTTGTTTGTCGCCTTTGCCAGCTGTGTCATTAGAGTCCCCCTCAGCCGTTGTGAGCGTCATGGGTCGTGCAAAAAGTAAGCCCTCTCCTTCCAAGCACAGCTATACAAATAGATCAGGGGTGCCCACACTTTTTCAGCATGCGTGCTACTTATAACAAAACCAAGTCAGAAAGATCTACCTACCTCCTCAAGTCTGGAGAGGAGAGGGGAGGGGGAGGGGCTTGGCGCGGCCTGGCTCTGCCCCCCTCTGGCTTCCGCTCTACCAGTAGCTTCTCCAGGCTCGAGGATGGCAGTGCCAAGCCAGCCTTGTGCTAGCTATGCCACCACTGGCTTGGCATTGCCATACTCAAACCTGGAGAAGCTGCTGGGAGTGCTGAAGCCAGGGGGCGGAGCCAGGCCACGCCAAGCCTCGCCCCCTCCCCTCTGGCTTTGGAGCTCCCAGCAGTTTCTCCAGGCTTGAGGATGGCAATGCCAAGCCAGCATTGTGCTAGTTATGCCACCACTGGCTTGGCATTGCCATACTCAAACCTGGAGAAGCTGCTGGGAAGCCAGTGCTGAGCCACGTAAGGGGCTTTGGAGCTCCCAGGCCACGCCAAGCCCTTGTGCGCCCACTGGCTTGGCATCCCTCTGGCTTTGGAGCTCCCAGCAGCTTCTCCAGGCTTGAGGATGGCAATGCCAAGTCAGCCTTGTGCTAGTTATGCCACCACTGGCTTGGCATTGCCATACTCAAGCCTGGAGAAGCTGCTGGGAGTGCCGAAGCCAGAGGGGGCGGAGCCAGGCCACGCCAAGCCCCACCCCCTCCCCTCTGGCTTTGGAGCTCCCAGCAGTTTCTCCAGGCTTGAGGATAGCCTTGTGCTAGCTATGCCACCACTGGCTTGGGATTGCCATACTCATGCCTGGAGAAGCTGCTAGGAGTGCCGAAGCCGGTAAGGGGTGGGGCTTGGCGCGGCCTGGCTCTGCCCCCCTCTGAGAAGCACCCCATCCGGCTGGGATTGACCTCCTTTGGTCCCGGGATCAACTGGTCGATCGCAATTGACTTCCTGGGCAGCCCTGAAATAGATGGTGCAAAGCTTTAAGCAGGGTAAATTAATTTGTTCACTGCTGTCCTTCTACAGGACTTGCATTGCTTCCCGGGATCCTTACTGCGGCTGGTTGAATCATGGCACCTGCGGAAGAGTGAAATCTAGCATGTTGTAAGTAGCCGTTGTAATTGTTATGCACCTTTTGTATATTTTACATGTAAGCATGAACCGGTGTGTTTGAAATAGGTCACCATTTGAATAAAATAGTCTATATTTTGAGTTCCCTCAGGGGTGAGAAAGGCAGTATATAAATACTGTAAATATATATATATATATATATATATATATATATATATATATATTAAAAGGAGCCCCCGGTGACACAGTGGATTAGACCGCTGAGCTGCTGAGCTTGTTGACCAAAAGATCGCAGGTTCAAATCCAGGGAGCGGCGTGAGCTTCCGCTGTCAGCCCCACCTTCTGCCAACCTAGCAGTTTGAAAACATGCAAATGTGAGTAGATCAATAGGTACCACTCCGGCGGGAAGGTAACGGTGCTCCATGCAGTCATGCCAGTCACATGCCCCTGGAGGTGTCTACGGACAATGCCGGCTCTTTGGCATAGAAAAGGAGATGAGCACCAACCCTCAGAGTCGAACACGACTGGACTTAATGTCAGGGGAAAACCTTTACCTTTACTTAGTGTAGTGATTCGCAAACTTTGATCCTCCAAGCATTTTCGACTTCAGTTCTCGGAATTCTTGACTGTTAGCCAAGCTGTCTGGGGCTTTTGGGAGCTGAAGTCCAAAACTGCTGGAGAACCAAACTTTCAGAACCACTGGTTTAGTGAAATATTCCCCTGAATGTAGTGAAAAGTAGAACTGACCTGTACTTTCCATGTATTGTATTAGATTGGACAACCACAATTCAATGTAACTTACTCAATGTTGCACAGTCTATTATGACATCTGCCAGAACAGTTGATTTAAACCACAGTCAGGTTCTGAAAAATTAATGCTCATATCTGGTGTACTTGAGCCTGGCTCCATTGTCCATCACCTCAAATGATGAATGAACAGAATGTAGTAGTAATAATAATAATATAAATCTGATCCTCCTTCCAGATACATTACATTGCTTTCTCACCCAGTGTTTAAAACTTTTTAATCTTTGCAACCGGCCCTGCCCATTGTATTCAACCGTTGTGATTTAATTAATTGTGTTTTTATACCACTGTGTGTTTACTTATATTGGTGTTTTTTTGTATTATTTTGTATTTTTATTTTCATTTATTTTATTGTTGTATTTTTATGTTTATATTTACTTTGCTGTATTGTTGGGTTTGGCCTCATGTAAGCCACCGAGTCCTTTTTGGGAGTTGGTGATGGGATATAAATTATTATTATTATTATTATTATTATATCCCACCACCGTCTCCCAAAAAGGACTCGGGGCGGCTTACAAAACACTGCAGTGCAGTATAACATGGAGCTTCTGGTAGCGCAATGGGTTAAGCTCTTGTGCCAAAAGGACTGAAGACCGAAAGGTCAGAGGTCCGAATCTGGGGAGAGCGTGGATGAGCTCCCTCTGTCAGCTCCAGCTCCCCATGCAGGGACATGAGAGAAACCTCCCACAAGGATGGTAAAACATCAAAACACCCGGGCGTCCCCTGGGCAACGTCCTTGCAGGTGGCCAATTCTCTCACACCAGAAGCGACTTGCTGTTTCGCAAGTTGCTCCTGACACAGAAAAAAAAGTATATAAAATAAACGATACATGAGAATAAAAAAATATCACATACAAATTAAAGCTCTATACGGTTCTGGCCCAGCTTACTTGCCCGAACGCATCTGCCACTACATCCCACCTCGTAACTTAAGATCTTCCGGGGAGGCCCTGCTCTCGCTCCCGCCAACTTTGCAAATGCGGTTGGTGGGGACGAGAGAGAGGGCCTTCTCGGTGGTGGCTCCCCGTCTGTGGAACGCGCTTCCTAGCGACATACGTTCAACTCTATTTAATATGCAGAACAATCTGTAATTGAAACTAGCTGCCCTCAATTCAAAAACTAAAGTGCCAAAGTGTCAACCTCATATGGATCCATTTCAGCCTACTCGAGGCTAAAAGCCTGCTTAAAAATCCATGTTTTTAGGCTGGATCGGAAATATTCAAGGGCGGGGGCTAATCTAATCTCTTTCAGGAGGGTATTCCAGAGCCAGGGAGGCACTACTCTCTTGGCCCTCTCTCACGTCCCCACCAATGGCTCTTCAGACGGTGGTGGGACTGAGGGAAGGGCCTCCCTTCCTGATTGCAAACCCACGCCGGTTCATAGAAAGAGATACAGTCTCAAAGACAGGATGGACCCAAAGCGTATAGGGCTTTGTAGCTAATAAACTGCACGTGTACATTGATTTGCTTTGTTTCATTGTTTTGTATGTCTCCGTATGACTTTTTGATGATCACCATTGCGTTTTCCCAACCCATGCTGTTAATTGCAGGTTGTCTTTGTTTGTTTCATACAACCACAGCGTTGGAGGGTATGAGCAAGATGTGGAATATGGCAACACTGCCCAACTAGGGGAATGCCATGGTAAGTGTGGGCTTCCAGAGCCAACTTGAGAATGTGGCATGGTTTTGTTTGTGGGGCAAACCCCTTCGCACCGAGCCCCCGTCCCCCTTCTCCGGTTATAGCAATTGGCACAACCCTCAGCTGCTTGATCTTGGGTGGTGGAGCCCTTCGGCCATTTTTGTCTCCCAACCGTCATGATTATTTGTGACGGTCAACAGCCAAGTTGTTAAATCGGTACTTTTTTTCTTTCCCTTTGCTTTTGTTTGAATTTTCCGTTTGGGTAACCAGTTGTGTTTTATTTTTTTTCCTGATTTTCAGTTGCTCCGGCTTTGAAAATCCTTTGCTTTTTTCCCCTCCCCTTTCGGTTCCTTTTCACTGATTACGTGTTCCTTTTAATTCTTTTAGAAATTTTGCCTTCTACAACTACACCAGATTACAAAATATTTGGCGATCCAACATCTGGTTAGTTTTTTCCAATCACTTTTTTTCTCCCCGATTTAATGAAGCTTTTCTTTCCTTTTAAGTTTGGCATTTTTCAGAATTCCTTTCTTTCTTTGGTTTTTTATTTATTTGTTTATTTATTTTTTTACCTTTCCAACTTTCTTTCTTTTGTGCAGTTGGCAAGCGCTCATGTTTTTTGCTTTCCTGCTTTTACTCATTTTCCCACTGATGGTCAAGATACAGCCGGGACTTTTTCACTCACTTGGCACTCTCCACCTTGCCTAGCTGCATGCGTAACCGCTCATGATTGAGAAACATCTTTTGTTAACAGAAGAACTTGATCAACATCGATGGCATTCTCACTGCATGAAGGTCCCACTGAGCCTCGGTTCTGTTTTCCCTTCCTTCCTTTCCAGCCATGCATTCATAAGCGCTACCCATCTTCCTGCCATTATTTATTACATGGATGCCTGATCCTTTTCATCTCCCTCCCTTTCTCTCTCTGCTGTCTCTTCCAATTATCTATAAAGCAAATACACATTTGCCTGAAATGCGTATTTCTAAAGTGTTGGAAACGTGTCAATTTCTTCAAGGTTTAGGCTAATAAATTGCATTTAGCATCATCAACTCTAGATGTTGTATACTATATATGTGATTCTACTTTTTTAGAAAACTCCCAAGAGCCAATGAGTGTAAGCAGGCCCGGATTACCCATAAGGCCACCCTAGGCCATGGCCTAGGGCGGCAGCCATGGAGCGTCAGCAGGTCCAGATCCCCCCCCCCAAAGTTTAAAAAAATTCAAAAAGAAAATTCAAAAAAGGTGCACATGCGCACGGCAGCGCAAGCGCCATCCACGGACACCCCGCCTCCCCCCCTTGCTCTGCTCCTCTTGGCTCCAAAGGCTCCGCCCCCGGCTCCTCGCCGGCGCAAATAGGAGGAGGAAGGAAAACCCCACCCCTGGAGCCGATGCCGCGGGGAGCCGTCATGCTGGCCTCAGAAGCGGCCGAAATTGCCCTTTTCATGCTGGCATGGTGGCCTTAGGAGGGAGGGAGGAGCCGCGGGGAGGCTACCCACAGCTCCTCCCTCCCTCCTAAAGCCGTCATGCCAGCCTGAAAAGGGCAATTTCGGCCGCTTCTGAGGCCGGCATGATGGCTCCGGGGGTGGGGCTTTCCTTCCTCCTCACGCCGGCAAGGATGCGGGGCGGAGCTGGGGGCAGAGCCTTTGGCCTAGGTGCCAAAAGGCCATGATCCGGGCCTGAGTGTAAGGATGCACTACCTTTTATCTATATAAATAAAAATGTAATGTTCGTTTGTGGGATTAACATAACTCAAAAACCACTGGGTGAATTGTCACCAAATTTGGACACAAGACACCTATCAGGCCAACAACTGACCATCACTCATAAACACACAGTGGAAAGGACTTAAAAAGCCTAAAAACAAAAAATACATTATAATGCATGTGCAAAACCACATATATACACAAACACAAATATATACACACCTACACAAATATATATGCATATATACACACAAACATACACAGACTGGACCACAGCAATGCATGGCAGGGGATAGCTAGTCTATATAAATAAAAATGTAATGTTTGTTTGTGGGATTAACATAACTCAAAAAACACTGGGCAAATTGTCACCAAATTTGGACACAAGACACCTGTCAGGCCAACAAGTGACCATCACTCATAAACACACAGTGGAAGGGACTTAAAAAGCCAAAAAACCAAAAAAATGCATTACAACGCATATGCAAAACCACATATATACACAAACACAAATATATACACATCTACACACATATACATACACATATGCGCACACACATATACACAGACTGGGCCACAGCAACGCGTGGCAGGGGATAGCTAGTTTATAAATTAAAATATAATGTTTGTTTGTGGGATTAACATAACTCATAAAACACTGGGCGAATTGACACCAAATTTGGACACAATACACCTATCATGCCAACAAGTGACCATCACCCCTAAAAACACACCAAAAAACCCAGCAGAATGGACTTGAACCCCCCCCCAAATAAACCATATATACATATACACATACATTCATATACATATACACAAGCATACATACATACAGACACGCACAAATATATACGCAAGCACATACAAATATACACATATGCACACCTTCATATACACCTACACACATATACATATACACATATATGCATATACACAAGCTCACACATATACACAATATACATATATACAAATACACAAATATATACACACATATACAGATATAAATGCACACACATATATACTGTAAATACACGCACAAACACATATATACACATATACACAAATATATACACAGACATAAACACATATATGCACACACAGAACACATATACACAGACAGGGCCACAGCAATGAGTGGTAGGGGACAGCTAGTAAGACTTAAGAATGTCCACTCATCCTTCCTTTTTCTCATTTTAGTTAGATCACAGATCTCTTCTTCTCGGTGCATTTTTGAATGAAACTATAACTAAGGGATAGAGCTCGTGTGAGGCTAGGAGAGTGAAAAGTATAGTTGCACTGGATCCAACTGTTCATAAATGATAGCACAAAAGGCAATGTTTGCGCACCATTTCTTAGGAAACCAATTGCGATATGGGAAACTGGGCTTGATTTGATTTCGTTATTACCATGCCTTTCTTGCAAATGGGATTCAAAGCAGCATACAATACAAGTTCAAAGAAAACAATTAAAATGTATGGAATTCGAAAGTTGTTTTAAAAAGCATCAAATAATCAATCCCAGGGTTGCTGTGAGTTTTCCATGCTGCATGGCCATGTTCCAGAAGCATTCTCTTCTGATGTTTTGCCCACATCTATGGCAGGCATCCTGAGAGGTTATGAAGTCTGTTGGAAACTAGGCAAGTGTGTGTGTGTGTATGTACAGTATATGTGTGTGTATATATGTGTGTGTGTGTGTCTGTCTATATATATATATATATATATATATATATATATATATTAGGCATGGTTTAGAAACCAAAAATAGGGATTCAAAAATCTAATGGGGGGGATTTTTTTTGATTAGTAATAGAAAGACTTACAAAAAAAATTCTAAAAATTTCTAAAATGTAACGTAATTACTAACGAAATTCGTTAGTAGTTCGTATGCCAGCGCATGCGCATTCCAGATGGTTTTGGCCTACAACTCCCAGAAATCCAAACAGCTGGTAAACTGAAGGAAGGAGGGAGGAAGGAGGGAGGGAGGGGGGTATTCTATTCTTGGAAGCAGCAAAAAAGGAGGAGGAAGGCCCCCCCTCGCTCCTCGCTGCCTCTCTCTCGCCCGATCCTGAAGGAGTGAGGGCCCAAGTTTGCCCAGGCTGAGGGGAAAAGGAAGAGGCCTGAGGCTGTGAAGAATGGTGAGAGTTGAAGTCCGAAACACCTGGAGGGCTGAAGTTGGCCAGCCATGAAGCCTCTTCAAGGCTTGGCACGCTTTAGATCCTGGCAGGGAGGAGGGGCAGGGAGGGCCCCGTCTGCTCCTCCTCCTCTGCCAGGATATAAAGCGCATCAAGCCTTGATGCGCTTTAGATCCTGGCAGAGGAGGAGGAGCAGACGGGGCCCTCCCTGCCCCTCCTCCCTGCCAGGATCTTTCCTTGCCAATACTCCGGTTTATTGGCAAGGAAAGGAGGGGGGGCATTCACTTCCCCCTCCTTTCCTTGCCAATAAATTGGAGTATTGGCAAGGAAAGGAGGGGAAGGAGGAGGCGATTCGCTTCCCCCCCCTCCTTTCCTTGCCAATACTCCGGTTTATTGGCAGGGAAAGGAGGGAGGGCGGCGAGAGAGGAGGAAGATGCCCCCCCGCGCCCCTCGCTGTCTCTCTCTAGCTTCGATCCATGAATCCATGGATCAGGGCTAGAGAGAGGCAGCGAGGGGGGCTGGGTATCCTCCTCCTCTCTCGCCGCCCTGCCATAGGCGGGAGAGGAGGAGGAGGCCCTCGCTCGCTGATTGGCTAAAGGAAAGAAGGTGGTTTTATGGTACCACCTGGTCTCCATTAGCCAATCAGAAACCACGTCGAGTAAGGGCAAAGAAGCCATCCGACGTCCTTACGACACTTACGCACCAGATACAAAAATGGCACCGCAAAGTGTCGTAAAAGAAAGGGTACTTCCGGGATCGCCGCAGCGATGCGTATAAACTAGAAAGTCCCATTACATACGAATCCCTTCCGATTTCATTTAATTTTCATAACTTTTTTCTCATGCCATATATATATATATATATATATATCTCCATTCAGTGTGGGAGAAAGAACTTTTCTAACACCTCCCAACAAAGGATTCCACAAGCAGGAAGCAGCTAGGCTTTGAAGCTGCAAGGCCATTCAATGCAAATTGGAACATTTGCACCTGCCTCCAACAGATAAGATTTCTTTTTCCCATCCTGGACATTTCACAGTTGTATAAACCTCACTTGGCTAGTTTCCAACAGACCTCACAACCTCTGGGGATGTCTGCCATAGATGTGGGCGAAACATCCGGAGAGAATGATTCTGGAATATGGGAAACTCACAGCAACCCAGTGATTCTGCCTATGGAAGCCTTCAACAACACATTATATCAATCCAAGGAAAACACTACTTTTATGCCGGTCTGAGTCCCTTGATAGAGGTGAGAAGGTCGGGGTACAAAAGTTTTAAATAAATAAATAATGATATTATCCTGAAATCCAATGAAATACATGTTAAATGCTAGAAAACAATAAAAAGAGCACATCTAATTGGACATTTATTTTTTTGTGTCAGGAGCAACTTGAGAAACTGCAAGTCGCTTCTGGTCTGAGAGAATTGGCCATCTGCAAGGACATTGCCCAAGGGATGCACATCCATTGGCCTTTAGCAGTTAAATCCGAAGGCCTGTGTAAGGCTTGAATGCTTTACCGATGAAAGGCATTCATTTTTCAGACTGAACAAACCTTGTGTGGTTGCAATGATAAGCTTTAGGTCCCAATCCTCCCAATTTGTCCACCCAAGATGTGTTGGACTATAATTCCCATCAGCCCCCAACCAGCAGAATCATTTGCCATGTTGGTTGGTTGGACATTACGGGAACCACGGAATTAAACATTTTGAGGTCACTGTATTAGGAAAAGCTGTCCTAGCCATTCTCAACGTGACGAATTATCTCATAGCTGCACAATATGATTTCCATGCCTGTGACTTTTTTTTCTTATTACCTACACATGACCTTTTCCCCCGCCTGCCAAATTATTATTCCATTCCTCATGCTTGAGCTCTTGAGAGAAGAAATTACAACGCAACTTCCCAAGATGCGTCTAGTTTAGACGCTGAAGTATATATATAACTTCAGTTCCAAAAACCATTGACCTTGGATTTCGAGTTCATAACAGACATCTGAAGATCATTACTGAACAGGTTGCAGTTAAAATAATTCTTAACTCAGACCTTAATGGATAACAGAATTCTTTTGCTGGATCAGATTTGCACATATTTATTTATTTACTTTATTTCTATTCCGCCCTTCTCACCCCCGCAGGGGACTCAGGGCAGATTACAATGTACACATTACGTTTAGACACACAAACACACAAGACAGACAGAGGCAATTTAGCATCTGGCCACCAGGGGGAGCTGTCGCACTCCTTCATTCCTTAGCGTGTTTCCTGGAGATCTTTTTATGGCCTCGTAAATCAGTTAAATTTAGCCTCCCCACTAAGTGGTACCTTAATTTCCTACTTGACAGATGCAACTGTCTTTCGAGTTGCAAAGGTCGACAACAGGCTACACAATAGGTCGAGAGCCGACCTCGACCCGGGCAGGCCTCAAACTCAAACCTTCTGGTCAGTAGAGATCTTACAAACAACAGAGAGCAAGGGTTGCGTAAACGTAGAACTATTGCAACCGAGGCAATATAGCAGATATCAAAAATATGTATTATTATAGACAACAAAGGGACTAAACCAATTTCCACATACAGAACCTTAAAGCATAATACAAAGATGGCCGATAATTGGTATCCTCAGTTCATCAGCCAGAAAGTCCGGAATATAGTCCATTTAGTCCATAGTCATGTGAATTAGAGTGCAAAAGGTTCTGTTTCCGTGAAGGTGTGGCATCCCCGATGTCAGTTAGGCATTTGCCAATACACGATAGGACATATAGGAGGTGTTAGGCGCTTGTAGATCGCCATATCGATATGGACGAACAGCAAATCTATTTATCGCTGGCCTTGATAAAGCTCCATCCGGGAGTGAAACGCTCGTAAAGCGGCCCGACATCTCAAGCCATCACTGGCTCGTTGGCCCCTGGCTTATGCTTATCTTTTGAGGAGTCTACAATACCTCCTATATGTCCTATCGTGTATTGGCAAATGCCTAACTAACATCGGGGACGTCGCACCTTCACGGAAATAGAACCTTTTGTACTCTAATTCACATGACTACGGACTAAATGGACTATATTCCAGACGTTCCGGCTGATGAACTGAGGATACCAATTATCGGCCATGTGAGGCTATATCTGTTATATACGGCTTTGTATTATGCTTTAAGGTTCTGTATGTGGAAATTGGTTTAGTCCCTTTGTTGTCTATAATAATACATATTTTTGATATCTGATATATTGCCTCGGTTGCAATAGTTCTACAGTAGAGATCTTATGCAGCTGACACCCAGCCAGCTGCGCCACATTCCCAGTGCTCCAGCAATTATCAACATCACGTTTTAGAAATAATAGCAATTACCATTGTCATCATCAAAAAATACAGTTATGCTCAAATTATGATATATACCAACCTAGGGCCACAGTGGTGCAGCAGGTTAAACCGCTAAGCTGGAGAACTTGCTGACCGAAAAGTCGGTGGTTCGAATCCAGGGAGTGGGGTGAGCTCCCGCTGCTAGTCCCAGCTTCTGCCAAACTAGCAGTTTGAAAACACACAAATGTGAGTAGGTCAATAGGTACCACTTCACCAGGAAGGGTAACGGCGCTCCATGCAGTCATGCTGGCCACATGACCTTGGAGATGTCTACGGACAACGCCGGCTATTTGGCTTAGAAATAGAGATGAGCACTACCATCCAGAGTCGGACCCGATTAGACTTAACGTCAAGAGGAAACCTTTACCTTTACTAGGCCTTTTTGTGGTCCTTCGGCCATTGTTTGAATGCAGCTTATGCCATTCAAGACTGGGACGGATGGAAGCTGAAGTCCATTAATGTTCTCTCTCTCAGATAGACCTAGGCTTTCACTCAGCTAGGGAACTCTTATATTAACCAGAGGCTGAAGACGACCTCAATTGCTCACCAACAGTGATCGGCCTTTTAGATGCCAGCGTGAGGGCTGATACTAGAGCATTATCCTCCAATCCAGCTTCAAAACTGAAGCTTTGCAGCCTTGTTTTAGCAGAGACATCAATGCCCCTCTCTTCCTGCGTTGCAGTATTTCGTCCTAACTCTTATCTTAAATGACTTGACTGTTGCTGTTTTGAACTCAGAAAGGCAAAATCCCACATTGGACTTCAATGAGGGCATGATCAAGCGCAGAGTTTGTCCTACCTGAATCTCTCCCTCTGCTTTCCCATTAATGTTGTCTGCCGATGACGATTTCCATAGGATTTTTTCATAATCCTGTGGGGAACCCAACAACATAGCTTTTTAACGTACTGTCTGATACTATTTGCAATTCTGTAACTGAATAAGTAGGATATTTGATCAACAAACATTTGTAGATTTGGGTTGCTGTGAGTTTTCCAGGCTGTCTGGCCATGTTCCAGAAGCATTCTCTCCTGACGTTTTGCCCACATCTATGGCAGGCATCCTCAGAGGTTGTGAGGTCTGTCAAAAACTAGGCAAGTGAGGTTTGGAACTAGGCAAGTGAGGAAACATTATCTCCCAGCAGGAGAGAATGCTTCTGGAACGTGGCCATACAGCCCAGAAAACTCACAGTAATTCTGGCCATGAAAGCCTTCGACAGCACATTTGTAGATTTGTTTGTCTGATTCCTAGCTCTGTTAGGGAAGGAGGTTTTGTTGTATGAACATTTTACCTTGTGAATGGGAAAAAAATATTTCCGATTCATTTCTAAGTATTGTCATAATGCACTTAATTCCACACTTTGATATAATACAGTTTTGTCACCGAATGTCACAATTGTACTATGCATACATATTTATTTATTTATTTACATGATTTATATTCCACCCTTCTCACCCCGCAGGGGACTCACAACACACATATACAGGCAAACATTCAATGCCATAGACATACAACATATATAGACAGACAACGAGCTACACAATTGGTCAAGAGCTCACCCCGACCTTGGTAGGCCTCGAACTCTTGACCTTCTGGTCAGTAGATATCTTATGCAGCTGACTCCATGTCACCATTGTACTATGCATACATATTTATTTATTTATTTACATCATTTATATTCCGCCCTTCTCACCCGGCAGGGGACTCAGGGTAGATCACAATGCACATATATAGGCAAACATTCAATGCCATAGACATACAACATATATAGACAGACAACGAGCTACACAATTGGTCGAGAGCTCACCCCGACTCGGGCAAGCCTCAAACTCTTGACCTTCTGGTCGGTAGAGATCTTATGCAGCTGACTCCATGTCATGATTGTACTATGTATACATATTCATTTATTTACATCATTTATATTCCGCCCTTCTCACCCCTCGGGGGACTCAGGGCGGATCACAATGCACATATACAGGCAAACATTCAATGCCTTAGACAGACAACGAGCTACACAATTGGTCGAGAGCTCACCCCGACTCGGGCGGGCCTCGAACTCATGACCTTCTGGTCAGTAGAGAACTGATGCAGCTGACTCCCAGCCAGCTGCACCACATTCCCGGTAATATACATATATTGTATATTACCTCCAATATATACATATAATATTTATAGTATTATAATGTAATACAATATAATGCTAATAATATGATATTATAATTATATATTTTATATTATATGTAATATTACTAATAATATTACAGTACAATGGTATATTACAATATATAATATACAATACTGATAATGTGTTATGCTAATAATATAATATATTTTGTGTGTGTGTGTGTATATATATATATGTGTGTGTGTGTGTGTATCTTGTAAGTCGCTCTGAGTCCCCTTCGGGGTGAGAAGGGCAACATAGAAATGTCGTAAATAAATAAATAAATACACTGCTAAAAACACACAGATTTAGAAACTGACACCTTTCTGCTACAATGGTTATGTCTGATGTAAGAATCAATCAAAATTAGCTGCCTCGGCTTATGTTTGGGTCAGCTTATACTCAGGTATATACGGTAAATGATAAGTCTCCAACTTTTCTTTGACCAACAGTCATTCAAAGGAAAACAATCAAGGAATAACTATTGCAGTAAAGAGATTCTTACTTATTAGCATTGCAAATAATTTTTGTGAGAGAGATTCACAGTCTTCAATGCCCGAACCTCCTCCAAATTAGGGAGGAAAAAAACCCTAAACTCCCTCGCTCCATTCCTGCAGTTCAGAACATTATGTGTCGTGTACTGCCATGCAGAACAAAGTATTTAGAATAACATAGTACGGGAAATTACTCCTGCAGATTTCACCCCCTTTCGATAATCAGATCCACAGTATTTCATAAGAATGCAATACTCACAAGCAATTGGTGCATGCAGAAACATGAAGAGTTGTATAACCCGTGCTCACATTTCAGCTTTGGAAGCAAATTCTTTCAGAGTTAAGAAGGAAGAAGGAAGGAAGAGGAAAAAATAAAAAATGAAATATGTCCACTTTAAGTATCATGATCAATGCTATTGACTGCCAGAGTGTTGCCAAACTACAACTCCCATGAGCCATTACAGTTAAAATCGTACCAGTTTGCCATCATTCTACAGCAGGCAAGGGCAAATTTTGGCCCTCCCTCCAGGTGTTTTGGACTTCCACAATTCCTAACAGTCTCAGGCCCCTTCCTTGCCCATGCCACTGTAGATGAAGCTTCCTTGCACTCCACACAGGCAACAGAGCCTAACATGGGCTATGGACCCAGCACCCAGCTAAAGCAGCTGCGAGGAAAAAGGAATGGGCCCGAGGACTGACTGTTTGGAATTGTGGGAGTTGAAGTCCAAAACACCTGGAGGGCCAAAGTTTGCCCATGCCTGTTCTACAGTGTAAATGCACCCTAAGTGAAACTTAGTTCCCGGGAGTTTGAATGCATTTTCAAGTTAGACACTCTAGTTCAGGGCTGCCCAGGAAGTCGATCGCGATTGACCAGTCGATCCCGGGACCGAAGGAGGTCGATCCTGGGACCAAAGGAGGTCAATCCCAGCCGGATGGGGTGCTTCTCAGAGGGGACGGAGCCAGGCCGTGCCAAGCCCTGCCCCCTTCCCCGGCTTTGGCACTCCCAGCAGCTTCTCCAGGCTTGAGGATGGCAGTGCCAAGCCAGCTTTGTGCTAGCTATGTCACCACTGGCTTGGCATTGCCATCCTCAAGCCTGGAGAAGCTGCTGGGAGCTCCAAAGCCAGAGGGGAGGGGGTGGGGCTTGGCATGGCCTGGCCCCCTCTGGCTTCCGCTCTACCAGCAGCTTCTCCAGGCTTGAGAATGGCAATGCCAAGCCAGTGGTGGCATAGCTAGCACAAGGCTGGCTTGGCACTGCCACCCTCAAGCCTGGAGAAGCTGCTGGTAGAGCGGAAGCCAGAGGGGGGCGGAGCCAGGTCACCCCAAGCCCCGCCCCCACCCCTCCTCTCCAGCCTTGAGGAGGTAGGTAGATCTTTCTGACTTGGTTTTATTACAAGTAGCTCGCGTGCTGAAAAAGTGTGGGCACCCCACTTTTGCTTATGAATTAATTCTGGGTTTTTTTCTCCCTCCTATTCAAAGCACAAATAGTGTGCAACAATCACATTACTCCGTGCTTGTTGTGGTATTTCCAAACGTATGTTAACTATCACGAAGCAAACACACCTGTTGATGAAAAATAATGCACACCAAAAATTTATAATTATATATTTTTTAAAAAAATAAATACCAGATTGCAATGCACATTAATAAAAAAATCTGTTTGCCATCACAGACATGGAGTTATCCTCAACTTCTCCTACCACAGTGGGAAGTATCCCTGTTATCTCACCCAAAGTGATTGGTTCCTGGAAACCTAAAGTGACTGGCTCTCGGAAATTTGTAGCTCAAGATGACCCAAACACTTCCGATTACTCTGACCCATTATCAGGGGTCCCAAAGGGTAAGGCCTGATCAGGGAATATATTACGGCTGAAAGGAAACCTGATTGCTTCAGTAGTTTCAGAGGTTACATTCAAATGTTCCATCTTGGCTAAATGTGTGTGCGGTATCGTCTGCGTATAGAACAAAAGGTACAATTACGTATCTGTTGTTCCTTGTTGGCCCAAAGGAGAGGGAAGATGGAGAATTTGAGGAATAAAGAGAAGCAAGATGAATTGTTCAAAGAGTTGTAACACACCATTGCTCCTCTAGTCTCCTCACTCCACCTCTCGGCTCAAGTCAAAAGCCACAGGACTTGGGTGTGTTGGTTTGCTTGCAGATAAATTCACTTGCATGCTTTCCAGTAGAATCCTATGCATGTCTGGTCAGAAGTAAATGCCACTGAGTTCAAGTGGACTTGCTCAGCATGGTCTAGCAATTTGAATGTTGGATAAGACTCTGGGAGCAGGTTTCCCTGCTCAGATATGGAAACCTACTGGATGACCTTGCACAAGTCTCTCTGTTTTGCTGCAGTGAAAACAAGCAATAGCTAGCATTCTGTTAGACCAGGGCTGCCCAGGAAGTCGATCGCGATCGATCAGTCGATCGCGGGACCGAAGGAGGTCGATTGCAACTGGATGGGGCGCTTCTCAGAGGGGGCGGAGCCAGGCCGCGCCAAGCCTCTCCCCCTCCCCTGGCTTCGGCACTCCCAGCAGCTGCTCCAGTCTTGAGGAGAGCAGGGCCAAGTCAGCCTTGTGCTATCTATGCCACCACTGGCTTGACGCTGCCATCCTCAAGCCTGGAGAAGCTGCTGGGAGCTCCAAAGCCAGAGGGGAGGGGGTGGGGCTTGGTGCGGCCTGGCTCCGCCCTCCTCTGGCTTCCGCTCTACCAGCAGCTTCTCCAGGCTTGAGGATGGCAGGGTCAAGCCAGTCTTGTGCTAGCTATGCCACCACTGGCTTGGCATTGCCATCCTCAAGCCTGGAGAAGCTGCTGGGAGCTCCAAAGCCAGAGGGAGGGGAGGGGGCTTGGTGCAGCCTGGCTCTGCCCCCTCTGGCTTCCGCTCTACCAGCAGCTTCTCCAGGCTTGAGGATGGCAGTGCCAAGCCAGCCTTCTGTTAGCTATGCCACCACTGGCTTGGCACTGCCATCCTCAAGCCTGGAGAAGCTGCTGGTAGAGCTGAAGCCAGAGGGGGGTGGAGCCAGGCCACACCAAGCCCCGCCCCCTCTCCTCTCCAGCCTTGAGGAGGTAGGTAGATCTTTCTGACTTGGTTTTATTATAAGTAGCTCACATGCTGAAAAAGTGTGGGCACCCCTGTGTTAGACAGATCATTAGCTAGACTTATAATGATGTGACCGTTCGGCTTGTTGATGATGGTGGCACATTCCCACCTCAGAATCCAAGCATCCATACTGAGGATGGCGTTTTGTGGCACTGGCAAGTGGGGCACTGAAGGATGATGTATCTAGTTTCTTCCCACCAGCAAAGTGCAGTATGATAAAGAATTGTAATAGGACCCACAAAGGTGGTCCCCCTTTTGCTAATTACACTGCTACTCTCAGAACTCGGTCTCTCAATATGACTGCCTGGATTTTAAAGTGGGTCTTCAAAGCCACCTGATTTTAGAAGTTAAGCAAGGACAACTCTGATTCGTCCTTGGATTAGAGCCCACCAAGAAGTTGCTGTAGGCTATATGTATCACAGGAAGGAAGTGGAAAAACTATATCTGAGTATTCTTTGTCTATGATGTTGTTTATTCGTTCAGTTGCTTCCGACTCTTTGTGACCTCATGCCTAAGATAACCCTTGGAAATTCATGAGGTTGTCATGAGTTGACAGGCAACTTGAAGAAACACAGGCACACCTGGAAGTCTGGCGATGGAGCATCATAATTACATGCCCAGTGCAGAATCTTGGTCAGTGTTTGGTCCACATTCCTACATTGGAAGAGGTAGCTATAAGATATACTTCTGAGAGTGTCTGTCCAATCCCTTTTTAGTCTAGCTGTGGGTTCCCAAACCTTGCCATTTCTACTTTGATAGAGAGTGGGGTGTTAAAAATGTGTTGTGCTGTTTTCCTATAGCTCAAAGGTTTCCTGACTATGTTTCAGAAGCATTCTCTCCTGATATTTCACCTGCATCTATGGCAGGCATCCTCAGAGGTTGTGAGGTCTGTTAGAAACTAGGAAAATGAGGTTTATATACCTGTGGAGTGTCATGTGGATAATTTCAACAGAGAGGAAGAAACCATGAAAATGAACAAAATCTGGCTACCAGTATTTAAAAGCTCTAAAATCATAACAGTAAAGAACAACACTCAAAAACTAGAATTCCAGACAAGAAACAATCAGAGCCAGCTAATCACCTTCCAACAAAGGATTCCCCCAGGCAGTAAAAAGCCAGACCTTGAAACTGCTAGGCTATTAAATGCTAATAAATAACTTGACTACTGTAACGCTCTTTACATTGGCCTTCCCTTGACCGTGATCCAGAAACTCAAGCTAGTGTAGCATGCTGCTACTCACGGGGGAGCCCGTGACATGCCACATAACTCCAATCCTGCAGGATCTGCACTGGCTACCAATTGAATGCCGGATCACCTTCAAGGTGTTAGTTCTTACTTTTAAGGCCTTGTATGGTCTGGGGCCAGTGTACTTGCGGGATCGCCTGATTCCATATAACCCCTCGAGATCACTATGCTCAGAAGACCTGAATCTTCTAGCCATTCCAAGTGTAAAATCCTTCCGTCTAACTTCTACTAGACGGCGAGCCTTTTCCATCATTGCTCCAACACACTGCCCCGAGCCTCTGGGAGTGGTGGTGTACAAATCCAATAAATAAGTAAGGTGTTCAATTGAAACATTCACACCTACCTCAAACAGACAGGTTCTGGACATTCCAGATATATAAACCCAATTTTCCTAGTTTCCAACAGACCTCACAACCTCTGAGGATGCCCACCATCGATGTGGGTGAAACATCAGGAGAGAATGCTTCTGTAGCATGGCCACACAGCCCGGAAAACTCACAACAACCCAGTCATTCCGTCAATAAAAGCCTTTAACAATACAAATCTTCCACCCTTCTCCAGTTCCGAAATGTGAAAAATCATCACACAAAAAAGTTCACAAAAACTCTCACCCAGTGGGAGATTTTTGAACTTTTCCAGTCTTGCATGTGAGAGCAAAAGAAGCAAGGATCCACATCTGTCAGGAGGATATAGAACAGCCTGGGCTGACTTAGACAAAGCAGGCTCCCCTTAACCATTAAGCCCACTGCGTGAATGTTGACCTTTTCTCACTCACTAACTTACTTCCCCGGATTGCTCTTGATGATCCTATAAGCTACTTCATCTGCACAACTACTCAGAGAGAAACTTGGCACAGAAATCAAGAGAGAGACAGAGAGAGAGAACGTGGCGCAAGGTCATCCAGGAGGCTTCATGTCTGAATAGAGATCACACCACTGGCTCGTTTTCACACCCTTTTTGGAGAGATGTTCCCCGAAGCCTGTCTCCTTTATTATTTTTCTTTTCTGTTCCTTGTTTTCAGACTCAAAAGTCATCGGCAAACCTTTTGTGTTTTATTACCCACTGAAACGTATCAGGTTTCCTTTCGGCCCTGACGGCAGCGCATTTGTAATTTTGCTTCAGGTGTTTTATCGCTCGATTGTCCTTTAAAACCAGTCCACGTTTGTCCAGATCGTGCTCACACGCCCTCCGTCACCCTCTGTGACATTTTCCGCAGCGAGCCTTCTCGGTCCTTTCCTCCTTTTCCTCCTCCTGCACGAGCCATTTAAACCAATAACCCAGAGCATTTAACTCACTTCCAAGGCCTTGCCTCTTTCCACACACACTCACAAAGAGACACAAATAACTTATATATTTAACTTCCACCCTATGTAGAATAACACAATTAGATGCATTTTGCCAAACTAACATTTGCTTAATAGTACATTGTCTGTGGTAGCTTTAAAATAAAAACCAAACTTTTAGGGAAAATTCACAAACTTGAAATAGGTGCATCGCAAAATTAATCCCGTCTTTGTTCTTTTTCCTCTTCTTCCTCTTCTAAGTCGAAATTCAATTTATTCTAGACCAGTGTTTCTCAACCTGGGGGTCTGGACCCCTGAGGGGGTCACAAAGGAGTTTCAGAGGGGTCACCAAAGACCATCAGAAAACACGTATTTTTGATGGTCTTAGGAACCCCTTTGGCAGAGAAGGCTAAAGATCTCTCCACCTGTCATTCTCGTCCTTTTTGGAAATAGATAGCAAATCCTCCCACCAAAAGCCCTCCTCCACTGTGATTGGTCAGCCTCTCAGCCAAGGGGAGAGCTGTTTCTGAGACTCCCAAGTGGGGAGGGGAGAGCAGGCAGTGTGGTGCACATGTGCGGGCAAGGGAGAGCATGCGAAGCTGGAGGGAAGCTCATGCCAGCAAGTCCCTTCAAGGCATGCGGGGGGGGGGGGTTCTGTGTGAGAAGTTTGGCCCAATTCTATCGTTGGTGGGGTTCAGAATGCTCTTAGATTGTAGGTGAACTATAAATCCCAGCAACTACAGCTCGCAAATGCCAAGGTATATTTTCCCCAAACTCCACCAGTGTTCACATTTGGGCATATTGGTCCAGGTCCATCATGGTTTGAGTCTGCCGAGCTCTTTAGATGTAGGTCAGGGCTGCACAGGAAGTCGATCGCGATCGACCCGTCGATCGCAGGACCGAAAGAGGTCGATCTCAGCCGGATGGAGCGTTTCTCTGAGGGGGTGGAGCCAGGCCGCGCCAAGCCCCTCCCCGGCTTCGGCGCTCCCAGCAGCTACTCCAGCCTTGAGGAGAGCAGGGCCAAGCCAGCATTGTGCTAGCTATGCCACCACTGGCTTGGCACTGCCATCGTCAACCCTGGAGAAGCTGCTGGGAGCTCCAAAGCCAGAGGGGGCGGGGCTTGGTGGGGCCTGGCTCTGCCCCCTCTGGCTTCCGCTCTACCAGCAGCTTCTCCAGGCTTGAGGATGGCAGTGCCAACCCAGTGGTGGCATAGCTAGCACAAGGCTGGCTTGGCCCTGCTCTCCTCAAAGCTGGAGCAGCTGCTGGGAGTGCCGAAGCCAGGGGGCGGAGCCAGGCCACGCCAAGCTCCGCCCTGCTCCCTCCCCTCTCCAGCCTTGAGGAGGTAGGTAGATCTTTCTGACTTGGTTTTATTATAAGTAGCTCACATGCTGAAAAAGTGTGGGCACCCCTGATGTAGGTGAACTCCAAAACTCAAGGCCAATGCCCACCAAACCCTTCCAGTATTTTCTCTTGGTCATGGGAATTCTGTGTGCCAAGTTTGGTTCAATTCCATTGTTAGTAGAGTTCAGAATGCTCTTTGATTGTAGGTGAACTATAAATCCCAGCAACTACAACTTCCAAATGACAAAATCAGTCGTCGTCCCCCTCAATCCCACCAGTATTCAAATTTGGGCATATCGGGTATTTGTGCCAAATTTGGTCCAGTTAATAAAAATACATCCTGCATATCAGATATTTCCATTACGAATCATAGCAGTAGCGAAATTACAGTTATGAAACAGCAACTAAAATGATTCTATGGTTGGGGGTCACCACAACATGAGGAAGTGTATTAAGGTATTGTGGCATTAGGAAGGTTGAGAAACACTGTTCTAGACCAGTGTTTTTCAACCTTTTTTGAGCCGCGGCACATTTTTTACATTTACAAAATCCTGGGGCACACCACCAACCAAAATGACACAAAATGACACTCTAACACAGTAATACATATAGTTAATATGTTTTTAAATGTATTATTACACTCAGTGTGAAACCTGGACCTGTTTTGCTGAACACAACATAGATATCCTGGCAGGAATGGCAGAAAGACACAAACTTCCCACACAGAACTCCCATAACCAAGAGAAAATACTAGTAAGAGTTTGGTGGGCATTGACCTTTAGTTTTCCAATTGTAGTTCACCTATATCCAGAGAGCACTGTGGACTCAAACAATGTTGGATCAGGACCAAACTTGGCATGAATACTCAATATGCCCAAATGTGAACACAGATGGAGTTTGGGGAAAATAGACCATTTGGGAGTTACAGTTTCTGGGATTTATAGTTAACACACAATCAAAGAGCATCCTGAACTCTTGCAACACTGGAATTGAACCAAACTTGGCATATTGAACTCTCATTACCAACAGAAAGTTCTGAAAGCGTTTGCTTGGGAATTGTATACAGAAAAGAGGGGGAGTTGCTACAAAGCAACGCAACACAAAGAGTGTAGACAATATGTAGAAATAACAAAATTGTTTTAGGTATTCAAAGGTGATAATACACATTCATAAACATACTATCAAAATATCAAAGTAACATATGCATGTGAAGCATGCCCGCTGTGGGCTCCTACATGCCCGCTGCTAAGGCAGTCCAGCGATAAGTCCCATCGTTCACATGAATTGAAACTGCTTCTGGGCTTTGCCTGCGAACAACTCTCCGACTCATCATTCCTCCGAACTTCCAACACGGCTTGCCAGCTCTCCTTTGAAAGGAGAGCCTACCCGCTGGGCTTGGGCACAACCCGTTTGGCTTGTGTCCCTCCTCCCCTTTGTTTACTTACCTGGAAACCCACTCTTATTCAATGAACCCTTGAACTTTTCCCTTTGGACCCGAAGTATCTTGGACATTGACTGACGCTATTGGCGTATGGGGTAGGAGCCCACAGCGGGCATGCTTCACATGCATATGTTGCTTTGATATTTTGATAGTATGTTTATGAATGTGTATTATCACCTTTGAATACCTAAAACAATTTTGTTATTTCTACATATTGTCTACACTCTTTGTGTTGCTTTGCTTGGGAATTGACCTTGAGTTTGGAAGTTGTAGTTCACCTACACCCAGAGAGGACTGTGGACTCAAACAATGTCATGTTATGTTGTTGTTTGTTTTCTATCCAGAATCACAATGTTGGAAGGAGGCTCACCACTTTAAGGTCCCTAAAACAGGCATGGGAAAACTTTGGCCCTCTGGGTGCTTTGGATTTCAACTCCCACCATTCCTAACAGCCTGAGGCCCTTTCCTGCTTAAGTGGCTGATGGGGGGACAGCCTGAGGCTGCTAGGAATGGTGGGAGTTGGAGTCCAAAACACCTGGAAGGTCCAAGTTTGCCCATGCCAGCTTTCGACAGAGGCCTCTTCCTCCCCCTTCCCCTTCGCACTCTTTCTTCCCCCTCCTGCCGAACACTTACTTTTTCTTCTACACTGCCACTTTTGATCCGAGGGGGCAACATGAGTGTGTTCAGGAGGGGAGGGGGGAGGGAGGAAGATGTGACCCGTGCGGGTGATACTGCGCAGACTCGCTCCAGAGCAAAGTGAGGCAAAGCGATCAGAGCGAGGCTGGGAAGAAGGGAGCCCGAGTGGAGAAGAAAAAGTGTTCGGCAGGAGGGGGAAGAAAGGGTATTGGAGGTTCCAATTTCCCACGGCACACCTGATGATCGCTCACGGCACACTGGTTGGGAAACACTGGTCTAGACTATACAAACACTAATATCTTTCATTAGCTGCATGGCTTTAAGGTTACCTTCTTATCCAAATGTCCATTGCTGATTCAAATGCAGATAGATGACTCTTGGCTTTTGAAAATATGCAAAGAACACCATTTCTAAAAATTTCTAAAAAAATAAAATTCATTTTGTGTTGGGGGGGGGAGGAATTAACGTAGTTCTGACAATGCAGTGTGGGCATTACACAGTTTTGCATGTTATTTGCATAATCCCATCTCACTTCTGATTCTGATTTATGAGTCAGGCAGGGAATTGAGAGAGAAATCCATCCATGAGTTATTAATTGCAGGCTTGCAGAGTGGCACCTTCTCACCTCAATTTTCCAGCAGAAATCGTTAAAGTTAATAACATACAAGCTACTATTTGTGAGTCTAAAAGGGAAATTTGGGGACTGAGAAAAGGAAGAGTATAGCATTATAACACACACACACAGCTCAGATCTGCATACCCTTCAGCACATGTAGGTTTGTCCTCTTAGCAAGAAAATACAGGAGTCTCTCTATGCTTGTGGGTCCCTCTAGTTTGGGCAGCCATTGCCAGGGGTGGAAGGAGAGCATCTCTGTTTTTTCCACTTTCCTGGGGTCCTGTGTTGCTAACCTCCAGAATATGAAGAGCTGATTATACACCAAGCACGGGCGAACTTGGGCCCTCCGGGTGTTTTGGACTTCAACTCCCACGATTCCTAACAGCCTATGGCTCTTAGGAATTGTGGGAGTTGAAGTCCAAAACACCCGGAGGGCCCAAGTTTGCTTGTACTTGATGTACACCATCCACTCACACAAGCAAGCATTGTGGGAGTTGAAGTCCAAAACTCCCAGAGGGCCCAAGTTTGCTCGTACTTGATGTACACCATCCACTCACACAAGCAAGCATTGTGGGTGTTGAAGTCCAAAACACCCGGAGGGCCCAAGTTTGCTTGTACTTGATGTACACCATCCACTCACACAAGCAAGCATTGTGGGAGTTGAAGTCCAAAACTCCCAGAGGGCCAAGTTTGCTCGTACTTGATGTACACCATCCACTCACACAAGCAAGCATTGTGGGAGTTGAAGTCCAAAACTCCCAGAGGGCCCAAGTTTGCTCCTACTTGATGTACACCATCCACTCACACAAGCAAGCATGGTGGGAGTTGAAGTCCAAAACTCCCAGAGGGCCCAAGTTTGCTCCTACTTGATGTACACCATCCACTCACACAAGCAAGCATGGTGGGAGTTGAAGTCCAAAACTCCCAGAGGGCCCAAGTTTGCTCGTACTTGATGTACACCATCCACTCACACAAGCAAGCATTGTGGGAGTTGAAGTCCAAAACTCCCAGAGGGCCCAAGTTTGCTCGTACTTGATGTACACCATCCACTCACACAAGCAAGCATTGTGGGAGTTGAAGTCCAAAACTCCCAGAGGGCCCAAGTTCGCCCGTGCTTGATGTACACCATCCACTCACTCAAGCAAGCATTGTGGGTGTTGAAGTCCAAAACTCCCAGAGGGCCCAAGTTTGCTCGTACTTGATGTACACCATCCACTCACACAAGCAAGAGTTGTGGTGATTTTTCCAGACTGTAAGGCCATGTTCCAGAAGCATTCTCTCCTGACGTCTTGCCCACATCTATGGCGGGCATCCTCAGAGGTTGTGAGGTGTGTTGGAAACTAGGTAAAAGGGGTTTATATATCTGTGGCTCCCAGTGGTGCAGTGGGTTAAAGCACTGAGCTGCTAAACTTGTTGACCGAAAGGTCGCAGGTTCGAATCCAGGGAGCGGCGTGAGCTTCCGCTGTCAGCCCCAGCTTCTGTCAACCTAGCAGTTCGAAAACATGCAAATGTGAGTAGATCAATAAGTACCGCTCCTTGCATTCATGCCATCCACATGACCTTGGAGGTGTCTATGGACAATGCCGGCTCTTCAGCTTAGAAACGGAGATGAGCACCAACCCCCAGAGTCGGACATGACTGGACGTAATGTCAGGGGGAAACCTTTACCTAACCCTATATCTGTGGAATGTCCAGGGTGGGAGAAAGAACTCTTGTCTGAGGTAGGTGTGTTTCAATTGGCCACCTTGATTAGGACTAAATGGCCTAGCATTTTCAAGGACTGGCTTCTTACTGCCTGCGGGAATCCTTTGTTGGGAGGTGATTAGCTGGCCCTGATTGTTTCTTGTCTGGAAATCCACCATTTTTGAGTATTGTTCTTTATTTACTGTTATGATTTTAGAGGGTTTTTTTAAAATACTGGAAGCCAGATTTTGTTCATTTTCATGATTTTTTCATTTCTGTTGAAATTGTCCACATGCTTGTGGATTTCAGTGTCTTCTCTGTGTAGTCTGACACGGGGGTTGTTAGAGCGGTCCAGCATTTCTGTGTTCTCAAATAATATGCTGTGTCCAGGTTGGGTCATCAAGTGCTCTGGTTGAAGTAGTCTGCAGTGCATGCCTTTCATGTTCCTTGATTCGTGTTTGGACAAAGCTGTGTTGGGTGATCTCTACATAGAATTATATCCACAGCTGCATGGTATACGATAGACTCCTGCAAAGGTGAGATGAGAATTGCAGCATTCATACCTGCCTCAAACAGACAAGCTTTTTTCTCCCACTCTGGACATTCCACAGATATATAAACCCAATTTTCTTAGTTTCCAACTGAGCTCACAACCTGTGAGAATGCCTGCCATAGATGTGGGTGAAATGTCAGGAGAGAATGCTTCTGGAACATGGCCATACAGCCTGGATAAATCACAACAACCCAGTGATTCCGGCCATGAAATCCTTCGACAATACATAATAATAATATCTTCGTACAAACAATTCTACATGTTCTCTTTGGTAACGACTGCTATGGCCTGGTATTGGGTGGATTAAGAGCACAGAAGAAGAACAACCAGCAAGAAGAACGATAGCTTCTGGTTGTTTTTCCTGGTTTCTTGATCCCTTTCCACAACAATGAATTGATGACAGCAGTTCTGTCCTGCCAGATGTATAGAGATAACTAAGAATGAGTTCAAGCCTCTCTAGAAGCCAGTGTATTTAATTCCCAAAGGATCCATAGAGTAAGCAGGCAAGAAAGATAGGTGGCCCTAAGGACATGAGTCATTGCAAATTGCCCAATGCACATGGTTAGCATTGCGCAGTTGCATAATGTCCACATGTAGTAGAATTATAGAATCATAGAGTTGGGGGAGACCATGGGCCATCCAGTCCAACCCTCTGCCAAGAAGCAGGAAAATCACATTCAAAGCACCCCCGACAGATGGCCATTCAGCCTCTGTGTAAAAGCCTCCAAAGAAGGAGCCGCCACCATACTCAGGAGCAGAGAGTTCCACTGCTGAACAGTTCTCACAGTCAGGAAGTTCTTCCTCATGTTCATGTGGAATTTCCTTCCCTGTAGTTTGAAGCCATTGTTCTGCATACTAGTCTCCGGAGCAGCAGAAAACAAGCTTGCGCCTTCCTCCCTATGACACCCCCTCACATCTTGATACATGGTCCTCATCATGTCTCCTCTCAGCCTTCTCTTCTGCAGGCTAAACATGCCCAGCTTTTTAAACCTCCCCTCATAGGGCTTGTTCTCCAGACTCTTGATCATTTTAGTCGTCTTTCTGTACATATGGATACTGTTACATTACTCTGTAAGACAGCCAACAAAAGCGTCCGGTAGACATTGATGCCTGGTACAAAATGGAAGTGTTGCACACAGGCCACCAATGCACATTAAGCACTCTTGCTGCTGTGTCGTTACATATCTTCACAATTCAGTAAGGGAGTTTCAAAGTGCTTCTACTACATATGGGTAAATGTAACATAGCAGGTCATACAGGGTTTCAAGTGATGGATCAAGACTCTCTGGAGGCAGGCATAGGTAAAGGATGAAAGAGCTGCAGATCCAGACAGCAGGCGGGTATGAGGCAGAGTTGTCATGTATCATTCCAGACAGTGGACCTAGAAACATGAATTGGCTGAAGGTGTTTCCACACTTGTCAGAAATTGCTCTATAAGGGAAAAAGAGGCAAGGATCCAATTTCATGTTTCAATGAATAATTATTTCATAATTCAATGCAGTGAGAAATAGTTCCACATTAGTCCTAATCTCGTATTTATAGCGGCACTAAGCCTGCAAATAAAGTCACTTGTCCAAAGGAAAATCTCTGGAGCAAACAGTATTCCATATATCAACACAGTTCCAAATTATAAATCCAAATAAATGATTCCTGTTGCTCCACACTGGTCAACGGACTTGTGGTCTCCTGCGCAAAATCCGTTTCGCTAGGATCCGCTTCCTCGGGACCGGGAGTTTCCGTGGTAAAAGGACATTAACACCGTGAATGTTCCATAGTCACTATATGGTAAATACATTCCATCAATATACTTAATAAACAAACTCAATTATCGTAAATACATTACATCAATATATTCCATAAGCATGCTCAAATACAATAAAGGCAACATACATGTCATATGATTTACACATCAAAGAGATATACACATATCGAAATCTCTCTCTCTCTCTCTCTCTCTCTCTCTATATATATATATATATATATATATATATATATATATACCGACCTTTCTTTTGTGTCAGTTACATATGACGTGGCATAGGCCTGTGGAATGGAATATCCACGGTGTTGATGTCCTTTTGCTACGGAAACTCCCAGTCCCGAGGAAGCGGATCCTAGCGAAACGGATTTTGCGCAGGAGACCACAAGTCCGTCGACTGGGGTGGAGCAACAGGAATCATTTATTTGGATTTATAATTTGGAACTGTGTTGATATATGGAATACTGTTTGCTCCGGAGATTTTCCTTTGGACAAGTGACTTTATTTGCAGGCTTAGATACGAGATTAGGACTAATGTGGAACTATTTCTCACTGCATTGAATTATGAAATAATTATTCATTGAAACACGAAATTGGATCCTTGGCTCTTTTTCCCTTACCATTTCAACAGTTAGGCGTTTTTGCTTGTATTAGAAATTGCTCTATATTCATGGTTAGCTTTGGCAAGAGCAAACTGCTCAGGGGATTGAGCATTGTAGAGTGTGCCCAAGTCATAAGATACGCAATTTCCCCCTTACTGTGCAAATTTAAGGTGCTAAGTTTCCCTTCTGAGTGCTAAAGGAAAGAGGTTTAATTTTGATGATGTGTTCCAACATAAAACATGTTCTAATCTATCAATATGTATGTTTGTTGTAGGTGTAAGGTGGGAAGTCCAATCAGGCGAGTCCAACCAAATGGTACACATGAATGTCCTCATTACTTGTGTCTTTGCTGCTTTCCTTCTGGGAGCCTTTATTGCAGGAGTGGCCGTGTATTGTTACCGGGATATGTTTGTGAGGAAGTCCAGGAAGATCCATAAAGATGCCGAATCCGCTCAGTCTTGCACGGACTCAAGCGGAAGTTTTGCCAAACTGAATGGTCTATTCGATAGCCCCGTCAAGGAGTATCAACAGAATATTGACTCGCCTAAGTTGTATTCGAATTTGTTGACAAGTAGGAAGGAGTTGCCACCTACTGCTGACACAAAGTCGATGATGATGGTGGACCACAGAGGCCAACCACCAGAACTGGCAGCTCTTCCAACTCCTGAATCAACGCCGGTGCTCCAACAGAAGACCTTACAGGCCATGAAAAGTCAAATGGACAAAGCCCAAAACAACCTCAGTGCTTCTAGAAAAGAGACACCTCTCAAGAGTCCTCAGTTTTTTCCATCCAGCCCCCCGCCCCATTCTCCTTTAAGTCATGGACACATCCCCAGTGCTATTGTTCTTCCCAACGCCACTCACGATTACAACATGTCCTTCTCCAATTCCAATGCGCACAAAGCTGACAAAAAGATGCAAAACATGGAGCACCCGCTGACAAAGTCCTCAAGCAAGAGAGACCACCGGCGGTCTGTCGATTCCAGGAACACCTTGAATGACTTCCTGAAACACTTAAACGATGCCCCTAACAACCCGAAAGCCATTATGGGCGACATCCAAGTGGCTCACCAGACTTTAATGCTGGATCCCATGGCAAACATGACCGAGATCCCTCCCAAGGTTCCTAACAGGGAAGCCTCTTTGTATTCTCCTCCATCCACCCTCCCGCGAAACAGTCCAACCAAACGGGTGGACGTCCCTTCGACGCCCGGCGTCCCCATGACCTCTTTGGAACGACAAAGGGGCTACCACAAAAATTCCTCCCAGCGGCATTCCATATCAGCCCTCCCTAAAAACTTAAACTCACCCAATGGTGTGCTGTTATCCAGGCAGCCCAGTATGAACCGGGGAGGCTATATGACTCCCACGATGGGAACAAAGATGGACTACATGCAAGGGACGCCGGTGAGTGTCCACCTACAGCCTTCCTTGTCAAGGCAAAGCAGTTACACAAGCAATGGGACGCTCCCTCGGACAGGCATAAAGCGGACACCCTCTTTAAAACCGGACGTGCCGCCTAAACCCTCGTTTGCCCCTCAAACACCCTCAGTCAGACCGCTGAACAAGTACACCTACTAAGACTTGCTTTTTCTGATCAAGGGCTGTGGGAAGTTGTCGCGGAAGGGACACGAAAACAGAGACTCGCTTGTTATCGGCAAAGAGAACAAGCGGCCAAAGATGCTCTTTTAACTCCAGCGACATCTTGTTCCGCCACGTGCCCGGCCTCCGGCAAGACTCAACTTGCTAAACCTATTAAAAACAAAGGAAGGTGCTGGCCATTGCTTTTCTTTTGTTTGGAGCCGAGGAGACATGTAGCACAAAGGGGAAGGGACGCTTGGACGGTTCTCGAGAGCCGTTCAAAGACCTCGGGGAGGAAAAGAGGGAGGAAAAAGGAGGATCCGTCAGCAAAAATACTTGAAAATAATAATAATAATAAAGATAAAATGGGGTTCATTTTTAGACTGCCATAATGCGTAGTCTTCCCATGAAATGTGAACATTTTAAATATGTATGCATTCGCCTTGCCTCTTGCACAAATGTCAGAAAATGATAATGTCTCAACAAGTGTGTTGGTTAATAAGCAACTTGCTGAACTTTGATCTGTACTCCAACTGTAGCATTTTTATTTTCCTCCAAAGGATGACATTTTGTTTATGATGCAGATAAAAAGCAGTGGGTTGTGTGTGTGTGTGTGTGTGTGGTGTGTGCATGGGGTGGGGGAAGTGTGGGTGTGAATGAGCCATAAAAGCGAGGAGGTATTCAGACTCATTGCATCCTTGAAGTTATTGAGATGTTTACGTTTGAGCATGACCGAACAACCTCCTGCCTCCAATCCAGATGCTTGTACATGAAGCGCATTACGGAGCTTGTGAGCTGATTTTGGCACAAGGCAGCAAATAGGTACTATTTGAAGCTTTGGGAGGGATTTGTTTGAACTCATGCTGTCATGAAATCAGATTTCTAAATTCCAAATTCATGGGATTTCTAATGGTACTCAACCAGTCCTTTTATCCCAAGCTGAATATGAGCTGCTAGCACTCTCTATTCTTTGCCCAAGATTTCCTGTCATTGTCCTAGAATCATAGAGTTGGAAGAGACCTCATGGGCCATCCAGTCCAACTCCCTGCCAAGAAGCAGGAAAATCACATTCAAAGCACCCCCCGACAGATGGCCATCCAGCCTCTGTTTAAAAGCCTCCAAATAAGGAGCCTCCACCACACTCTGGGGCAGAGAGTTCCACTGCTGAACAGTTCTCACAGTCAGGAAGTTCTTCCTAATGTTCAGGTGGGATCTCCTTTCCTTGGCCCCACCTAATATGATACAAAAAAGAAGATTTTCTTAGATATCTGAATGAAACAGAATAAGCAAAGAATAGTGACAAAAGGTAGTAAGACATTCCGTAGTAGGAAGGACAAATAGATAACAAAACCTATTTTTTGGATAGTGGTGGCAACCCACCCACAGCTAGAAGGGTAGGTTCATCCACCCAATGGGAAACAAAAGAGTAAAACCAATCGGTTGTCTCTTGGCGCCACATGCACCACGCACAAAAGCCGAGCTCAAGTCAAAGGGAACGTATACCTCTCTGCATCTCCAGAGACTGTTCACACTATCACCTGCTCAACTTGAACTTTAGATGTAGAACGTATGTCAGTTATGTTTGGATCAGAGAGACTATGGGTGGATCCACACTGCACAATTTTAGCATAGGTTGAGCATCCCTTCTTTGGATCAGAAGTGTTTATTACTTTGGGGTTATTTGAAAACCTGTATTTACATATACAGGTCCTTCTCAAAAAATTGACATATATAGTGCTAAAGTTCATTGTTTTCCATAATGTAATGATAAAAATTAAACTTTCATATATTGCACGCCAACTGAAATATTTCAGGTCTTTTTTTGTTTTGTACTGATGATTTTGGCATACAGCTCCCGAAAGCCCAAAAACACTGTCTCAAAAAATTAGCATATTTGGTCGGATGGAATATGCTAATTTTTTGAGATATGTATGCCAAAATCATCAGTATTAAAACAAAAAAAGACCTGAAATATTTCAGTTGGTGTGCAATGAATTGAAAATATATGAAAGTTTAATTTTTATCATTACATTATGGAAAATAATGAACTTTACCACTATATGCTAATTTTTTTAGAAGGACCTGTATGTGCATAACGAGATATCTTGGCATGGGAGAAAGTCTATATACCAAATTAATGTACTTTTCACGTACACTTTATGCACATACCCTGGCAGTAATTGTATGCAATGCTTTAAATAATTTTGTGCATGAAACAACAATTTTTTTTCATGTCAGGAGCGACTTGAGAAACTGCTTCTGGTGTGAGAGAATTGGCCGTCTGCAAGGACGTTGCCCAGGGGATGCCTGGATGTTTGATGTTTAACCATCCTTGTGAGAGGCTTCTCTCATGTCCCCGCATGGGGAGCTGGAGCTGACAGAGGGAGCTCAACCCACGCTCCCTGGATTCGAACACTGATCTGTCAGTAAGCAGTCCTGCGAGCACAAAAGTTTAACTCATTGTGCCACTGGGTCTCCATTAAACCATCAGAAAGCCATATAGACATTTTGGGATTTTAGACTATTTCCAATTTCTGAATAAAGGATGCTCATCTTGTAGTTCCATATCACTTTAACTACCATTGTTCCATTGGGATTTGTACTCTCTTGTACTCAGACTTACCTACAAGACAACACTAATGCTGTTGCTTGAGAGAGTACACTAAAGAATTCTACATCTCTCAGGGGCGGTCCTACTGGTAGGCAAAGGACGCCGCTGCGTGGGGCGCCATCTGGGTAAAGGGCGCATTCCCCCACCCGCCAGACAGCGCCCGGCCGATGTTCCACTTTTGGGCCTTGTGCGCTCCGCCGCCGCGCTGTAGCAAACTTCCCTGCGTGCCGTCGGCATGGTGCCGAATAGGGAGTGCTGTGTTTACAGGCTTCTGCGCCTGCGCACAGGAGCTTCTGGGCATGTGCGGAGGGGGGGGGGTGCATGCCGAATAGGGAGTTCTGTGTTTACAGGCTTCTGCGCCTGCGCACAGGAGCTTCTGGGCATGCGTGGAGGGGGGGGGCGTCAAAATAATGTTTTGGGGCGGGGCACCAAAATAATGTTTGCTTACCATTTAAAATTACCTTAGACCGCCCCTGACATCTCTTCCCAAATTACTCATCCTAGTGTTATCAAAGTGCTATAACCGTGCAGTGTAGATCCTGAGAAAGAAAGAGAGAGAGAGAATAGGGAGCAATAATATGGAGTAGTACTGCATTTCCAACAGAATGAAACACCAATTGGCCTGGCAGGATCTGTCCATGACAAACGTCACAATTGTGCGGACAGTATGCTTAGCGTGTGGTTTCTCCAACGTCATGCCGGTAATGACAATATTGTGTAAATAATATTCTGTGTGAGTTTACCTGGATCTGTGCATTTTGTGCCTTATTCATGGAAATGCTTCTCCCCCCCCCCCCTTCCTCTAAGAAGGAGAAGAAGCAACTGCAATTAAAAACCCTGTCAAGTGATCCCAGTAATAGCACATCATAATTCCCGGAGTGCCAGCTGTACATTCTCTCAACAGTTTCCGAAAAAAGATGAAAGCAACCAGGGCGGGGAGAGAGAGGGATACCGAGCAAGAACAATTAATTAACAATGGAAAGGCAGCCGATAAGCCAAGGAGACGGCGGCATTAAATCAACCTTGCTGTGCTAAACATTCCACCCCAAAACTCGCTTAAAGATCAAACAGTTATAATGTGAAATCATAGGAGGGTTCGAGGGTAATGGAACACCTGCCGCAGCGCATACAGTGCGCTAGTGGGTTGCTACAGTATGCGCTTGCAGCCGATGTTCATCACAGATGGCGAGCTTCCAAATGATGCCCGGCCACTTGTTTGCTGAGCATTAGCATTAGAGCAAGCCAACACAAGGGAATAGACGCGAGCCAATAGGGCAAACACCTTCGGTCCCAAATGGAGGTTTTTATTATATATCCCCCTCACTCTGCAAAAAAATATATATATTGCTCAAAATATCTTTGTTCCTGAATATATGCTGTTATTCCCCCCTTTTCCATTCTGTATGTCGACCATTAAAGGACTTTTACCCCCACCCCCACTCCGAAAATACCGAGGGTCGTTTATTTCGCTTAAGAACATTTCAATCATGAGACTAATACATTTTTTAAAATAAAAAAATTCTAAAGGCCGAATCAAATGACACAACTGAATTGACGTCCTTGACAAATATTAATGAATAATCCATACTTGTGTGATACCAGAACATAAATGTTATGTGAACCCAAATAACTTTCTGTAACAATGTGCTGCCTTGTTAGATGGTAATGTGAGTCCTCTCAGTATTTATGTTGAAATCTCTTTTAACATTCAACATAGTCTTTGATTCTGTTAATTTATAATTTTTATGTTGGGTTTGGGATCATTTTTTTAAAAATAAAAAAATGCTTTATCCATTTGTGCAAAGGTAAATGCAGATTGTATCTTTTTTAATGGTACAGCTTACAAAAGTAACCCTAAAAAAGCTGCTCTATACAGTCTTATAGAGTACTTTAACATGTATAGATATCTTGTAAACTTGTATTGTGGATGTGTAAATAATACGTCCTTTGGGTTTTTAACACCGCATGTAAAGTCAAAATAAACTATTCAAAAGAAGTATCTCAGATTGACTTTCTGCAGTTGAGAAATGTTACGCACCATTCTTTGAGAACAGTCCATGGACCACCAGTGGCCTGCAAGAATGAAAATATGGTCCACGGCCTCACCATTACTGCACCATTGCCTTGAAACAACGCAGCAACAAGAGCACCTGATCTCGCAAAACCCTCTTATAGTGCCGAGGCAATTGGGATGTCAGGAAGGGAGAGGCTGACTATCCTCGGAAGATTACTACTACCACATCAGCTCTATATTAGTACAAATGGTTTTCTGTGGGTGAACAGATGGTAGTTACTGGATGACATATGTTCTGTATCGGAAATGAGAGCTGATGCGGTCTAACCCAGTGTTTTTCAACCTTTTTTGAGCCGCGGCACATTTTTTACATTTACAAAATCCTGGGGCACACCACCAACCAAAATGACACAGAATGACACTCTAACACAGTAATACATATAGTTAATATGTTTTTAAATGTATTTATACACTCAGTGTGAAACCTGGGCCTGTTTCGATGAACACAAGATATATATGACTTCCTCTCACATACTTATACATGGCTATCATGTCTTCTCTCAGCCTTCTCTTCTCCAGGCTAAACATGCCCAGCTCTTCAAGCCATTCCTCATAGGGCTTGTTCTCCAGACCCTTGTGAAATTTCATTCTGAATGAAACTTGCTTCCGGTTAACTATGGATGTCATGAAGCTGTTATAAACAGTTCCTTGGGGGGTGGGGGGGGGCAACTCTCGAAAAATCCAGTAAAATAGTTTTTTTAAAAAATTCCAAGCGGAGAGACTCAATTTGTTGCTTGGAAACCTGTGAATGCTTCAGCCTCCTGATGCTCCCAGGTTTGCTCACTGCCTAATTCACCGACGTGGAGCTTCCGGCTTTGGCTGTTCTTACGAGAAATCCAAGCCAACGCAAAAACGCTGACTCAATCACTTCCGCCCAGTGCTCTGCTTTTGCGGAGAGAGGAGGGAGACAGCGAAAGAGGCCACACAGATCTATGAAACGTATAGAGTTTATACGTTTCATAGATCGGTGTGGCCTCTTTCGCTGCCTCCCTCCCTCCGCCCAGTGCTGAAAGAGGGAGAAAGAGCTGCTAGGAGGGGGAAGAGCGCCAATTTCCCACGGCACACCTGATGATCGCTCACGGCACACTAGTGTGCCACGGCACACTGGTTGGGAAACACTGGTCTAACCAATGCCATTTTCTGAACCAGCACCCCAAAAAACCAAACCGAATCTAAAATAACCCTTTTAGTACTACCCTATTTCCCCGAAAATTAAACTGCTGAGCTGCTGAACTTGTTGACCAAAGGGTCACATGTTTGAATCCAGGGAGCCAAATACACATAGGAAGCTTAGAATTCCTTATAACATTATATATTCACTCTATTGTTTCACAGTTAATTCACAGTGTCCATGCAGATAATGCAATGCTATACATGCCAGTTGGAGCCAATGTGCATCACCGGGATAGACTGGGAGTCGCGGAAAGTTCTTGTAGGGTGGGGTTGTGTTGAGACCGGAGGGAAAGTTCAATAGGAATTACAGTCCATTGTCCAAAGAATGCTGTCTCACCACACTCGGTCTGCACACCCAGATGGCAATGTAAATGACCTGACGATTCCACAGCGCTTTTTACATCCAGGTCGGCTCCTGAAGGCGTGTATGGCAAAAGCCGCGACGGTCTAATTACGAGCCCGGCCGTTTCGCCCTTCACAGGCTTTTTCAAGCGGCAATCGACATTTTAACATGGCATGACACAGGAGGCATTACTTCTGAAATAATAACATACATTTAGGACATATAGTACAGCAACCCATTCCCAATAAGATAGCCCGCAGAGAATTTACAGACATACCAATTCATGGCTGAGATTCCACATACATCTCCTGTGGACCCGAAGGTATATACAAAAGAACCAAGATGCAATATATACATTCTAAATCAGAGCTGATTCAGGTGAGTAGGGCGGATAAGGGGAGAGGCTCGTTCAAACCGATTGGATACTCACTTTGGAGGTGGATTATCCACCATGTTTCACGCCTTATGAGTAGATCATGTATATTCGAATGAGGGGGTGCCCTAATTTTCTCCAATGCTGTAAATTTAAAGGAGCCAGGCGCATGTTTGGCCTCCAGAAAATGCCTGTATAAAATACTATTGTCAGTCCCCGTTCGTACACGTGAACGGTGTTCAGACATTCTTGAGCGTAGATGTCGTGACGACATCCCCACATAAGCCTTTCCACAGTCGCAAAATAGACAGTACACACACATTTTACATTGAATCCAGGGAGCGGCATGAGCTCCCGTTGTTAGCCCCAGCTTCTGCCAACCAGCCATTTGAAAACATGCAAATGTGAGTAGATCAATAGGTACTGCTCATGCTGGCAGTCATGCTGGCCACATAACCTTGGAGGTGTCTACCGACAACACCGGCTCTTCGACTTACAAATGGAGATGAGCACCAACCCGCAAAGTCGGCCACAACTGGACTTAATGTCAGGGGGAAACCTTTACCTTTACCATACAATAAGCTGTAGCAGGATTTCTAAGCATTTACGTAATATAAGCCATATCCCGAAAATAAGACATAGTGTAGCTCCCTCTGTCAGGTCTCAGTCATTCTGTGCATCCTGCAAGCTGAAGCATAGAGGAAGGCACATAAAGTGAAAGTAAAAGTCTCAGTGAAGCAAGGGGCAGGACTCTCTGCCTTAGGTATTGGTGTGGCTGCCATTTTACTCAGCACTGTGGGTCTCTCTCACCCAGCACCAACCAGCAACACTCTGTGGGCCTCTCACCCCAAAGAAACACCAGGGGAAAGCTTCAGCAGGCAGTCTACTACTGAGCCCAAAGAGATCATCCAATAAATACAGATTTTTCTACCAAACTTAATAAAAATAAGACAGCCCCTGAAAATAAGCCATAGTGGGTCTTCATGAGGAAAAATAAATATAAGAGTGTCTTATTTTCAGGGAAGCACGGTAATGTTGGAGAGGGGTCCTTGGTCAAGTGGTCCCTGGTCAAAACAAGGTTGGGGACCACTGTTTAAGAACAACAACTGCAGTGAAACACAGAAAGAATGAAGCAGTTGGCAACTGTGCCATTAACACACAAAGGATTTTGTCTCTGCCCTTTGACCTTTCCATATTTGGTTGTATTGCAACCTGGAATTGACGTAAATTTAATAGCCATTGCTACCACTTTAATGTAGACAACACTTCAACACAAAATAAGTCACAAAATAGTTTTGTTGAGGTATAAAAGCTAAGTCAGCAAAAACAAACAGGTTGCCATCCTGTCATTGGCACACACAGAGATAAGACAACATGTACTTCATATACATTAAGGGCCACGGTGGCACAGCGGGTTAAACCCAGGCCCAGATTACTCATAAGGCCACTCTAGGCCATGGCCTAGGGGCGCAAGACAAGGGGGGCGCAATTTACACGGACCCAAAAAAAATGTTGAAACAAAACTGCAACGCAACTCTCTCTCGGGGGAGGGCGGGGGGAGAGCGCTGCGAGGGGGCGGGGGAGGAGGAATGGTGCCCCCCTCGCCATTGCCCCCGCTCCCTTGTCAAGGAGGGAGGGAGCGCCCCCGCTGCGGGCACCAGGGGCGGGGCTTCCCTTCCTCCTTGCGCGCCCTCCTTCCTTGAGTCAAGGAAGAAGGGCGCGCCGCGAAGAGGAGGTGGAGGGAAGCTCTGCCCTGGGGCTGCTGCTGGCACCGGGGGCGGGGCTTCTTTTCCTTCTCCTCCTCGCACCCTCCTTCCTTGACTCAAGGAAGGAGGGCGCGCGGCACCGCAAGGAGGAGGAGGAGGTGGGGGGTGCGGTAGAGGTTGGTTTGGGGGCATAATTCCAAAGTGTGGCCTAGGGCGCCAAAAGGGGTTAATCTGGGCCTGGTTAAACCGCTAAACTGCAGAACTCGCTGACTAGGTTGGTGGTTCGAATTCACAGGATGAGGTAAGCCCCAGCTTCTGCCAATCTAGCAGTTCGAAAACAGCAAATGTGAATAGATCTGTAAGTACCGCTTCTGCAGGAAGCTAACACCGCTCCATGCAGTCATGCTGGCCACATGACCTTGGAGGTGTCTACGGATAACGCCCGCTTTTTGGCTTAGAAATGGAGATGAGCACCACCCCCCAGAGTTGGACACGACTAGACTTAATATTAGGGGAAACTTTTACCTTTACTTTCATCATACATTAGACCAGTGTTTCCCAACCTTTTTTGAGCCGCGGCACACTTTTAACTTAAAAAAATCCTGGGGCACACCACCAACCAAAATGACACTCTAACACTGTAACACAGTAAAGAACGGCTGGGGGATGGTGGCCTGCTGGGAGCAGCTGCTGGAGGCCATGCCCCGCCCCCTTCCCCCGGCTTCAGTTCTCCCACAGCTTCGCCAGCTTTGAGGGGGCAGTGCCAAGCCAGCATTGTGCTGGCTCTGCCACCGCTGGGTTGGCACTGCCCCCTCAAGGCTGGCGAAGCTGTAGGAGTGCTGAAGCCGGGGAGGGGGCGGAGCCAGGCTGCATCATGCCCCGCCCCTCCCCAGCTTCAGCTCTCCCACAGGGAGGATCATGAGCGGTGGATGAGTTTCAGTAGGCGGGGCTCCTCCTCCACGTGGCTTCAACAAGCAAGGGGCGAGAGTCATGGCGGGCGTCATGGCGGATTGGAGGCTGGCTGGGGAAACGGCCGAAGGAGGCAGTGCCCTGGTCCTTTCTTATTTTTCTTCGCCGCTGCCCAGCCCTTCCTCCTCCTCTCCCAAGCAGCAGGAGTTCGGCAGGAGGAGGGGGAAGGAAGGGGGGCAGAGAGCTTTTCTCATGGCACACCTGATGATCGCTCACGGCACACTAGTGTGCCACGGCACACTGGTTGAGAAACACTGCATTAGACAGCAGTTGCACTTTGTGCATTGTGCATTGTACAACAGTATCTAGTTATCGGCATAGGTTTCACAGTGTTGCTATTCTTCATAGTGCATGCAGAGTTTACACCAAACAGAGGAGATCACAGCTATTTTGTGCAAAAGAAATACCACGTATTCTTACATACAACTCCTGCAGTCTTCCTTTATTCCTTTGAATTCTCGTAGCCTCATTCTTCTTCCTGCATAAAATAAGACTGTGAAGATTATTCATGATCTCCGTTGCACAGTATTTCCCAAAACAGAAAGAACATCCTGAACAGGTGGGTGGAATATCTCTCTATATAGAGCCTGAAAAACCACTTATCCAGGTTTCTGGTTTTATGAATGTATTCCCACCAACTACTGGAAAGAGTGCGCACTTCCTCCGATAGTCAGCCAGGATTTGGGGGCAGATACATTATTAATTTAACCGATGAACACAACCACCGCCAAGTTGATCATCCCAAGCCCTCTGAGACTGCTATCAAAAACAGTAAAGGCTTTTGTACCGAGAAGACAGCACAGTAGGAGGAATACAGAAAGGAAACAAAGATACAGCATTATCAATTTACGCTGCTTCGGAGCATGGTGTAGTCTCCTCTGGAGGTTTTAGACTCTTGCTGGAGTGATTTAATTGTGTTTTCCTCCATGGCAAAGGACTGGATTGGATGGCCCTTGTGGTCTCTTCCAACTCTGTGATTATGTTTTATATACTGTATGTAAGGATGTACAGTTAAAAAGTATTACTAGAACTAATATAGGAATGGGATCCATTGCAGCTACTTGGTGGAAATGGTGACCCATGGGCCTACCAAATTTGATGTTCAGGTGCTAAGGCTTGATGGATCACTTCATGCTCTTCCTCCCTTTCCTTGTCCTTCCTGGTTTGTAATTTGGACTGTTTGACAGAGAAGTCTAAAGACCCTGTAAAGCAGGGCTGCCCAGGAAGCCAATCGCGATCAACCAGTCGATCCTCGAACCGAAGGAGATCGATCCCAGTCGGATGGGGCGCTTCTCAGGCCACACCAAGCCCCGCCCCCTCCCAGCTTCAGCACTCCCAGCAGCTGCTCCAGGTTTGTGGAGGGCAGGGCCAAGCCAGCCTTGTGCTAGCTATGCCACCACTGGCTTGTCATTGCCATCCCCAAGCCTGGAGAAGCTGCTGGGAGCTCCAAAGCCCTCTGGCTTTGGAGCTCCCAGCAGCTTCTCCAGGCTTGGGGAGGGGGCAGGGCTTGGCGCAGCCTGGCTCCTCCCCCCTGTGGCTTCCACTCTACCAGCAGCTTCTCCAGGCTTGAGGATGGCAGTGCCAAGCCAGCCTTGTGCTAGCTATGTCACCACTGGCTTGGCATTGCCATCCTCAAGCCTGGAGAAGCTGCTGGGAGCTCCAAAGCCAGAGGGGAGGGGTGGGGCTTGGCACAACCTGGCTCCGCCCCCTGTGGCTTTTGCTCTACCAGCAGCTTCTCCAGGCTTGAGGATGGCAGTGCCAAGCCAGCCTTGTGCTAGCTATGCCACCACTGGCTTGTCATTGCCATCCTCAAGCCTGGAGAAGCTGCTGGGAGCTCCAAAGCCAGAGGGGAGGGGGCAGGGCTTGGTGCAGCCTGGCTCCGCCCCCCTGTGGCTTCCGCTCTACCAGCAGCTTCTCCAGGCTTGAGGATGGCAGTGCCAAGCCAGCCTTGTGCTAGCTATGTCACCACTGGCTTGGCATTGCCATCCTCAAGCCTGGAGAAGCTGCTGGGAGCTCTAAAGCCAGAGGGGAGGGGGCGGGGCTTGGGCCCGCCCCCTCTGGCCAAGCCCCACCCCACCCCCTCCCCCCTCCAGCCATGAGGAGGTAGGTAGATCTTTCTGACTTGGTTTTAATATAAGTAGCTCGCATGCTGAAAAAGTGTGAGCACCCCTGCTGTAAAGCTACAACTCCCACAAATCCATAACATGGAACTATGGCTGTTAAAGTGATGTCAAACTGCATTTACTATACAGCGCAGATAATAATAATACATTATTTCTTATTTATTATTTATGGTATTTGTACCCCGTAGCTTCTCACCCCCGCAGGGGGACTCAGCACGGCTTACATTTGCAGCACTACAGGCCGCACCACCTCAATACAATTAAAAAATACACCATATAATCAACATCATTAAAAAGCATTAAAAACATCAAAAAAAACCATGACATTAAAAACCACTACATACAACAAAAATTAATTAAAGCCATCAAGCGGAACACCTTGTCAGTCCAGTCAAGTCCAAAGTGTCAATCCAGTCAAATCCAAAGGTACAATTTACAGTACATCTGCTGCCCAAAGGCCTGGTCCCAGAACCACGACTTTAGCTTTTTTCTAAAAACAAGGAGAGATGGAGTCGATCTTATTTCGTTTGGGAGTGCGTTCCATAGGCGAGGGGCCACCGCTGAGAAGACCCTGTCTCTTGTCCTCACCAGCCGCATATGCGATGCTGGCGGGAGCGAGAGCAGGGCCTTCCCAGATGATCTTAGACTGTGAGATGGGACATAGAGGCAGATGCGTTCGGATAAGTAAGCTGGGCCTGAACTGTATAGAGCTTTTTAGGTCAATACCAGCACTTTGAATTGGGCTTGGAGATGGACAGGCAACCAGTGGAGCTGACACAGCAGGGGGGTGGTATTCTCCCTGTATGTTGCCCCAGTTAGCATTCTGACTGCCGCCCATTGGACCAACTGAAGTTTCCGAACCGTTTTAAAAGGCATTGCAGTAGTCTATTCGGGATGTAAGCAGAGCGTGGACCACCACAGCCAAGTCAGACTTCCCAAGGTTTGGGTGCAGCTGGCGCACAAGTTTTAATTGTGCAAAAGCTCTCCCGGCCACCGCTGAGACCTGGGGTTACAGGCTCAGCGATGAATCCAGGATCACTCCCAGACTGCGAACCTGCGTCTTCAGGGGGAGTGTAACCCCATCCAACACAGGCTGTAACCCTATGCCCTGTTTGGCTTTTCGACTGACCAGGAGGACCTCTGTCTTGTCTGGATTCAATTTCAATTTGCTAGCCCTCATCCAGTCCGACACAGCAGCCAAGCAGCCAAGCAGCAGTTCAAGGTCTGGACAACCTCCTTAGTGACAGGTGGGAAGGAGTGACAGATTTGGACGTCATCTGCGTACAGATAACATCTTCCTCCGAAACTCCGAAATTTTGGACTTTGCCCAAATAGGGGAGATTGGAAACTGGCCGAAAGTTGACTAACTGAGTGGGGTCCAGTGATGGTTTTTTCAACAGTGGTTTTATTACAGCCTGTTTAAGGCTCGCTGGAATCTTGCCCTCCTGTAAGGAGGCATTAACCACCACCTTCACCCACTCTGCCAAACCCCCTCTGGCTTCTTTGATCAGCCAGGAAGGGCAGGGGTCTAGGATGCATGTGGTAGGCCTCGCCTCTCTAAGGATCCTGTCCACATCCTCGAGCTGAACCAATTAAAATGAATCCATTAAAACCGGACAAGCAGATGCTCGTGTTACATCCTCAGAGACTGCTCTTAACGTGGTGTCAGAGTCAGAACGGATCAGTGCAACTTTGTCCGCAAAGAACCGAGCAAATGCTTCACAGCAATCTGCCAAGTTGTCAGGGATCTCGCTCTGAGGCGGATTTAACAGTCCTCTGACAACTCGGAACAGCTCAGCCGGACGGTTCTTAGCGGACGCAATATTTATATTCCACTCTAGCACCTCGAGGGGACTTAGAGTGGATTACAACATACACAGATAGGCAAACATCCCATGCCTTTAATACAATGGAATAACAATGACACACAAATAACACAGAACAAAGGTATGGGCTTTCTCTTTCATCTCCGGCTTTCTGGAGGCGGTGCTCAACTCTGGAAGAAAGTATCAGAACGCTGAATTTAGAAAGTATTTTGTATTGAATAATTACTCCGAAGGAGTTCCAGGCAAATTAAATATATCAACCCAAGTCGGGTGCCAAAACTTAATTGAAGTAGCTCACATAGGAATCAATGTCAAATAAGTAAGTTCACCAATTAATAGGTGGGATGAGAGGATGGAGTAACGCCGCAGTAGAAATGGTGTTGCACCCCAATGGGTATTTGTAATCCCACCCCGATGGGTGTTTGTAATCCAGTAAGGGAGTGGAATGCAGACCCGCCGGCAAGCACAATCTTAGGCTCAGTGGCGTCCCCAATTCGGAGAAATGGTTATGCGGACGGTGTCTGCGAAGTCTTCTGGCCGACGAGGACACAAATGTACAGGGATCCCACCTCGTTTCGACCCCCCCGGGTCTTTTTCAAGGCCAAAGTAACGATCCCCACATAGCGCATCACAAGGCAGGCGGCGGAAATTGTACGATGCTCAACTCTGGCCATGGGGAGGTGCTCTTGTTCCGTTTCCAAACTGAGGAGCCTGTTGTCCGTAGACACCTCCTGGTCATGTTTGCCGCCATGGCTGCATGGACACCTTTATTACCATCCAGCCAAAGCAGTACCTATTGACCTACTCACATTTGCATGTTTTCAAACTAAGTTGGCACTGGCAGGAGCTTGAGATAATAGCAAGAGCTCACCCCAACCTGCAGCTTTGAACTGCCAGCCTTTAGGTCAGCAGATTCAAAAGTTCAACAGTTTAACCTATTGCGCCACCACAAGGCAGGATGCAAGGCTATTCAAGGAGTAAGCCCTATAAATTGCATCTGGACTTTCCTTTTGAGTAAACACAAACCAAACATCATTGTCATAGGGTTGCTGTGAGTTTTTCGGGCTGTATGTCCATGTTCCAGTAACATTCTTTCCTCATGTTTCCTGCATCTGTGACAGGCATCCTCAGAGGTTTGTTCAGAGGTCTGTTGGAAATGAGGCAAAGGGAATGTGTGCGTGTGTGTGTGTGTGTGTGTGTGTATATATATATATATACACACACAGCATTTCTGTGTTCTCAAGTAATATTCTCTGTCCTGGACTGTCCATATATACATATATATATGGACAGTCCAGGACACAGAATATTACTTGAGAACACAGAAATGCTGGACCACTCCGACAACCATCATGTCAGATTACACAGAGATGCCGTTGAAATCTACAAGCATGTGGACAATTGAAACAGAAATGAGGAAACCATGAAAACAAACAAAATCTGTCTATCGGTACTTTAAAAAAAACAGAATCAAGACAGTAAAAAAGAACAGCTCCCAGTAAGGGGAACTCCAGACAGCAAAAAATCAAGTGCCAGTTAACACCTCTCAAACAAAGGATGCCTCAAGGAAACAACACTAATTGACTTTGCAGCTGCAAGGCTACTCAATGCTTATCAAGCTTGGCAATTGCAACATTAACAGTTGGTTCAAATAGACAAAGGGTTCTTCACCTCACCCTGGACAGTCCACAGATAGATAGTAGGGATGGATATCTCCAACTTAAATACTTTGAAACCCGTTAATATTTCGTATTTGAAATTATTTTGACCCTAAATCGACCCTCGGCGTCCAACCCGGAAGTGAAGTTTCAAGACCGAACCCGGGATCGCCATTTTTTGTAAAGGTCACGTTATTAGGTCGTTTTTCCTCTCCTCAGTTCTCAACTCGCGAGAGGAGACTGGAGGGCAGCAGCACCCTCCCTTCTCCTCTCGCCAGCTGAGAGCTGAGGCGGACGCTTTGGAAGCGTCCGCACCTGCTTCCCTGCTAAGATCTAAACCGCGCCAAGGGAGGGAAGAAGGGAGTGCTTGCTCTCCCTTCTTCCCTCCCTGTCCCCCAGCTGAGAGGCATTGCGCATTAAATATAATGTGCAATGCTTCTGAGCTGGGGGGGGGGGAGAGGAGAGCAAGGCCTCCATTCTAGCATCCCTGCCTTCCCAGCTGAGAGGCATCTCAGATTAAATTTAATCCGAGATGTTTCTGACCTGGGGGAGAGAGTGGAGAGCAAGCCCTCCATTCTAGCCTCCCAGCTGGCCTAACGAATAAAGACGAAAATTCGTTAGTAATTTTTTTAAAAAAAATTGGAATCATTTCTATAACGACCCAGCAAGGGAAATCCCCCCCCCACACACACACACACACACACAAGTTTAGAATCAAATTTTTTATGGATCAACCACCCCTAATAGATGATAGATAGATAGATAGATAGATAGATAGATAGATAGATAGATAGATAGATAGATAGATAGATAGACACACACACACTCCACTTGTCGGATTTCCAACAGACCTCTGAACAAACCTCTGTACATGTTTGTCACAAATGCAGGCGAAACAGGGAAGAATGCTACTGGAACATGGCCATACAGCCCAAAAAAACTCACAGCAACCCGGTGATTCTGACCCTGAAAGCCTTTGACGACACATCATTACTGTATTAGTTCAGTTCTACTTTATAGAAAGGGTTATCGTTTACATGGCTCCATCCAGTTACACTTCTGTCTCTTCTCATTCCAGTGTTATCTCAAACATCAGCGCAAAAGGCAGTCTGAACTCCGGCATTTTGCTTATTTATATTTAGGACCCAGACTTGCCTGCAATAATTTCACTTGAATTATTCACAGACGTCTATAGAAAGGGAAATATATTTTCATGTAAACGTACTCGGGCTCTTTCAAGCAATACAGATACATATACGTTTTGACCCCATAAGTACTGCTGTCTGTCTGCAAAGGCCATTAAAGCCTTTCAACCAAATGAGTACTAAGGGACTCATTAATATGCAGTCAAACGGCATGATAAGCGACAAACGCCATTACTCTCTATCATATTACTGTGACACTAAATCCAGGTACTGGGAAAGTTTAAGAAAAGATTGCAGCCCACACAGTAATTCCTCTAAATCAGTGGTTCTCAATCTGTGGGTCCCCAGATGTTTTGGCCTCCAATTCCCAGAAACCCTAACAGCTGGTAAACTGGCTCGGAATTCTGGGAGTTGGAGGCCAAAACACCTGGGGACCCACAGGTTTTCTAACCCCCAACGACCCCTGGTATTTGTCCACTGTGCTCAACAACACACTTAATTCCTGCTTTAAATAAAAACTGTCCCCCTTTTTACACGTAGCAAGAACCCCTCCTCTTGTGAGTCATTTTCTATATTTAGTTTTCATTTCATACAGTCTCTCAGAAGACTGATTCACACAAAACACTGGTGACTCACAGCAAAGCATGCGTATTGCCCAAAGTTGGGGTGATCGAAGTGATTCTAGATGGGTTTTGGCAATCTGGTGCCCTCCATGTATTTTGTTTTTCAATACTCACACATAATCTTAGCTGTTGGAGCTAGGGCAAATGGGCCATACAGTCTAAACCAGTGTTTCCCAACAGTAGTGTGCCGTGACGGACCTCCTGCTGTGCTGCGAGAAAAGCTCTCTGCCCCCCCTTCCTCCTGCCGAACTCCTGCTGCTTGGGGGAGGAGGAGGAAGGGCCGGGCAGCGGCGAAGAAAAAGAAGGGCCAGAGCCCTGCCTCCTTCGGCTGTTTCCCCAGCCAGCCTCCAATCCGCCATGACTCCCACCATGACTCTTGCCCCTCGCTCACTGAAGCTACGCGGAGGAACCCCACCCACTGAAGCCCGTCCACTGCTCATGCTCCTCCTCTTCCACTTGGCTTCTGCCCCCTCCCCCCGGCTTCAGCTCTCCCAGAGCTTCTCCAGCCTTGAGGGGACTGCCAGAGCATTGTGCTGGCTGTGCCAGCTGGCTTGGCACTGCCCCCTCAAGGCTGGAGAGTGGGAGAGCCAAGCCATGGCATGGCATGGCTCCGCTGGCTTTGGCTCTCCCAGAGCTTCTCCCGCCTTGAGGGACAGTGCCAAGTCAGCATTGTGCTGGCTGTGCCACCGCTGGGGCACTGCCCCTCAGCTGAAGCTCTGGGAGAGCCGGGAGGGGGAGGGCATGGCACAGCCTGGCTCCAGCTCCTCCCCCTGGCTTGGCTCTCCCAGAGCTTTTTCAGCCTTGAGGGGACAGTGCCAAGCCAGCATTGTGCTGGCTGTGCCACCGCTGGGTTCGCACTGCCCCCTCAAGGCTGGAGAAGCTCTGGGAGAGCTGAAGCTGGGGGGGGGGGGAGGGGCATGGCGCAGCCTGGCTCCTCCCCCTCCCGCAGCTTCAGCACTCCCAGCAGGCCACCATCCCCCAGCCGTTCTTTACTGTGTTAGAATGTCATTTTGTGTCATTTTGGTTGGTGGTGTGCTCCTGGATTTTTTTTAATGTTAAAAGTGTGCCGCGGCTCAAAAAAGGTTGGGAAACACTGGTCTAAACCACCTATGCAATTTCACATGTCTGGAATTTATTATGTCTTTCAAACTGAGTGTAGTCTTACTATAGTTTATGTTTAGTTTTAAAGCAGTGGTTCCCAACCTGTGGTCCATGGACCACCAGTTTGTTTGTTTTTTCATGTCAGGAGCAACTTGAGAAACTGCAAGTCTCTTCTGGTGTGAGAGAATTGGCTACCCGCAAGGACGTTGCCCAGGAGACACTCAGATGGTTGATGTTTATCATCCTTGTGGGAGGCTTTTCTCATGTCCCCACATGGGGAGCTGGAACTGACAGAGAGAAGTCAACCCACTCTCCCCGGATTCAAACTGCTGACCATCAGGTCATCAGTCCTGCCAGCACAAGGGTTTAACCCACTGTGCCACCAGTTGTCTGAAAGAACTAAAATATTATCTGCGGGCTCACCGTTACTACACCGTTGCAACAAGAGCGACTGATCTCGAGGAAAGCCCCTTATAGTGCCAAGGCTTAATAAATATGATTTTCTGTGTGCAAGCAGATGACAACTACTGGATGGCATATGTTCTGTATCAGAAACTAGAGCAGATGTGGTCTATCCAATGCAATTTTCTGAATCAGCACCCCAAATAACCAAATTGAATCTAAAGTTGACCAAAAACTGATTCTTAACCTTTTTTGGTACTAATCCTGGAGTGTGGTCCCTGGTCAAAGTGGCAACTGGTCAAAAAAAGGTTGGGAACCACTGTTTAAAGGAAAACAATCCTGTAGGACATAAATGAAAAAGTATTACTGTGTTGGCTTCTGCTGTTGTGTTCTGCAGACTCTTTCTCTACGACGGATGTTGGGGTAATGATGAGGTAAACAATAAAGAGGAAACCCAGCATCTTCTCAGCCACTTCATTCAGTACATTCATGTTGTGGATTGATCCAAGAGGGTGCACCTACACTCCAAAAGTAATGCAGTTTGGTCCCACTTTAACTGCCATGGCCCAGTGCAATGGAATCCTGGGAACGGTAGGTTAGTGATGTGTGAGCACTCCTTAGAAGAGAAGGCAAAAGACCTTGTAAAACAACAACTCCCATAATATTATAGCATCAATTGGGCAATACAGTCAACATGGTGTCAAACAGTGTAGATGCACCAATAGTTACAAGTATTATTATCACTGTTGTTGTTATTCCGTTCTATCTCCCTGAGGGAACTCAGAGCAGGTTACAACATACACAGATAGGCAAACATTCCATGCCTTTAATACAGTGGAATAACAGTGGAATAGCAATAGCACACCAATACACAGAACAAAGGTAAAGGCTTGCTCTTTCATCTCTGGCTTCTGGAAGCAGTGCTTAACTCTAGCTATGGGGAAATGCTCTTTTTCTACTTCCAAGCCAAGGAGCCTGTTGTCCATAGACACCTCCTTGGTTGTGTTGCTGGCATGGGTGCCTTTATTGCCAAAATGACACTCTAACACAGTAATACATATAGTTCATATGTTTTAAAATGTATTTATACACTCAGTTAGTGTGAAACCTGGGCCTGTTTCGATGAACACAAAATAGATATCTTGGCAGGAATGGTAGAAAGACACACACGAAGCTCCATCACTGTCACTCGCTTGTCTTGCTGTCAGGCATGTAGCCGGGGGGGGCTAAGGGGGCTTCAGCCCCCCCCCCCAAATTCTCAGGGTGGTCCGCGAAAAGGCCTTACTGGTACATTATTTAAACTGTTATGTTTATTCATATCATGATCTGATCACCATGCTCATTATATCCCACATTAATGGGGTTATTGGGATAACAATACAAGAGATTTGCTAGGGCAGACCCTCTTCCACCCAGTCTCAGCCCCCCGAACCAAACTTAGCCCCCTCCGAAACAAAATCCTGGCTACGGCCCTGCTTGCTGTGATCCCAAATTGCCACTGTCACTTGACGCGCATCTGCAGCACTAACTCTAACTTTGTTTACTTCGTCTGAGCGAATCCAAGATGGCGTAACCATAGCACTCTCGCGTCACTTCTTAGGTGACGCGAGAGTGCTATGGTTCCATTTCTTAAAGGGACAGATGAGCCTTATAGTTTATATATGACTAAAGTTCAAAAATAATTTCCCACGGCAAACCTGTTGATTTCTCACGGCACACTAGTGTTCCATGGCACACTGGTTGAAAATCACTGGTTTAACCCATTGCACCATCACAGCCCCAGAGTCCCCGGTGGTGCAAAAGGTTAAACCCTTGTGCCAGCAGGACTGAAGACTGACAGGTTGGAGGTTCGAATCCGGGGAGAGCGCAGATGAGCTCCCTCTGTCAGCTCCAGCTCTCCATGCGGGGACATGAGAGAAGCCTCTCACAAGGATGGTAAAACATCAAAACATCCAAGCATTCATTGGGCAATGTCTTTGCAGACGGCCAGTTCTCTCACACCAGAAGCGACTTGCAGTTTCTCAAGTCGCTCCTGACATGAAAAAAAACCCCAAACAAACCGTGGACCCAATTTAACAATATTTAACTAAGTTGCTTTTCTTGGAACAAACCATCCCCAAACTCACAAAAACACCATTCACCCAGATTCCCCCATACAGCAGATACCTGGAAACTAAGCTTCTACTAGAGTGGTAACTACGAGGGCGGGTCAATAAGTCAGTGACTTTTTGAGTGAAGAACAGGTTTTTGGATAAAAAATCATTTTATTTTTCAACGTAGTCTCCTTTGAGCTCTATACACTTTGTCCAACATTTCTCCAATTTTTTTATCCCTTCCAAAAAATAGGATTTGTTGAGGTCATCAAAATAGGTATTTGTTTGTGAGAATATTTCATTGTTGGCAGGCATGTAGCCGGGGGGCTAAGGGGCTCCAGCCCCGAAATTCTCAGGGTGGTCCGCGAAAAAGCCTTACTGGTACATTATTTAAACTGTTATGTTTATTCATATCATGATCTGATCACCATGCTCATTATATCCCACATTAATGGGGTTATTGGGATAACAATACAAAAGATTTGCTAGGGTAGACCCTCTTCCACCCAGTCTCAGCACCCCCCGAACCAAACTCAGCCCCCAAGAAATAATCACTCGGGGCTAAATCCGGAGAATAGGGCAGATGAGGGAGCAATTCATATCCCAATTCATGGATTGTTGCCATGGTAACTGCACATGTGTGCACCCTTGCATTGTCCTGGTGCAAAATAACTTTTTTCTTGGCGAAATGCGGTAATTTTTTTTATTAAAAACCCTCATTAAATCGACCCAATAAGTTGGCATAATATTCGCCATTGATTGTTTTACCCTTTTGAAGGTAGTCAATGTGGATTATACCGCGTGCATCCCAAAATATGGTCGACATGACTTTATTGGCTGACAAACCCACCTTGGCCTTCTTTGGCGCCGGGTCACCTCCAGAAATCCACTGTTTTGACTGCTGTTTCAACTCTGGTGTGTTGCGGTGGATCCACGTTTACGAAACGGCACAAAAACTCATCCATATTGCGGTTGAACAACGGCAAACACTCCTGCGAAATTGTCACACAATTGCGTTTGTGGTCGATTGTGAGCAAACGCGGCACCCAACTTGCGAAAAGCTTTCTCATACCCAAGTGATCATTTAAAATTGAAACCACTGAGCCATGTGAGATGTCTATGGCTTCCACAGTCTCTCGCACTTTCAATCTCCGATCGGCCAACACCATATCGTGATTTTGTAAAATTGTTTTGGGCGTAGAGACACTTTTTTACCATTGAAATTGATGGTGCAGAGTCCCCATAATATTTAACAAGCATAGACCTTTGAGTGATTTTTTTCCTGTAAAAAATAATGCTTAATGAGCACACAAAATTCACTTTTTTTTCCATTTTCTTCTCAAATCAGGTGGTAGTCTGCTATCAATGGCTGTCAAACACAAACTAAATGACGAAGCTTGTTCAAATTTTGACAGGAGTCAACTGACAGATGCCTGTTGACAGGAGCAATGTTGCCCTTTCAGTTAAGAGGCGGGAAATTCAAAAAGTCACAGACTTATTGACCCGCCCTCTTGGAAAATAACGAAGTAATTGCTTTCCCAAATGAATCCCACAAACACTGCATATGTTATATGGTATCTCTCCTGCTGGCATCTGCATGCTGAAAATGAAACAATCAGAGAAATATAATTTGTGGCACATCTTCTTAAGCAGGAGTCACTCAGCGTGTGCTTAAAATCCCATCTTCTGAAGCCTTCGCCCTCCTCACAATTTTGTCCTTATTAAGTAAATAGGAGTGATGCATTTGAAAAGTCCTCCAAGAAAAGAAAACGAAGGTGCCTGACTCATATCAGCATTTCAATTAGGTCTGTTAAGGAAGTTATTACTTGTTAATTGAATAGCAACAGACTGCTGAGGATCACTTATTGAGATCTAATAAGTATGTAAGAGAGGGATCCATTCCTCATGTAATTCCATCAGCAGTAAACTAGTGTAATTAGGTCCTTACTAACAAACTCAAATTGCCAGGAATGTTGAGCCAGATAATTGATATTTAGGAAGATACCTGGAGATATTCCTTGCAATATCAATTAACATACTTGCTAAACGACAGCTTAAACCCTTAACAAGCGATTTAGACCCCTGGGCTCTCAATAATCTGGGCAAATAATAATTATATTCCTAAACAGGTTGTGCAAAAGGACAACTGCTTGGGTCACTCGTGTGTGTATGTAGAGTGTTTGGACTCCAAATCAAAATATAATTCATGATTTTTTTGGGTGGTCTTTCACAAGTACCGCAATTTGCTCTTTTCTAAGTCTTCATTTGTAAAGTGGGAACCATGGCTAAGATCAGGGGTGGGCAATTATTTTTTCCAAGGGGCCACACAAGAGCCAAAAAATATTATGGAGGGCCGCACCTAAACGCTGAACTACATTCTAATCTACTTTATTTATTTATTTATTTATTTACTATATTTACTATATATTACACATCATTAATATTAACATATTAATATATCAAGAAATATGCATATATTATTAGTATTAATATCATAATTATTATAGTATAGTATATATAGGCATTATATTATATTATTTATTATTTATTATATTATTATAATAAAATTATTATAAAATAATAGTAAAAACCACTAAAATAAAATGAAATGAAATTCAAGAAGACAAGTTGCGAACCAAGATAGAGGCTGACATCCTCAAGAGAAGAAGGATCCCCAGATGGAATGGCCCAATGGACCCAGCCCAGAGGATGACAAAGTGAACCCAGCCGCCACCGTAGCGGAGCAGAGCAGAGCAGCAGACGATCGGAGGCTGCAGGCCTCCGCCCGCTCTCATCTCCAGCCACTCCCCAGCTGATCGCTCTGCTATGGAGTGCCTGCCATCCCGGTAGGCGATTCGGGCCTGTAGGGGGAGCAGTCGGCGACCTGAGGCAGCTGATTGCCCTGGCGACCCAGAAGACGATCAAGTCTTCTGGGTCTCCAGGGCGATCAGCCGCCGCAGATCGCCGACTGCTCCCACTGCAGGCCCAGATCGCCTCCTGGGATGGCAGGCACTCCAAAGCCACAGCTCCTCCAATCGTTCTCCGGAGCGGCGGGCTGTCTGCCGACACCGGCCCCACAGCCCGCAATGGGATGGCGGCAGCGGCACCCCTTCCTCTTGGCCCCACCTCCGACGCCCATCTCCCCGGGCCGGTCAGAATTGGCCTGTGGGCCGTAGGAGGCCCAGGTCTGGCTAAGATACTTTTATGTATGTATGTATGTATGTATGTATGTATGTATGTATGTATTTACTGTGGGATGAAGTCCTAGGAAAAATCTTAGGAAATCAGTGATTCTTAAAAAAAAACTCCTAACAACGAAAACAGCACATGCCTGTAGAGCGTGCAGGCGAAAATATGTGTTTCAAAATGTCATTGCAATTGAGGAAGAATGACAGCTCTGACAGAAGTGTGCACATTAGAGGGCTCAAAAAGTAAATCAGCCTAGAGTTTTAGCCTTGTAAGTCTATGAACACAGTACTTACGAGTCGGGCTTATGGAAAATGTTTTTGTGATGCGATCCAACTACAGGGGTATTTTTATAAGACATAATATCTTTCTGCTGAAACAGAAATGATTTTATAGACAGTCTTTTGCATGATGGTGTCACCCAGTGTGGTTCGTACCCCCTGGATTCCCATAGTGATACCACTGGCTGCTTGTGAGCCAAGACAGTAACATTATCTTCTGGTGGGGATAACTTTTACTGCCATTTCCCACACAATTCCAGCACCTGTGGTTCGTTTTTCTCTTGCTTTGCCTTTACCTCCATCACTTCCTCTGTCTGTCTAGTTACGCCAGCAAACAAGAGTGTGGCGTAATTGGGCATCTGCCCAAAACCAAGCCCCATTGATTGTCACGATGGTTGTCACATGACTGTAAATCAGTGTTTCTCAACCTTCCTAATGCCGCGGCCCCTTAATACAGTTTCTCATGTTGTGGTGACGCCCAACCATAACATTATTTTCCTTGCTACTTCATAACTGTAATTTTGCTACTGTTATGAATCGTAATGTAAATATCCGATATGCACAATGTATTTAATTCACTGGACTAAATTTGGCACAAATACCTAATACGCCCAAATTTTGTCATTTGGGAGTTGTAGTTGCTGGGATTTATAGTTAACCTACAATCATAGACCATTCTGAACTCCACCAACGATGGAATAAAACCAAACTTGGCACAAAGAATTCCCATGACCAACAGCAAATACTAGAACGGTTTGGTGGGCATTGACCTTGAGTTTTGAAGTTGTAGTTCACCTACATCCAGAGAGCACAGTGGACTCAAACAACGATGTTGATTCTGGACCAAACTTGACACGAATGCTCCATATACCGAAATGTGAACAATGATGGAGTTTGTGGAAAATAGACGTCGGCATTTGCTGGGATTTATAGTTCACCTACAATCAAAGAGCATTCTGAACCCCTCCAACTATACCAGTGCTGTCCAACTTCTACGGGGTCCAGGGCCGGATAAGAGGTCACTGAGGCCCCGCCCCAGGCCCCCGCCCCAGGCCCCGCCCCAACCCAGGCCCTGCCCCTCCTAAACGGCCGAAAAGGGCAGAAGGCGGCGCCAAGAGCAGCGCGTCACAGGCCTGGCGTGACGCGCTGCCCCTGGCACCGCCTACTCCTCCTAGGGCGGAGGGGTGGGGCGCCGGAGGAGTAGGCGGCGCCAAGAGCAGCGCGTCACGCCAGGCCTGTGACGCTATGCTCTGGCGCCGCCTACCCTCCTCCTCGCGCCCCTCCGCCCTAGGAAGGAGGGTGCCGAAAAGGGCAGAAGGCGGCGCCAGGGGCAGCGCGTCACGCCAGGCCTGTGACGCTGCTCTTGGCGCCGCCTTCTGCCCTTTTTCGGCTCCCACCCTAGGTAGGGGGCACCGAAAGGAGGAGTAGGCGGCGCCAAGAGCAGAGCGTCACAGGCCTGGCGTGACGGCTGCTCTTGGCGCCTCCTCCTTTCGGTGCCCCCCTCTGCCCTAGGAAGGGGGGGCGCGAGGAGGAGTAGGCGGTGCCAGGAGCAGCGCGTCACGCCAGGCCTGTGGCGCTGCTCTTGCGCCGCCTACTCCTCCACGCCCCTCCTAGGGCGGGGGAGCCACCGAAAAAAGGGCAGAAGGCGGTGCCAGGGCAGCGCGTCACGCCAGGCCTGTGACACGCTGCTGTTGGCGCCGCCTTCTGCCCTTTTTCGATGGCTCCCCGCCCTAGGTAGGGAGGGTGGGCGCCCGAAAGGAGGAGGAGCTAGCTCTCTTCCTCCCCTGCCCCGCCTCCCCCTCCCCCGGCCGCCATTTTTTAAAAAATCGATTTTTTTTTCAAATTTAAAAATGGCGGCTGAGGGCATAGGTGGGGCCGTGTCAACAGGCTACGGGGCCGGATCCGGCCCCGGGGCCGCCAGTTGGACAGCCCTGAACTATACAATTGGGCCAAACTTCCCACACAGAACCCCCATGACCAACAGAAGACACTTAGTTTTCTGAAAGTCTTTGTCAACCCCTCTGACACCCCCTCATGACCACCCCTCCCCCAGGTTAAGAAACACTGCTGTAAATGCATATACTACTCATATCAAAAGTGGATTTTTGTTTTCACCCTTTTCCTTTTCCTAACCATGTAGTGGGAAAAGATCTGTGAATCTCTAAATTTTATCAGTGCTTTCCCTTTAAAAAGAAATCCCAAACTGCATTACAGAGATATCGCTTGTAACAAACAACAGCCATCTGCATGGCATCAACTATGCTTTTTTACCATAATAATAATGCACAATCTTGTCATTAAAGTCGAACAGCTTGTACAAAGTCAAGCATACACAGGAGAGAATAAAATGTCACAGAAGGCTGCACGATTATTACCATTGTTATGCACAAGTCATTGTTGAGAAAGGTGTTATAAGAGCTTTAGAGACAGTATTCAGTTAGAAGACAGGTCGTCAGCCTCAATGGAAACAACAGGATCCTTTCAAAGGAACAGAGCGGGATTTCAGATATTAATATCTTATGTGGAATGGAAGGGGGTGTCAAAGGGTTTAAAGAAGGAGTCAAAATTTGTCTTGAAACCTCAGAGAAAAAGTTCTTCACTAGTGCAAATTCTGCCAGAAAGGGGGTATGAATGTGTGGGTCAACTGAATCCCAATTCCTTCACTTAGCAGTGATGCTTGACCTAATGGTAGTCCTCAAATGTTGAAGATACCAAGCTTTAGTACAAACTATGGAAGAGTTGCCAAGCCTTCGAAATTCCACTGATCTAATGGATTTACTCTAGCTGCAAGTAATAAGAGATTTCAGACCAAGTTAAGGTGGTCCTAATTTCAACCCACCAGCATGGCAACACCCTTGGTTCAGATATCTCAGGCTGGATCTACGCTGCCATAGAAACTAGTTTCAGAATGTTGGAAAAAGCAACCTTCTACAAGACTCCTAATTATCTGTTATCCTAATTATCTCCTAATAATTCAGAATTGCTTACTGTTTTGTATATGAGTGTATTGGTATGCAGTTTTCCTTAACTCTATGTTGTGGGATGGGGTGAAAACCATGTGATCAGATCTGGGACTGTTCAGGGCTCAGAAAACAATACAGTTTAGACCAGTGTTTCCCAACCAGTGTGCCGTGGCACACTAGTGTGCCGTGAGCAATCATCAGGTGTGCCATGGGAAATTAGCACTCTCCCCTCCTAGTAGCCCCTCACAGGTTTCAAGAAACAAATTGAGCCCCCCCGCTAGGACAGTTTTTTTTAACATTTTTACTGACTTTTTAAAGACCCACCCACCCCCAAGGAAATGTTTATAACAGCTTTGTGACATCCATAGTTAACTGAAAGCAAGTTTCACTCAGGGTGAAATTTCACAAACGTCTGAGAACAAGCTCTATGAGGAGCGGCTTGAAGAGCGGGGCATGTTTAGGCTGAAGAAGAGAAGGCTGAGAGAAGACATGATAGCCATGTATAAATATGTGAGAGGAAGTCATATCTATGTTGTGTTCATCGAAACCGGCCCAGGTTTCACACTGAGTGTATAAATACATTAAAAACATATTAACTATATGTATTACTGTGTTAGAGTGTAATTTTGTGTCATTTTGGTTGGTGGTGTGACCCAGGATTTTGTAAATGTAAAAAACGTGCCGCGGTTCAAAAAAGGTTGAAAAACACTGGTTTAGACACCAGTAGAAACAGTATAATTTTAGAAGACTGTAGAAACAGAATGCTTTAGGAAGACAGAGACTGCAGAGACTGATTCTCAAAGTGGGCGGTACCATCCCCTGGTGGGTGGTGAGGCGGTCCAAGGGGCGGTGAGAGGCTCAGGGGAATTTGGGGTGGTGAACCCCTTTAAGGGGGCGGTGAACGATTGGCCATTTAGGAGGGGTGGTGCGGCCCTCTTCTTTGGCCTTACCCCCTTCGCTTTGACCCACACACTCAGTGCAGTGCAAAGGCTGCACTGCAAAGGCTTCTACGTCCTCCGGTGCAGCCTCCCCGCCACTGCGGAAGAAAGCGCGGCCTTCCCCAGCAGAGGCAATCGATTCCAAACCCCTCCAGTATTTTCTAATGGTCATGGGGGTTCTGTGTGCCAAGTTTGGCTCAATTCCATTGTTGGTGGAATTCAAAATGCTTTGATTGTAGGTAAACCATAAATCCCAGTAACTACAACTCCCAAATGAGAAGGGCTATTTTCTCAAAACTCCACCAGTATTTAAATTTGGGCATATTGAGTCTTCGTGCCAAGTTTGATCCAGATCCATACTTGTTTGGGTTCTCAGTTCTCTCCAGATGTAGATGAACTACATTAATTGGTTAGCTAATGTTTTAATGCTGATGTTTTAATCCTACTGTATTAGTGTTTTTATATTGTGTATTGTGCCGGCATCTAATTGTGCCTTGTAAGCCGCCCTGTGTCCACCCCCCCCCCTTCAGGGGTTGAGAAGGGCAGGTTAGAAATACAGTAAATAATAAATAATAATTGTCCCTAGGAATAGCCTCAATGCAACTATACAGTCACCTCCTGATAGAAATTGATGATAGAGTTGTGCTGAAAGGCCTACAGAACCCTAGAGAAATATTTCCATGGAAGTGTATGGCGTACTGTAATAAGGAATGTAGTAATATTCATGGACCAAGCTTTGATCTTGTTGAAATCGTATTGACATCCATCCACTATGTTGATATCCAAAGAGAAGACATTGTTGTTGTAATTTTAATTCCCCCTCACCCTAAAATCCGACTCTTTTAAGTCAAAACTAAAAAAAAGAAGGTTTTATTGAAGAGAGGAAAAATCAGCACCACCTCCAGTCAATCACATCTTCAAAGAGTCAAATTATGAGTTTGGGATTCTTATTACAGTAAGATATTGTGATGCTTCCAAACTAGCTGCTACAGCATTTGAAGTAAAAACAAGAGCCGTTTTTCGTGTGGGATCTTAATAAGAATGTTCAAACGCTTCTTTGAAATATTCCCTCTCAATAGCTGGCACTGTTCACAAAGTTTCATTGTATGCCTACACTCCAATTGCTTACAAATAGGTATCTGCAGCCACCTTCTGTAATGTTCCAAGCCTGGTGTCATCTCTTCTATGCCTTGGGAATGTTCACTTCAGGATCTAAAACACTGGGAACTGGTGGCTTCTATGACTGAATCTACACTGCCATATCATCCATTTATGAATTCAGATTATCTGCTTTGAACAGGATTATACGAGTCCACACTACCATATAATCCAGCTCAAAGCAGATAATCTGGATTCAGAAATTGGACTACATGGCAATCCGGGTAAACCCTGACCTGTTTTGTGTCCCATTTTCAATGGGGGTCTCTATCCGTTTTTTGGGAGGGGGGGCCTGTTTTCACTCTGAGGTGTAAAAAATCAGTTTTCTATTGGCCCATTATGGGGGAGGGGTGCTTGCCAGGCTCCCCTTCCCATCATTTCAGGCATCCAAGCTCTACTCTAGAGGAGAGGTACTCAGCTCCAGGCAGGCACACACTTTAAGACGGCTTCTTACCTGCTTCATACTCTAGAGGAGGTGCGCGCGCTTTCTGGGCTTGCATGCCACACACACTTTCCAAGGCAGGGAGGCAAGTTTACTCCAGAGGAGGCACTTGGCTGCAGGCAGGCATGCACGCTTTCTGGGCCTGCACACCACACACACTTTCCATGGTAAGGAGGCAAGTTTACTCCAGAGGCAGCACTTGGCAGCAGGCAGGCGCACATGCTTTCTGGGGGTGCACACCACACGGACTTCCCAAGGCAAGGAGGCAAGTTCTCCTACTCCAGAGGAGATGCCCAGCCAGAGGTAGGCGCATGCGCTTTCTGGGACTGCACACCACACACACTTTCCAAGGCAAGGAGGTGCCCAACTAGAGGTATGTGTGTGTGCTTTCTGGGGCTGCACGCCACACACACTTTCCAAGGCAAGGAGGTAGAGGAGGTGCCCAACTAGAGGTAGGTGCGTGTGCTTTCTGGAGCTGCACGCCACACACATTTTCCAAGGCAAGGAGGTAGAGGAGGTGCCCAACTAGAGGTAGGTGCATGTGCTTTCTGGGGCTGCACACCACACACACTTTCCAAGGCAAGGAGACAGAGGAGGTGCCCAGCTAGAGGTAAGTGCATGTGCTTTCTGGGGCTGCACATCACACACACTTTCCAAGGCAAGGAGGTGCCCAACTAGAGGTAGGTGCGTGTGCTTTCTGGGGCTGCACGCCACACACACTTTCCAAGGCAAGGAGGTAGAGGAGGTGCCCAACTAGAGGTAGGTGCATGTGCTTTCTGGGGCTGCACACCACACACACTTTCCAAGGCAAGGAGGTAGAGGAGGTGCCCAACTAGAGATGGGTGCATGTGCTTTCTGGGGCTGCACACCACACACACTTTCCAAGGCAAGGAGGTAGATGAGGTGCCCAACGAGAGGTAGGTGCATGTGCTTTCTGGAGCTGCACACCACACACACTTTCCAAAGGCAAGGAGACAGAGGAGGTGCCCAACTAGAGGTAAGTGCATGTGCTTTCTGGGGCTGCACATCACACACACTTTCCAAGGCAAGGAGGCATGTTCTCCTACTCCAGAGAAGGTGCCCAGCTAGAGGTAGGCGCATGTGCTTTCTGGGGCTGTACATCACATGCACTTCCCAAGGCAAGGAGGCAGAGGAGGTGCCCAACTAGAGGTAGGTGCGTGTGCTTTCTAGGGCTGCACACCACACGCACTTTCCAAGGCAAAGAGGCAAGTTATCTTACACTCAGCTACAGGCAGGCGTGCACACTTTCTGAGCCTGCACGCAACACACACACACACACACTTTCTATGGCAAAGAGCCTGCTCACAAAAATCAGGAAAGTAGCTGGATTGGCTCCTGCTTGATTTCATGTTGAGCTGATTTTTGTACCGGTTATATGCTCCTGAAGGTAATTGAAGTAACAAAAGAATGGATGTAATGAAGGAAAACAGATCCGCAAATAAACTCTAACTTTTAAAACTACATAGTACTGAGTCATGGTAGTGTCAAACTGCATTCATTCTACAGTGCAGATCTGTGGTTCCCAAAGTGGCCGGTACCACCCACTAGTGGGTGGTGAGGCGATCCAAGGGGGCGGTGGGAGGCTCAGGAGAATTTGAGGGGCACTGAAGCCCTGTAAGGGGGGGGTGGCGGGATTCCAACTCACAAGCGCGCGAGTGTGCGCCTGCCAGTTGGAAACCCTGTGCAAGCGCTGCCTGGAAACTTCAGCTCGTGAACCCTTCCTCTCCTCAACTTTGCCCACGACGCAGTCCTGTTTCGCCCCTTCCAATTCAACAGGTCCCTTGGAAGGAAGGGGCAATACAGAACTGCGCCATTGGCAAAGTTGAGGAGAGGAAGGGGATGTGCACTGCAGTTTCCAGACAACGCCTGCCCAGGGATTCCAACTGGCAGGCTGAGACAGTTGCGCACTTACGAGTGTGTGCCTGCCAGCTGGTCCAGCGGAGAAGGAAAGCCTCAGCATCTGCAAATGCTCCCTGAGTTGCTGCGGCGTTTGCAGGCGCCTCTTGGGAGATGGCCGTGGCACGAAGGAAAATGCAAGCAGCTCCCAATTTCCAAGGTCCAGTATTCTCTATTGCTCAAGTTTAGTTCAATTCCATTGCTGTTGGGAGTTCAAAATGCTCTTTAATTATAGAAGAACTATAAATCCCAACAGCTACAACTCCCAAATGACAAAATCAAATCCCCACAACTCCACCAGTGTTCAACTTTGGGTATATTGAGTATTTGTGCCAAATTTGGTCCAGATCCAGGATTGTTTGGGTTCAGAGTGCTTTCCAAGTGTAGATGAACTACATCTCCCCTAAATCACTGTCAATTCCTCCCAATCCCCTCCAGTATTTTCTGTTGGTCATGGGGGTTCTGTGTGCCAAGTTTGGTCCAGGTCTGTCATTCAGGGAGTCTCGGCTGTGGAGGTCAGAGCTGGACTGGTCGAAGGTACTGCAAATCCCATCATCCGTTGTCTAGCCTCCCCCAAACATATTGTTTTTGTGATTAATCACTATGCTTTAATTATGTTCAATCTGTAACAATGAAAATACATCCTGCATATTACATATTTGCATTAGAATTTGTAAGAGTAGCAAAATTATTTATGAAGTAGCAACGAAAATATGGTTGGGGGTCACCACAACACGAGGAACCTTATTTAGGGGTCACGGCATTAGAAAGGTTGAGAACCACTGCATTAATACATATATATTTCTGTTTAATTGCTATTACATTTAAATAATAATAATTTCTTGGGGGGGGTGAGTAAAAATTTTTCTGGAAAGGGGGCGGTAGGCCAAAAAGTTTGGGAACCACTGGTGTAGATGCACCGTTTTCAAAACTTTGACTATAAGAGTGTCTATTAGAGGCAATGGAACTATTACTGTAATTAAATACTTTTTTTTAAAGGCACTTCTCCAAATCCTGGTTCCAACGCACATGTACATGCAACCCCTATAGAACTAGATGAATCAATGACCCCATTATTTCCCCGTTCTGCCATCCTGTCTTTCCCCCTTTCCCCCTCTTGTGTATGAAGTTACAAGTAGCAGGAAGCAAGCTAACATATACACTTGTTCACATCTGGAACTTTATTATAGAGGTCGCATCATAATTACACATCTTGGCTTTCAAAATCTGCACGCAACGAGCGACAGTGATGGTGCCAAAGAAGTTCAAGGCGGCGTGCCGCACAGCTGTGAACATGCTTTCTAGTTAAAAAGTTCTGGAGAGAAGCAGTTTGAACAATTTAAGAAATTACAGCAGTTGCTCTGCCTTTAAGTACAATTGTTATTTTGCTCAGTTCCATGAAAACGATAAATTCAAGCATAAAATTGGATGTGATCTCAAAATTATACACCAGCAACAGAAAAGTCAATTGCTCAGCAAGGGGTGTGGCAGTGGGGGGGGGGGGGTAGAGTTGCTGGAAATTAAATTACAGCTGAGAATGATCAACGAAGCAGTAAAAATCCTTATATGAATAATCTATATATGGCTTAAAAGGGGAGAGAAAGGTCACGTCACATTTCTGGCAGGACAGGTGGAAAAAGTGGTCGCTTCCAGAGGATTTGAAATATTGACTGAAACGTATTGGGGAAAATGCAGCTTGCAAGGTTTATCTTTCAGTTCAGTACTTGAAAATGTGGCAAGTTTATATTAAGGGGTAACCTAAACGAGTTTCTCATCCCACCTTCTTGGTGTGTCTATGCAGCATATATGAAACATAATGAATTTTGTGTTTAGATTTGGGTCCCATCTCCAATAGATCTTATAAGGTAGGTCAGTGTTTTTCAACCTTTTTTGACCCGCGGCACACTTTTTACATTTACAAAATCCTGGGGCACACCACCAACCGAAATGACACAAAATGACACTCTAACACAGTAATACATATAGTTAATATGTTTTTTAATACACTCAGTGTGAAACCTGGGCCTATTTCGATGAACACAACATAGATATCCTGGCAGGAATGACAGAAAGACACAAACTTCCCACACAGAACTCCCATAACCAAGAGAAAATACTATAAGAGTTTGGTGGGCATTGACCTTGAGTTTTGGAGTTGTAGTTCACCTATATCCAGAGAGCACTGTGGACTCAAACAATTTTGGATCAGGACCAAACTTGGCATGAATACTCAATATGCCCAAATGTGGGGAAAATAGACCTTGACATTTGGGAGTTACAGTTTCTGGGATTTATAGTTAACACACCATCAAAGAGCATCCTGAACTCTTGCAACAATGGAATTGAACCAAACTTGGCATATTGGACTCCCATTACCAACAGAAAGTACTGAAAGGGTTTGCTTGGGAATTGACCTTGAGTTTGGAAATTGCAGTTCACCTACATCCAGAGAGCACTGTGGACTCAAACAATGTTATGTTATGTTGTTGTTTGTTTTCTATCCAGAATCACAATGTTGGAAGGAGGCTCACCACTTTAAGGTCCTTAAAACAGGCATGGGAAAACTTCGGCCCTCTGGGTGCTTTGGACTTCAACTCCCACCATTCCTAACAGCCTGAGGCCCTTTCCTGCTTAAGTGGCTGAGGGGGGGAAAGTAAAAGGAAAATTTCCTGAGGCTGCTAGGAATGGTGGGAGTTGGAGTCCAAAACACCTGGAAGGTCCAAGTTTGCCCATGACAACTTTCAACAGAGACGTCTTCCTCCCCCTTCCCTTCACGCCCTTTCTTCCCCCTCCTGCCGAACACTTACTTTTTCTTCTCTACTCAGGCTCCCTTCTTCTCAGCCTCGCTCTGCTCACTTTGCTCACACTGCCGCTTCTGCCGCCATTTTGATCTGAGGGGGCAGCGTGAATGTGTTCAGTAGGGGAGGGGGGAGGGGAGGGAGGGAGGAAGATGTGGGGCGAGTCTGCGCAGTAGCATGGGTCACGTCTTCCTCCCTCCCCCCTCTCGCAGAAGTGGCAGCGTGAGCAAAGCGAGGCAAAGCGAGCAGAGCGAGGCTGGGAAGAAGGGAGCCCGAGTGGAGAAGAAAAAGTGTTCGGCAGGAGGGGGAAGAAAGGGTTTTGGAGGTTCCAATTTCCCACGGCACACCTGATGATCACTCACAACACACTAGTGTGCCATGGCACACTGGTTGGGAAACACTGTTCTTATATATGTTTGGGTCGGAACACTATCAATGATTGAATTGAACCAAACTTGGCACACAGAATTCCCATGACCAACAGAAAATACTGGAAGGGTATGGTAGGCATCAACCTCGAGTTTTGGAGTTGTAGTTCACCTACATCTAGAGAGCACTGTGGACTCAAATAATGATGGATCACCAAACTTGGCACAAATACTCAATATGCTCAAACACTGGTGGTGATTGGGAAAAGTAGACCTTGACATTTGGGAGTTGCAGTTGCTGGGATTTATAGTTCACCTACAATAAAAGAGCATTCTGAACTCCACCAATGATATAATTGGGCCAAACTTCCCACACAGAACCCTCGTGACCAACCATGTTTTCTGATAGTCTTTGGAGACACCTCTGACACCCCCTTGTGCCCCCCCCCCAGGGGTCCCGATCACCATCTAGGTCTATCTTGTCTACAACTGGGCAAGGTCCCATTTGATTTGGAAAATAATCCAATAATTCTGATCTGGGCCCCTTTTGATCCAGATCCAATCCAAACTGGGCATCTAAATCCCTATCAGCATTCAGGAGTCCACATTATCTCTTCTCCTCCATTGACTTGAATTGAAAAACCAGAAATGACTATAACTCTTTTTATTTGTCCATACACCCACACAAACACTTATTGAAAATTAATCCAGTGAAATTTAAAGCATGTAACTCCAGACATTTCTGTAGTTGGCGTGCGTAAAGTTTGATATTTCTTAAACGATATTGTTAACATCTGAGCCATTTCTTTTCTGCAGCTTTCGCTATGGTGCTATCTCCCAGTCCCAGTCTTGAAAGACATTCAAGTGTACTGCCCTGTCATGGAACGAACAAGAGATCCTGTAACCCACAGTGATAATTATAGCTAGCATTTTGTTTCTGCAATCATTTATTCAAAACATACACATGGCTCCTTTCCATCATACTAAAATTATAGGGTGTATGGCATATATGCTGTAAAAATAATGATGCAATGGAACACAAAAAGAGAAAAAATGTAGAAGACAAACAGTAGACAACACATTCTTTTTTGATGTCAGGAGCAACTTGAGAAACTGCAAGTCGCTTCTGGTGTGAGAGAATTGACCATCTGCAAGGATGTTGCCCAGGGGATGCCTGGATGTGTTATCATCCTGTAGGACGCTTCCCTCATGTCCCTGCATAAGAGAAGCTGGAGCTAACAGATGCGAGCTCACCCCACTCCCCGGATTTGAACCACCGACCTTTCGGTCACCAGTCCTGCCGGCACAAGGGTGTAACCCATTGCACCACCGGGGGCTCAACACAATTTAAACTGCTTCTATTTTCTGAGATGTTGAAAGAGCAGGGATCTCATCTCCTTTAGAAAAGACATAGTTGTTTATTTGAAGGTGTCTTTTATGTGAAGCGGCTTCCGTACCGTGTGTTGTGTACCTTCAAAGAGATTTAAAGATGGGCTTAAAGCCAACCTTAAAAACTGTGGCATAGACACCGAGAACTGGGAAGGCCTGGCCCTTGAGCACTCTACCTGGAGGTCAGCTGTGACCAGCAGTGCTGCAGAATTCGAAGAGGTATGAATAGAGGGCAAAAGAGAGAAACATGCCAAGAGGAAGGTGGATCAAGCCAACCCTGTCCAGGACCACCTTCCACCTGAAAACCGATGTCCTCACTGTGGGAGAAGATACGGATCAAGAATAGGGCTCCATAGTCACTTATGGACCCACCGCCAAGACACCACATCTGGAAGGCAATCATCCTCGAGCTACGAGGGATCACATAAGTAAGTTAGTTAAGTAAGAACCTTCAAATCATTTCCACGGATGACAACCCTACGTTGATTTCTTTGGCCAAATTTGGAAGGAAGAAGACACCATCTTGGAGACGCAACAAGTTTGCATTTGAGAAAGGTGAGACTCTGCCTTTCTCCTCTCCTTTCCCACTGAGTTAATTGAGTGCAAACTACTTTTTCATTTCCAAACCAGTTTGCAGCAATTAAAGGAAGCTGGGGGATAAAGGAAGAAAGTGGGAGGCGGAGAAAACTTGGACATTTTTAAGGCAGCTGAAAATATGGGATTGCGGAGAATTAATTGGAACTCTCCTTGTCATACTAGGACCCTTCTGCACTGGCCTATATCCCAGGATCTGATCCCAGATTATCTGATTATATGAGTCTCCACTGCCAGATGATCTGGGATAAGAAGATAACTGGACAAGGATGGATCAGTGTTGCTTGTGTTATTGGACCTCACAGCAGCTTTTGATACGGTCAATTACAATCTTTTAACCCACCGCCTTGCCGTTGCTGGAGTCAGGCTGTTGTCCTTTCTCCACAACCGGGGACAGCGAGTGAAATGGGGCGATGTAGCTTCCAAGAGGGCCCCTCTGCTTTGTGGGGTACCTCAAGGGGCTATACTTTCCCCGTTGCTATTTAACATCTATATGCGGCCACTTGCTAGTCTGGTGCGAAGTTTCGGGCTGGAATGTTATCAGTTCGCTGATGACACCCAACTTGTTCTGAGGATGGAAGGACGACCAGACTCCGTACCCGCTTGTTTCCATCAGTGCCTTGAGGCCATCACTGGATGCCTGCGTGCCAGTAGATTGAGGGTGAATCCAGCAAAGACGGAGATACTGTGGCTGGGGCGTCCGGTTGGTGGGGCGGTCCAGCTGCCTACCCTGGACAGCGAGGCATTATGCCCGTCATCTTCTCTAAAGAGCCTTGGGGTTACTTTAGACCAGAGGTGGGCAACCTACGGCCCGCGGGCCAGATCTTACTGGGTTCTGAATGACCCACTTGGAAAAGAGCATTGCCAATAGGAAAAGTCTGGAAATAATAATAATAATAATAAATCTTGCCTGTCCCTCCTCAGGGTCTATTCCTGTGATTGCACTGTGGTTTGTGTTCCTTTCTTGTAGAAGCAGGACCTCACATTTGCATGTGTTTGAACTGCTGGGTTGGCAGAAGCTGGGGCTAACAGTGGGAGCTCCCCCCTCTGTTATTTCATTTTATTTTATTTTAGTGGTTATTATTATTTTATAATAATTTTATAATAATAAATATAATATGTTATATTATAATATAATTTCAATATATTATAATGTCTATATATATACTATAAAATAATAATTATGATATTAATATTAATAATATATGAATATTTCTTGATATATTAATATGTTAATATTAATGATGTGTAATATATAGTAAATATAGTAAATAAATAAATAATGTAGATTAGAATGTAGTTCTGCAAAACAGCTTTCTTCCATCTGCGGCAGGCTAGGCGGCTGGCTCCCTACTTATCCAGAGATGACCTGGCCATGGTGATCCAAGCCACGGTCATCTCGAGACTGGACTACTGTAAAGCCCTTTACATGGGCCTGCCCTTGTCCTCGATCCGGAAACTTAAGCTCGTCCAGAATGCCGCTGCGCGACTTCTTACTGGAACTCCGGTGAGAGGTGACATGACTCCCATCCTTCTGCAGCTTCATTGGCTTCTGGTCGAGCGCCGGATCACCTTCAAGGTGATGGTGTTAACCTTCAAGGCCTTGCGTGGTCTGGGGCCGTTGTATTTGAGGGACCGTCTTACCCCCTATCAACCCCGGAGATCACTACGCTCCGAACACCTGAACCTCCTTGAGGTACCTAGCGTTAAATCTATCCGCCTGTCGTCCACTCGGCGTAGAGCCTTTTCGGTGGTGGCACCAGCAATTTGGAACACCTTCCCAAATGAAGTCTGGGCCTTGTAAGACCTGCCAGCATTCCGGAAGGCCTGCAAGACTTATTCTCTTTCGGTTAGCATTTAACTGCTAAATTGTGTAACTATTTTTGGTCAATTTAAATGTTGTTTGATTGTAGTATGTTTTTATGTAACAGTAAGCCGCTCCGAGCCCTCAAATAATAAATAAATAAATAAATAAAAAAAATAAATAATCTGGGATCGGTTCCTGGGATATAGCGGCAATGTGGAACACTTGGAAATTATACAGGTACGTTCCTGATTTCCTTGCATGTTTTCTCGTTTGGTTCTTACAGTGCAAACCCACAGCTTCCTACTCAAAAGTAAGTTCAACTGACTTCAGTGAGGTTTACTCCTAAATACAGAAAGGCAGCCAAAGTGTGTGCAAGGGACAGTTTTAGCCTGCAGCTCCAACAAGTGCGCACGTAGCTGTGGAAGGTGGCATTTTCTAGGCCAGATGTGTGAAATCTTCCATGCTGACATAGAAAATGGTACGGCTGCACAGTGTAAAGGAAGTAGGATGTCGTCCTCGCCAGCCCACCTCAGCAAAAATAGCTGCAGGAAATCATGTGGAATCGCCTTCTCCCTGGGCAAGCGCTTGAAAGTTCTCATTTACCGACGTGGATTAAAAGCACAGAAGGAGAACAGAACCGAGGGGAGGAAGATTACGGCTCAGGTTTTGTGATATAATTAAACACCACCAAAGCTTCTCTTCCCAATACAACAGTGAGCTAAATCAATAGATGTGGGAACAAATTCAGAGTGGCAACACGTTTATAATTGCAGGGGTATTTGAATCAGAGCTTGTGAAAATATCTATATCTGATCAAATAAGGAGCAGAGTGGAAATTGAGGTCTTTGGAGCGGGACCATCCCATGTTTTATAAGTGGAGGAGCATCATTGTGGTTTGTGCCAGGACTTCGGAGAGGGACTTCTTTGCAGTCTTTTCCTCATATGTTTTTCTTTCTCTCCATGCTTCTTATCATCCTCATTGCCCTTTTCTGAACCTGCTCCAGAGGCATGCACATTTCAGTACTATGGGGGTTGAATGAAAAGTAATGCCTCCACCTTTGTTACTTGGGTTTGGATGGGAATATTTTAATAAATCAAAAGCAGAAATAGTCCTTAGAATGTGCTCTTTAACTACCACTATTCGCTTTTCCACATAATCACCAGACAATTGGATACATTTCTGCCAACAATGAACAAGTTTTCTGAAGCCGCCATTTATTTATTTACTTATTTATTTATTTATTTATGGTATTTGTACTCCGTAGCTTCTCACCCTCGCAGGGGGACTCAGCACGGCTTACATTTGCAGCTCTACAGGCCGCAACACCACAATACAATTTTAAAATACACCATATAATCAACATCATTAAAAAGCATTAAAAACATTTATTTTATTTATTTATTTATTATTTCGCATTTGTCTGTGCCCCCCCCCCCCCCCAACGGCTCGGGGCGACTTACAACAGTTCATAAAATACAATTGTCAGATAACTCATAAGCCACAGTAATACCATAAAGATGGAATTACAATTAGAACAGTTGAAACAAGAAATGGAGTCGCAGTGGGCTGACAGCTAGACGGTGCGAGCTACAGTTTAGCTAACTTCGAAGGCTTGTTGGAACAGCAATGTCTTAACTGCTCTCCTGAATGGGAGGAGGCCCTGGGTGGCACGGATGCCGGCGGGCAGTGCGTTCCATAGGGTTGGGGCTGCAACAAAGAAAGCCCAGCGGCGTGTTGCGGACAGATGGTAGGTCCTCACATTTGGGATGACCAGGAGGTTTAGCTCTTCAGAGCGCAGTGATCTGGTGGGATGATATGGGACAAGGCGATCCCGCAGGTACACTGGCCCCAGACCATGTAAGGCCTTAAAAGTCAGGACTAACACTTTGAAGGCAATCCGGCATTCAATTGGGAGCCAGTGCAGTTCGCGCAGGATTGGCGTGATGTGGTGGCCAATTGGGACCCCCGCCAGGAGTCGGGCTGCGGCGTTCTGCACCAGCTTGAGTCTCCGGATTACCGACAGAGGAAGGCCAATGTAAAGAGCGTTACAGTAGTCCAGCCTCGAGATGACCGTGGCTTGGATCACTGTGGCTAAGTCGCGCCGGGACAAATAGGGGGCCAGCTTCCTCGCCTGGCGAAGATGGAAAAATGCTACCCTGATGACGCTGGAGACGTGGGCCTCCATCGACAACAGGGGGTCCAAGGTTACTCCTAAGCTCTTAACAGAGAGCGACGGACATAATGTCACGCCGTCCAGGGTTGGAAGCTGAACATCCCTACAGCCCGGAGGACCCAGCCACAGGATCTCCGTCTTTGCCGGATTCACCTTCAACTTACTGGCTCGCAGCCATCCCGTGACGGCCTCAAGGCAACGATGGAAATTATCGAGTACTGATTCGAGGCTGCCCTCCATCTTCAAGATAAGCTGGGTGTCATCAGCGTACTGATGGCACACCAGCCCAAAACTACGCACCAGCTGGGCAAGTGGTCGCATATAGATGTTAAATAAGAGGGGGGAGAGAATAGCCCCCTGAGGAACCCCGCAAAGAAGCAGGGAACCCGGAGACATCCTTGCCCCTCCTCACTCGTTGTAGCCGGTTCCGGAGGAAGGAGGTCACCCAATTAAGGGCTGTCCCCCTAACTCCGGCCCTGGCAAGGCGGTGAGTCAATAGATCATAATCGACTGTATCAAATGCCGCTGTGAGGTCCAATAACACGAGCAGCGCCGATCCGCCCTGATCAAGCTGGCAGCGCAACTCATCCGAGATGGAGACCAGGACCGTCTCCGTCCCATGCCCCGGATGGAAACCGGACTGGAAGGGGTCTAGCCAAGCTGCGTCATCTAGGAAGGACTGCAACTGCTCCATTGCCACCTTCTCAATTACCTTGCCCAGGAACGATAAATTCGAAACCAGGCGGTAGTTGGAGGGGACCGTTGGATCTAATCCCGGCTTCTTCAACAATGGAGAGACCACCGCCTCTTTTAAGCCCTCTGGAAATACTCCCTGGGCTAGGGAAGTATTAATTATATTCAACAGAGGGTCTCGTAATCCCTTCAGGCTGGCTTTCACCAGCCAGGAGGGGCACGGATCAAGGGAACAGGTGGTCGGGCGAGCTGCAGCAATAATCCTATCGACAGCTTCTGCGTCCAGTGGCGTGAACCAGTCGAAGGTGGGCCCAGCAAGAGGCCACAGAGTCTCAAGTTCACTAACTGTATCAATCGTGGCTGGAAGGTCCCTGCGGAGGGCCGAGATCTTGTCTGCAAAATAGCTCTGAAACACCTCGGCAGTGAGGGCCTGATTATCACCGTTTGGGATGGTAGGGACCATCGTCAGAGATCTAATTATCTTGAACAATTGTGCTGGGCATGAGCTCGCAGAACGTTTAAAAAACATTACATTAAAAACCACTACATACAACAATAATTAATTAAAGCCATCGTCAGTCCGGTCAAGTCCAAAGTGTCAATCCAGTCAAATCCAAAGGTACAATTTACACCTGCTGCCCAAAGGCCTGGTCCCAGAACCACGACTTTAGCTTTTTTCTAAAAGCGAGGAGAGATGGAGTCGATCTTATTTCGTTTGGGAGTGCGTTCCATAGGCGAGGGGAAGAAGTTGACACTCCGTTTCCAAAGAGGAAGAGAAGGACAGGCAGAGAGATCTTCAGCCTTCTCTGCCCAAGGGGTTCCTAAGACCACCAGACATATGAGGGTTGAATGAAAAGTAATGCCTCCACCTTTGTTACTTAGGTTTGGATGGGAATATTTTAATAAATCAAACGCAGAAATAATCCTTAGAATGTGCTCTTTAACTACCACTATTCACTTTTCCACATCATCACCAGACAATTGGATACATTTCTGCAAACGATGAACAAGTTTTCCGAAGCTGTTACCAAAGAAGTCAACACTCTGTTTCCACAACCAGCATCTCACAGTTCTCTCAACGTCTTCATCAGAAGCATAATGATGTCCCCGCTGATCTTTTTTTATACATCTTTTACATATCTTTTTATAGATCTTTTTATAGATCTTTTTATAGATCTTTTTAATAGATCTTTTACAGGCAAAACGTCTGGTTCCCTATCTCTCACGGAACGACCTAGCCACGGTAATCCATGCCACGGTCATCTCAAGTCTTGACTACTGTAACGCTCTTTACATTGGCCTACCCTTGACTGTGATCCGGAAACTTAAGCTGGTGCAGAATGCTGCAGCCCGGTTACTCACGGGGGAACCCGTGAGCTGCTGTATAACACCAACACTGCAGAATCTGCACTGGCTGCCAATTGAATACCAGATTACTTTCAAAGTGTTAGTTCTGACTTTCAAGGCCTTACATGGTCTGGGGCTAGTGTACCTACGGGATCGCCTGATTCCATATAACCCTCCGAGATCATTACATTCAGAAGACCAGAATCTTCTTGACATTCCCACTGTGAAGTCTTTCCATCTGACCTCGACAAGACGCAGAGTATTTTCAATCATCACCTCGGTTCTGTAGAATGCGTTACCACTGGAGACGCGGGCTCTGCGAAATCTGGCCATCTTCTGCAGAGCCTGCAAGACGCATTTGTTTAGACAGGCTTTTAAATGCTTGTGATTTTAGCATATGTTTTATCTAGAGTTTTACCTATTACCTGTATCTATGTTTATCTATTACCTGTTTTTATTGAACTATGTTGTAAATCGCCCCGAGCCTCTGGGAGTGGCGGTGTACAAGTCTAATAAATAAATAAATAAATAAAATTATCGGGAACAAGTGGAAGTCAGATGGTGCTAAATCTGGACTGTATGGAGGATACCGTACAGTGGTGAGATCCAGTCTCTGAAGTTCTGCTGTGTACCCATCATACACAGATCTTCCGATAGCCAAGCAAAGCAATAATGTGACTCACACGTTCTTGCGAAATGCCGATTATGCTTGAAATTTCTCTCTGAGTGATACGATAATCGTCCTGAATCAATCTGTCAACCTTTTGCTTGTGAAACCCGGTGGTTGCTGTCACAGGACATCCAACTCTTTGTTTGTCAAGCAAGTCAGATGTTCCCACCTCAACATCTTTAAACTTACCCAACAACACTCAATACTCACATCAACACAATCCCCATAAACAGCTTGCATTCTCTGATGAATCTCCTTTGGGGTGACACCTTCTGCTGTCAAGAATTCAATGACTGCACGTTGCTTAAGTCGCATTGACCAACCGTCTGCGCAGGGTTCCATACTTCGCACTTAAACAACACAACCATTCAATGGTAAGGCTTCCTGCCAAAATGGAACTGTAGAGGAGAGTCTACTAAACAAGGCAGTACCCACCGCATACCAGTACTGCCGTCCGTTGAGGAGCTACGAAGGTGGAGGCATTACTTTTCATTCAACCCTCGTAAACACAGTACTCCAGATTAAGCTTGACCAATGCAGAATATGGTGGGATTAGTACTTCCTTTGTCTTTGAAACTATGGTTATATTGATGCAGGCTAAAGTATTATGAACATGCTTAACACCGTCAACCTTTCCTCATATATTGTCTTCTCCATACTTTTTAGCATCCTTACTGTCCTTCTTTGGATCTGTTCCAAGGTACCCAAATAGTGGAATACAAGTTGGCATTTATTTCTTTATTTGCTTGTTTGTTGGTTTGCTTTTCATTGTCAGAATGCAACTGCAGAGTAAGCAAACTGTGGATTTGCCCGCGGGGGCTTTACGTGTATACATTTCCATAAGCAAGCAATCAGCTGATGTTGGGAAGAAAACACTGCTTTAGACAGACCTGGAAGTTTTTGTATATTTTTATCATTCAGTTAAAATATTTCACACAAAAAGCATGTTATGAAAAATTGCATACAGGAATGTGTATGTAATTTTTCTTAATATACATGTGTTTGCATGCAATTTTGTACTGACAGTTGCACAGGAAATTGAAATGAGAATAATAGTGTCATCATCCATATATTTGTTTGGTTGCATGCTGCAAGTCGCTTGTGGTTGTGTGAGAATCAGCCATCTACAAAGACGTGGCTCAGGAGGTGCCTAGATGTCTTACGATTCTGCGGGGAGGCTTCTCTCGTGTCCCCTCTCAGGCTTCTCTCGCGTTGAACAGAAGCTCTCCAGAGCTTTAGATACTCTTACTGTCTATTACAGAGAACACCTGCTGATTCCTTATCCATCTAAAACACAGATGTGTGCTTTTCACCTTAAGAACAGACAAAAATCTCGATTTCTGAGGATGGCCTGGGAAGGAATTCCACTGGAGCATTGCAGCACACCCAAATACTTGGGAGTTAGCCTGGACCGTGCTCTGACTGTGGTGTCCCAGCCTAGTGTGGTGTTCCAGCCTAGTGGTCAGAGACAGACTCCGGGGGTCCAAGCTGCCCTGGATCAAGGGGATGATGGGTGGCCAGATGGATATGGGTCTGCAGAGGAAGACTTAAAATGGGATGATGGCTGGCTACAGGGATATGATACTGCACATGAGAAAATTGATGACTCCATGGAAGTCCGTTCTGAACTGGATAGTGAGAGGCTTAGTGACCTTGATTCTCACGGGAGCTTCTTTACTCCCTTGTCAGATGAGCATTCCGAGGATATGGAAATTAGGGAGTTTCTCAGGACGAGAGCTCTGCATCTGGGGCCGCTAAGATTGGAGTTTGAGATTGGAGTTTGAGAAAGGGGTGCATTGGTCTCATTGAAAGTAATTTCCTTTATTAGATTGCGCCCGGGCTATTCTAGTCAGACCTGAAGCTACATTTGGTTTGGAAAAGACTCTAGTTCAAGTCTCCAACACGGAACCGCTGGCTGTGTTCTGAGGTGCAACACTGACTTACAAGAAGCACTGCTTGATTATCAAGTAAAAAGTCGGCATGAAAAATAATCTCATACGAAAACTAACCGGCACAACCTGAGGATCACAACCAGTTACAGTGAAGACATCTGCCCTTGTGCTTTGCTACTCTGCTGCTGAATACGCATGCCCAGTGTGGAACGTATCTCACTATGCAATATGTCTTAATGAGACATATTGCATTATCACAGGATGTCTATTAGGCCTGTTAAATCATGCTTCTAAATGTTTCTAAAGTACTTACAAAACTAAAATTCTGAGGGTGAAAACTAGGTGGCGCTGGTACTTTGTTTCTATAGTGTTGCTAAAGTTCTGGTGGTGAAATGCTGACCACCAGAACTTTAGCAACACTGTAGAAGCAAAGCACCAGCGCCATCTAGTTTTCACCCCCAGAATTTTAGTTTTTTAAGTACTTTAGAAACATTTAGAAGCATGATTTTACATGCCTAATGTCTATGCCCTACACCACTGGAGAAATTGTACTGTTTAGCTGGTACTGCACCACCTGACATCCACCAAGAAGTAGCAGTTAATAATGAAAGAACCAAGTCACTGACATCTCTGGCCCATCCCCTGCTCGGATATCAGCCAGCATGCAATGCCTTAAATCAAGAAATAGTTTTCTAAGATCTACAGAGATACTTGCAGGAACACCTCAGCAAGCAAGAGTCCAAAAATGGCAAGCGAAAACCCAGAAGCTCAAGCCATGTCTTATAAGGAATGAGAAACTCCCTTCTAGGCACACAGAAGACTGGGCAATTTGAAAGGTGCTGAACAGACTGTGCTCTGGCACCACAAGATGCAGAGCCAACCTTAAGAAATGGGGCCACAAAGTGGGGAGAAGAGCAAACTACAGACCACCTACTACAATGCAGCCTGAGCCCTGCCACATGCACAATGAAGGATCTTCTTATTGCAACACCAGAGGCACTCTAAGAGGCCAGCTACTGGTCAAAGGATATTTAGTATATATCCTGCTTCTTGGCAGGGGATTGGACTGGATAACCCATGAGGTCTCTTCCATCTCTCTCTCTCTCTCTCTCTCTCTCTCTCTCTCTCTCTCTCTCTCTCTCTCTCTCTATATATATATATATATATATATATATATATAGTTTGTGTTTTAAATACATTAGAACTGTATTTAAAACACTTCAGCATAGGCAAATCTGTGCTTAAGTCCGTTCAGCAGTTCACCTACCTGGGAAGCATAATCTCTTCAGACGCCAAGATTGATAAAGAGATAGATCACAGATTATGAAAGGCATATAGTGCATTTGGAAGGCTTCACAAAAGAGTCTAGAGCAACAAGCACCTGAGGCAAAGCACCAAAATCAGTGTGTACAGAGCTATCGTACTGTCTATTCTCCTATATGGGTCTGACACATGGGTCACCTATCGCCAACACCTACGACTCCTTGAATGCTTTCATCAGTGCTGTATTCGCACAATCCTAAATGTACACTGGACCGACTATGTGACTAATGTTGGTATCCTTGAGCAAGCAGGGATCACCAGCATTGAGGCCATGTTATTGAGAACACAGCTGCACTGGGCAGGACCCGTCTCTAGGATGGAGGACCACTGCCTCCCAAAGATACTACTCTATGGTGAACTCACCACAGGTCAGCGCAAGAGAGGCGCCCCCAAAAAGAGATATAAGGACTCCCTGAAACAACATCTCAGGCTCGGCCAGATTGATCACCAACAATGGTCCACCCTGGCCTCACATCGGGAGGCATGGAGATACACTATCCACAATGCTGCGGCCTCTTTCGAGAAGACACGCCGAATGAGTCTCGAAGAGAAACGACAACGCAGAAAGAACCGCAACTTGGAAACAACATCACCCAAGGAGACTTTCTGCTGTGCTTTCTGCAACCGAACTTGCCTATCTCAGATTGGCCTTTTTAGTCTTCAACGTGCTTGTAAAAAGCGTGGGATGAGTCCTTCCTAAGAATCTTCATTCGCGAAGTAATGCCGAGACATTACAACTGTACCCTCAGTTTGCTTCTGACACGATAAATAAATAAAATCCATATATTTGCCTGGGAAGGTTGGTTTGCTTTCAAACCCAAGCCAAATGAAACTATCCGTTATCCCTCAAACAGAACAAGGAACCGTGATTGAAACAGAAAATGCACAAAGGACTAGGGTCCTTATTAGAAAGAAGGAGGCAAATTATAGAAAGGATGTTTTTCTTGAGCTCATTTGCCTTTGCTCCGTGTTTAGCTGAGCCTTTAAAACTAATAAGCCAACAAGTATCCATTCTGTCTCAGTTTTTTCCATCTGCGTGTAACTCTCAAAAGCAAAGATGTACTCTGGGAAGCAGCTCAAGGTCACATTCCCTATCTTTCCCAGCTTTCAGTGATACTAACTTATGTGGGATGCTCTGATGTACAAAATGTTCAGCTCAGGGCAATGCTATTCCTGGCTAGTTAAAGTGACTGAGGTGATAAATTATTCATGACACTTAAAATACTTGAGTGTAAAAGATTTCTGCCCGGTCTCTGAACTTAATTTAGTATTAAGTACTAATAGACATTCATATATACACAGATCTTGGAGCATGCAATGAAGTGAAATCAGTGATGGCAGTGGTGGTGATGGTGGTGATGATGATGATATGATAGCTAAGGTGCTCTACCAAATAGAGGATGGCTTTAAATGCCTTGCAGATCTGTAATTTCATTGATGCACACAGCCCTTCCATTAATACAGTTCACATCTATTTCCAGGCACAGCTGCTAAATTTGTCCCCTAATGGCCAACCTTCTGGTGACAAGCTTCTTCATTCTTCCTAGCAGGGGTCCTTGGGTGGCAGACACACAGTCTGTCACCAAGGTTGTATGCAAAAGAAGTATCCCGTTCGTTAAAACCAGCCATAGTGGAGTCTCGAAGTGGAATTTATTCTCTCATCCACACCATAGAAGTGCTCTGACTTACAAGAAGCGCTGCTTGACACCTGGCTCCAATATCGGCAGATATTGGAGGATTATAAAACCGACAAAAAAAAGGGTTTCAAACTCAGAGAAACATTTTGGGACAAAATACTGAAAGCAGAGAGAAAACTAATCAAAAAATTGTACCAGCAGCTCCTGGAATGGAAATTGGAAGGTGAGCAGGTCAAGGAAGTGATGATCAAATGGGCGAAACTTGTTGGTCATAGCATTACCCTGGCAAAATGGGAAGAGGTCTGGTCAAAAAAGCTCAAATACGCATACGCCAACGAAATCAGAGAAAATTGGGTCAAGATGTTCTACATGTGGTACTTAACCCCGGAAAAACTGGCGAAATACAGCAAAGGAAAAATCAGCGACAAATGCTGGAAATGCGGAAAAAAACAGGGACCTTCCAACACCTGTGGTGGGACTGCAAAGTGGTGAAAAAATTCTGGCTTGAAATCTTTCAGAGGATAAAAGAAATTCTGTCAGTGAAATTTGAGTTCAAGCCGGAATACTTCCTATTAGGAATATTTGATTTCCAGATTAAGGACAATGAGGATAAGATCCTCTTTTACTTCACAACAGCAGCGCGAATCTGTATCGCACGCAGATGGAAAGAGAAGGAAACAGCAACAGTGGATGAATGGATAATAAAGACAATGGACATTATGAATATGGACCTTCTAACCCAGAGACTGGTGCAAAACAGAACATGGTCAAATAATACAATAAACACCAAGTGGGATAAGTTCATAGAATTTATTAAAAGAAGCAAATATAAATATATATAATGAGCAGAAGGAAAGACTGGAAATCAGGAAGTACCCAACCTTATCAGAGGGAAACATCAGAAATTAAGAACACAAAAATAAAGACTTAACAATGCCTGAGGGGCAAACACTTTAACCAAAAAGAAAAGAAAACCATAGGATCATCACAACTGCCTAGGGAGTTCTAGGTTTGGTTTTTATAGGGGAGGGGGAATGAATGGGGGGTATGGAAGGTGGTCTTTGTGAGACGCAAGATGTATTGTCTATCTATCTCTTGAGCTCTAGGTATGTCCTCTTTGGATGTATGCATGTTGAGTGGAGGAGAATGGGATCACGATGTTATTTGTTTGTTCGTATTCTTTTTATATGCATTAAAACTCTTTAATAAAAAAAGCGCTGCTTGACTATCAAGCAAAAAGTGGGTGCTAGAAATAATATACAAACGTTGACTGGCACAACCTGGGGATCACAACCAGACACAGTGAACACATTGCACGTGTGCTTTGCTATTCTGCTGCTGAATACGCATGCCCAATGTGGAGCACATCTCACCATGTCAAAACAATGGATGTGGTTCTTAATGAGACATGCCACATTATCACAGGATGTCTACACCCTACACCAGTGTTTCCCAACCAGTGTGCCGTGAGTGATCATCAGGTGGGCCGTGGGAAATTGGAACCTCCAATACCCTTTCCTCCCCCTCCTGCCCACAATGCTCTGGGTGTAGGTGAACTACAACTTCCAAACTCAAGGTCAATTCCCAAGCAAACCCTTTCAGTACTTTCTGTTGGTAATGAGAGTTCAATATGCCAAGTTTGGTTCAATTCCATTGTTGCTAGAGTTCATGATGCTCTTTGATTGTGTGTTAACTATAAATCCCAGAAATTGTAACTCCCAAATGTCAAGGTCTCTTTTCCCCAAATTCCATCTGTGTTCACATTTGGGCATATTGAGTATTCATGTCAAGTTTGGTCCTGATCCAACATTGTTTGAGTCCACAGTGCTCTCTGGATATAGGTGAACTACAACTCCAAAACCCAAGGTCAATGCCCACTAAACTCTTATAGTATTTTCTCTTGGTTATGGGAGATCTGTGTGGGAAGTTTGTGTCTTTCTGCCATTCCTGCCAGGATATCTATGTTGTGTTCATCGAAACAGGCCCAGGTTTCACATTGAGTGTATAAATACATTTAAAAACATATCAACTATATGTATTACTGTGTTTAGAGTGTCATTTTGTGTCATTTTGGTTGGTGGTGTGCCCCAGGATTTTGTAAATGTAAAAAATGTGCTGCGGCTCAAAAAAGGTTGAAAAACACTGCCCTACACCACTGGAGAAATTGCACCACTTGACATCTGTCTGGATGTAGCAGTCTGTAATGAAAGGATCAAGGCATTGACATCTCTGGCCCATCCTCTGTTTGGATATCAGCCAGCAAGCCAAAGCCTTAAATCAAGAAATAGCTTCTTAAAATCTACAGAGATACTTGCAGGAACACCTCAGCAAACGAGAGTCCAAAAGTGGCAGGCTAAACCCTGGAACCTCAATCAGTGGCTGGGACCAGATGAGAAACTCCCTCCTGGGCACACAGAAGACTAGGCGACTTGGAAGGCAATGAACAGACTGTGCTCTGGCACCATGAGATGCAGAGCCAATCTTAAGAAATGGGGCCACAAAGTGGAGTCCACAACATGTGAGTGTGGAGGAGAGCAAACCACAGACCACTTACTACAATCAGCCTGAGTCCTGTCACATGCACAATAGAGCGACACCAGAGTCACTCAAAGAAGAAAGCTTCAAGTCGAAGGAAATTAGTATAATGCCAAGTTTGTAACTTTATTTGTGCGGTTTCTATACATTATAACTGTATTCTAAATTTGCTTCTGGCACGATAAATAAATACATATCATAAAATATTAGTACCACATGCTGGCAAATCAAGCATCCAACTTTATAAAAAGGAAGATGTGCATTTTTGTCCCCTAACCTGAGAGACCAGGAGCTAAATGAAACGTGAGCCCTGAGACAATGTTCTCTAATACAGGGTTCTCCAATGTTTTAAGCTGAGAGCCAGTTCACGATCCCATAGACTGTTAGGGGGCCGTACTGTAGTTTGGAAAAAAAATGGAAAAAATTGCTATGCACACTGGACATATCTTATTTGTAGTACTGAAAACATGAAAGAGCACTACAATATTTAAAATGAAAAACAGTTTTAACCAACATAAACTTACTACTCTGTTTCCCTGAAAATAAGGATTTTTAAGCCTTATCCTGAAAATAAGACATAGTGATAGGCGTGGCTATGCAGCGTACAAGGTCGGCTCCCCTTGTCAGGTCCTGGTCATTCGGTGCGTGTTGCAAGCTGAGGCATACAGGGAGGCATAGAAAGTCAAAGTCTCCTCAGTGAGGTGAGGAGCAGGACACTCTGCTTTAGGTATTGTGTAGCCTCAGGGGGAAGACATAACGCTGTGGCCGCCATTTTATTCTGCACTGTGAGTCTCTCTCCCCTAGCACCAACCTGCAACAGCCTGTGGCTCTCTCTCACCCCACACAAACACCAGTAAAGCTGCTGCTTCCCAGCACTTACCAACAACCGCCTGTGGCTCTCTCTCACCCCACACAACGCACCAGGACAGGGGTGCTCACACTTTTTCAGCATGCGAGCTACTCCTAAGCAACCAAGTCCTAAAGATCTACCTGCCCCCGCCGCCGGGCGCTCCCACCTCCACGCACTCCCACCGCCACGCACTCCCACTGCCACACGCTCCCGCCACTGCACGTGCACCTGCTGCTGTTTTCCGCCGGCGCAGTGCTTCTTCCGACTGCGCGGCATTGCAGGAAGGAGGAAGCACGAGGTGGGAGGGAGCGCTCCACCCTGCCTGCCTTGCCGGTAGTGGAGGCTGCACAGCTGCTTCTGGAGGAGAGAGAGGCGGGGCACTCCCTCTGGAGGCCCCGCCTTGTGCTTCCTGCAATGCCCCACAGGTGGAAGAAGCGCTGCCCAGGCGGAAGGCAGGAGCACGCCTTCCACTCGAGCGGTGCTGCTTCCATCTGCAAGGCAATGTGGGAAGAAGGGAGTGCGAGGCGGGGCCTTCGCAGGGAGCACTCCGTCCTGCCTCTTTCTCATCCAGAAGCAGCTCCGCCCCACCTTGCGCTCCCTCTGGAGGCCCCGTCTCATGCTTCCTGCAATGCCCCACAGGTGGAAGAAGCGCTGCCCAGGCGGAAGGCAGGAGCACGCCTTCCACTCGAGCGGTGGTTTCCATCTGCAAGGCAATGCGGGAAGAAGGGAGTGCGAGGCGGGGCCTTTGCAGGGAGCACTCCGCCCTGCCTCTTTCTCATCCAGAAGCAGCGCCGCCCCACCTCGCGCTCCCTCTGGAGGCCCCGCCTCATGCTTCCTCCTCCTTCCTGCAATGCCTTGCGGGTGGAAGAAGTACCGCGAGAGCGGAAGCCAGCAGCAGGAGTGTGCATGCACACAGGGTGTGCGTGCATATGGCAGGAGTGCCCCATCCAGCTGCTGAGGGCCGAAGATCAACTGGATGAGGGCCGAAGATTGACTAGTCAATCACGATTGACTACTTGAGCAGCCCTGCACTAGGGGATGGGGGAAAGTTTCAGCAAGCAGTCTACGACTGAGCCCAGAGAGATCATCCCATAAATGCAGATTGTTGTACCATCTATATAAATAAAAAATGTAATGTTCGTTTGTGGGATTAACATAACTCAAAAACCACTGGACGAATTGACACCAAATTTGGACACAATACACCTATCAGGCCAATGAGTGACCATCACTCATAAAAACACTGAAAAACACAGCAGAGGAGACTTAAAAAGCCAAGAAAACCAGAAAATACATTACAACGCATGCACAAAACCACATATTTATATGCAAATACACATATATACACATATACACCAATATATATACACACAAAAACACATATACACAGACTGGGCCACAGCAACGTGTGGCAGGGGACAGCTAGTACTTAATAAAAATAAGACATCCCTTGAAAATAAGCCAAAGTGTTTCTTCTTGAGGAAAAATAAATACAAGATAGTGTCTTATTTTCAGGGAAACACAGTAGTATTTCAATGGTAAATGTGGGCCTGCTTTTTGGCTGATGAGAGAGTCAATTACAGTTGCTGTTGTTGTTGTTGTTGTGTGCTTTCATGTTCAAAGCTCACAACCTCTGGGGACGCCTGCAATAGATGTTGGTGAAATGTCAGGAGAGAATGCTTCTCTCCTGACATGGCCATACAGCACGGAAAACTCACAAGCAACCCAGTGCTTTCACGTTGCTTCAGACTTAAGGGGACCTTAATGACCTTGGAGGGCTGAATTCTGACTGCAGCCTTATGTTTGGGGAGCCCTGTTCTAATATATTTTGTAGGCAATTACCAAGTCACTCCTCCACATTCTGTGGGGTAATGAGTTTTTCATCCCACAAAAGTGAAAAAAAAAGAGATAAAGACATTGCTATTCCATGGTGATTCCAAGTCAATTTTTACAATCAGATGCTGACCACAGAACCACTCTGGAAGACCCAGAGATTCTTATAGAGGTGTTCTGTTGGGTAAAAGAAAATTGTGTGTTTATTTTATTTACAGTTTCCTTCTTTTGTGAAAGCCCAATACCTCTAACCCAGACCTGGGCATCTTACGACCTGCAGGCCGATTCTGACCTCCCGGGGAGAAGGGCGTCGGGGGCGGGGCCATTTCTGCAAGAGGAAGGGCTGCCGCTGCCGCCATCCCATCACGGGCTGTGGGGCCTGCATCGGCAGACAGCCCACAGCTCCGGAGAACGATTGGAGGAGCGGCAGCTTTGGAGTGCCTGCCATCCCGGAAGGCGATCCGGGCCTGCCGCGGGAGCAGTCGGTGACCTGTGGTGGCTGATCGCCCTGGCGACCCGACGATCAAGTCTTCCGGGCTGCCAGGGTAATCAGCCGCTCCAGGTTGCCAACTGCTCTCGCGGCAGGCCCGGATCTCCTCCCGGGATGGCAGGCACTTCAAAGCCGGGATGGCAGGCACCCCATGGCAGGGTGATCAGCCGATCGGGAACGCTTCTGACGGAACGGCTGGGGGCGAGAGCGGGCGGAGGCCTGTAGCCTCCGATCGTCTGCTGGTCTGCCCTGCGGCGGTGGCAGCTGGGTCCGCTTTGTCATCCTCTGGGCTGGGTCCATTGGGTTATTCCATCTTGGGATCCTTCCTCTCTTGAGGATGTCAGCCTCCATCTTGGTTTGCACCTTGTCTTCTTGAATTTCATTTTATTTTATTTTAGTGGTTTTTATTATTATTTTATTATAATAATTTTATTATAATAATATAATATAATAAATAATATAATGTTATATTCTATTATAATTTCAATATAGTATGATGTCTCTCTCTATATATACTATAATATAATAATTATGATATTAATACTAATAATATATGAATATTTCTTGATATATTAATATGTTAATATTAATGATGTGTAATATATAGTAAATATAGTAAGTAAGTAAATAAATAAGTAATGTAGATTAGAATGTAGTTCAGCCTTTAGGAAAAAATAATTGCCCACCCCTGCTCTAACCCCTACCAAAGTGAAGGCGTACTGAGCATGGAAAAGAGCACAGAAAAAACATCTGATCTGAACTGTTCACATACACAAATTGAGCTCTGAATTGCAACGTGGCAACACCAGCTCTCCAAATGAATCAAGAACAATTCCAGCCTAGTTTGAAAACAAGTTGCTTGTACTTGGAACTGCAACATTATCTACAGTGTGGCAATTCACTTAGAAAACTCTATAAATGAATATATTACCTAGAATTAAAGGGTTGGAGGACGTTTCTTTCTCTTCCACGAATAGATTGTTATTTTGTTTCCATTCTGTTCACATTACCCTACGCTTTAATCCCTGCGAACGTTTTTCCATTTTGGCAGTATCATTCTTTTGGGTCCTGATTGCATTTGCTTTTAATGGATTTTTTTTTCTCCAGTGATTCATTTATATTCAAGGAAATCATCCCGATCACCTCGAGAAATGTTTTTGGATCACCGGTGATGCCATTGCCCAGAATCACATTTGCTCTCTCCTCTCACTCCCTCCAAAATGGTGCAGAGAAAATCCTTGTTCTGATTCATCATCACTTTTTCTTTTCTGTGTTAACTAAGAAAGCAAAAAACACCCCGACATTGAAGTCTGATTTGCATGAAATTATGCTCATTCCCCTCTATCTTGGGATAAGCCTAGGGAACACAGAGTCTTAGAGCCCTGCCGGTCCTACAGACGCGTTTCTTAATTCATTTTCTCCTTTATCATTTTTAATACAATTCCACCAAATTCAGAAAGAGACACTGGAGAAGGAAAAGGAGAGAATGCATACATTAGCTGCGACAACATCACAGGTTTCTCATCAGAAGGAACACAAATGAGTAGGAAATGTTAAGTGTCAGAACTTAAGGGACCGATACGATTTTTCAAAAGGCAACATACGGCATAAAGTTATCAGGTATCTGTCTGCATTTGGCCTTGGGGCTGAGAAAGAGGAATACATAGGGGGATGTGGAAGGAAGAAAGAGAAACTGGGACGTTTTAAGAGCAGCTGAAAAAGTGGGACGACAAAGGATTAATCAGGACTGTCCTTGTCAAACTGGGACAGTGGCTTTCAAGATTGACTTTCGGTTGTTAATGTTTAGGGAGGGCGGGTTTAACTCCTATAGTCATCAACTGGCACCAGAGCATCACAGTAGAGCAGGGCTGTCCAGGAAGTCGATCGCGATCGACTACCAAAGGAGGTCGATCACAGCCGAATGGGGTGCTTCTGCTCTGCAGGTGTGCACCATCCTCCCACGCGCACCTTCTACGCTGCACACCATCCACGTTTGCTTCCGGACGAGAGAGAAGCAGGGCGCTCCTCTCTCTCGCCGGCAGTGGAGGCTCCAGGGTTGCTTCCGGACAAGAGAGAGGCAGGAGGAGCGCAAGGTGGGGCCTCTGGAGACCCCCCTCCCCGGCTTCAGCTCTACCAGCAGCTTCTCCAACCTTGAGGAGGGCAGGACCAAGCCAGCCTTGTGTTAGCTATGCCACCACTGGCCTGGCACTGCCATCCTCAAGCCTGGAGAAGCTGCTGGTAGAACAGAAGCCAGAGGGGGGTGGAGACAGTCTGCGCCAAGCCCCGCCCCCTCCCCCAGCTTCAGCTCTACCAGCAGCTTCTCCAGCTTTGAGGAGGGCAGGGCCAAGCCAGCCTTGTGCTAGCTATGCCACCACTGGCCACTCCCCAGCCTGGAGAAGCTGCTGGTAGCTGAAGCCAGAGGGGGTGGGACCAGTCTGCACCAAGCCCGCCCCTTCCCCAGCTTCAGCTCTGCCAGCAGCTTCTTCACCCTTGAGGAGGGCAGGGCCAAGCCAGCCTTGTGCTAGCTATGCCACCACTGGCTTGGCACTGCCATCCTCAAGCCTGGAGAAGCTGCTGGTAGAGCTGAAGCCAGAGGGGGGTGGGACCAGTCTGCGCCAAGCCCCCCCCCCCCCCCAGCTTCAGCTCTACCAGCAGCTTCTCCAACCTTGAGGAGGGCAGGGCCAAGCCAGCCTTGTGCTAGCTATGCCACCACTGGCTTGGCACTGCCATCCTCAAACCTGGAGAAGCTGCTGGTAGAGCTGAAGCCAGAGGGGGTGGGGCCAGTCTGTGCCAAGCCCCGCCCCCTCCCCAGGCTTCAGCTCTACCAGCAGCTTCTCCAGCTTTAAGGAGGGCAGGGCCAAGCCAGCCTTGTGCTAGCTATGCCACCACTGGCTTGGCACTGCCATCCTCAAGCCTGGATGAGCTGCTGGTAGAGCTAAAGCCAGAGGGGGGCAGAGCCAGGCTGAGCCAAGCCCCGTCCCCTCCCCCGGCTTCAGCTCTACCAGCTGGTTCTCCAGCCTTGAGGTAGGTAGATCTTTCTGACTTGGTTTTATTATAAGTAGCTCGCATGCTGAAAAAGTGTGGGCACCCCTGCAGTAGAGTCTCGCTTATCCAACCCTCGCTCATCCAATGTTCTGTACTATCCAATGTAGTCTGCCTCCCACTTGGAATAATGTCCAGGGTGGGAGAGAAAAAAAGAACCCTTGTCTCTTTTGGTCTAAATTCGTAAATACAGTAATTTACGAATTTAGCATCAAAACAGAAAAGGGTTGTGTTTGTCTCCCACCCTGCAGAGCGTTGCTGTGTATTGAACTGCTTTTTCTGTCGATTTGTTGTAAAATGTGACATTTTGGTGCTTAATTTGAGAAATCATAATGTAATTTGACGTTTAAGAGGCTTTTCCTTGATCCCTTCTCATTATCCGACATCTTTGCTTATCCAATGTTCTGCTGGCCCGTTTATGTTGGATAAGCGACCCTACTGTATCTTTAAATTTAAGATCTTGGGAGTTTTGTAGTAAGGGGATACAAACTGACAGCAAGGTAAGTTATTTTCATTTTTCGAGTGTTTTTACGGGGTTTGGGGGAGGGAATGTGGGTGTTCCGGGAGGCAATCTAGGCACCTACCACCAAAATGCGAAGCAGATAAATATAGCACTGAACAAAACATGCAGAATTATCAAAGGATGTCTCAAACCTACACCTGTTGATAAACGTTACAAGCTAGTTGACCCCCCACGATGTGCAATGGGAGGTTGCTGCTAACTGGGAGAGAAATAAGGTTGAACATTGTGAAAGCCATCCACTGCCTCCTCCCAGTAGACTCAAATTATGGAAAACCATCATTAGAACCACCATGCCTCTTAACACTCCGCCAGCAACAGCTAGAGCAGTGTTTCCCAACCTTTTTTGAGCCGCGGCACACTTTTAACATTAAAAAAAATCTGGGAACATACCACCAACCAAAATGACACTCTAACACAGTAAAGAACGGCTGGGGGATGGTGACCTGCTGGGAGCAGCTGCTGGGAATGCCAAAGCTGGGGGAGGGGGAGGAGCCAGGCCGCACCATGCCCCGCCCCTCCACGCGGCATCAGTTCTCCCACAGCTTTGCCAGCCTTGAGGGGGCAGTGCCAAGCCAGCGGTGGCAGAGCCAGCACAATGCTGGCTTGGCACTGCCCCCTCAAGGCTGGCTAAGCTGTGGGAGCGTTGAAGCCGGGGGGAGGGGGTGGAGCCAGGCCGTGCCATGCCTCGCCCCCTCCCCCCGGCTTCAGTTCTCCCACAGAGGAGAAGCATGAGCGGTGGACGGGCTTCAGTAGGTGGGGCTCCTCCTCTGCGCGGCTTCAGCGAGCAAGGGGTGAGAGTCGTGGCGGGAGTCATGGCAGATTGGAGGCTGGCTGGGGAAACGGCCAAAGGAGGCGGTGCCCCGGCCCCTTCTTCTTTTTCTTCACTGCCACTCGGCCCTTCCTCCTCCTCTCCCAAGCAGCATGAGTTCGGCAGGAGGAGGGGGGAAGGAAGGGGGGCAGAGAGCTTTTCTCGCGGCACACCTGATGATCGCTCATGGCACACTAGTGTGCCACGGCACACTGGTTGAGAAACACTGAGCTAGAGTATCCCTCTGGACAGCTAAACCAGGTAATCCCAACTGGATGACCTCCATGAGGGTCTTCCTCCAGGAGCAAACCAAGAATGGGCAACTTAGAAGTCCTTGAACAGACTCAGAAGGGGAGTGGGCAAATCAAAAGGCAACGGAACAACGGCACTACCAAGAGGAAACCTCTACCTTGTATGACCATGTGCGACTGAGTTCCCCTACAGGGCTGAGAAAGGCAGGGTATAAATGAAGCAAATAAATAGACAAACAAGCAAACAACTCCACATCTGTATAAAGGTTTCCCCTGACATTAAGTCTAGTCGTTTCCGACTGGGGGTGGTGGTGTTCATCTCCATTTCTAAGCCAAAGAGCCGCCGTTGTCTGTAGACACCTCCGACATCATGTGGTCAGCATGACTGCATGGAGTGTATGATTGCCCAAAATGCCCTGCCTCATACCCAGAGGAAGAATTGTTTAAAGCTATAGACAATGCGGTCGCGACTGCCCATTTTTGGTCAAAAATTACTTAGCTGTTTTTGCTTCCTCTATTTTTATCACTTTTATACTTATTTATGTAATGCTTTCAACATGAAATAAATAAAAAAACAAAAAGCATGAGTTTTTCTAGCCCATGTAGGTTCAGAAGTCTGTCCCAACCTGGGTTTTTTAGACCTGGGATGGAGCGGACTTTTCCCCTGTGTGGAACCGGCCTCAGAAAGTACGTTGTTGTTGTTTATTTGTTCAGTCACTTCCGACTCTTCGTGACCATCACTCGGGCCCCGCCCCTGGAGGGAGTGACATCACTCAGGCTGCACTCCTCCTCCCTCCGAGACCATGGCGAGCTGTCCCAAAAGCAGCGGCAGCAGCAGCTGCGCTGCGTGAATGGGGCGCCACGTGGAAGGGCGCTGAGCAGCTGCCTCTGGGACAACTCGCCGTGACCTCAGAAGGAGGGAAGGAGGAGGAGTGCAGCCCGAGCAACGTCACTCCCTCTGGGGGCAGGGCCCGAGCGATGTCACTCCTCTCTTGAGAGGAGGGGCCCGAGTCACTCCCCCTTCAGAGGAGGGACGAGCACGCCTTCGGGCGGCCCGAGTGATGTCACTCCCTTCGGGTGGGGCCCGAGCGATGTCACTCCCTTTGGAGGAGGGGCCTGAGCAACGTCACTCCCTCCGGGGGGCGGGGCCCGAGTGACGTCACTCCCTCTGGGGTTGGGGCCCGAGTGGCGGCGCGCGAAAGGGGGTGTAATTCCAAAGTGTGGCCTAGGGCGCAAAAAGGTCTTAATCCGGGCCTGGTCTTCTGATGTCCTGGCTGCAGTCTACGTCTGCAGTCATCTTTGCACCCAGAAATACAAAGTCTCTCACTGCCTACACATTATCTCCCTCTATTTGTCAGTTATCAATCTTTTAATATATATACATATATATATATATATATACATACATATACATTTATAGACTCCCTGCCCTACTTGCCCAAATTCACTCCGTGTGTTTCCATGTTGGGACAGAGACTGAAACCCTAACTTCAAACCATTTCAACACAGTCTCCAGCACCCCATAAACCAAGGGTCAAAACCCCATTCAACCATGGAAACCCACTTGGGCAAACCACACACTTCAGAAGAAAACTGGAAAATTCAGTCTGAACAAGTCTCGGCAAGGAAATCCTATGATAAGGTCACCAACTTGAAGGCACACAACAACAAAAAGTTAATAGGAAACGAGGAGCTGTAAAACCAGAAGAGCAATATGAGGGTGGAAAGGGGTTAAACGCTCTTCCTCCCAACGTTTCTATTAGAAAATGAGAACCTTCCTTCACTCCGCCCCCACAACTGTTTTAAAGTTTAACGGCACAAAAGATTTCAGACATCCGATCACAAATCTCTGCAGTCACGTCTGCGTAGCCCCTCCGGGCAGGGTGTCTATAAATGTATATTTTAAAAAATGATTATTTAGATATATGGGCGAAACGGACCTGAGCTCCCAAGTGGGTTTCACATTGCTCTAACGGAGGCCAGGAGAAAAGCAGCTGTTAAAAGGAAACTTCCTAGCCCTTCTTTTAAGATAGAGAGACAGATATGTATTTCAAGCCTCTTGTTCGTCTTTAAATAGCAGCTGCAACCAAAGCCATGCCAATTTTCAGTCTCACTCATCAACTGTGGGGCTGAAACGCTTAGCAGTTTATACACACACACACTAGAGGTGGTGGGTTTTTTTCTGTCCCAAAAGGGAGTCAATGTTTCCTTATTTGTTCCAAAATAAATAACCCTTAAAATTCTGGAGAGTTATTTTCAGTGCTCAGTTGACCACACACAAATGCCCTTCGGAAAAGAAAAATATGGAAAAGATGATTCGGCGTATTCGTGCACACAACCCACCTGCCAATATATGAAACCAGGGGTTCCCAGCCAAAGCTTACTCCACTGATATTGGCATCCAAATAAAATGGGAAGCGGGTAAGGATGACAGAAGGGCAGGCCCGGATTACCCATAAGGCCACCCTAGGCCATGGCCTAGGGGCGCAAGCCAAGGGGGGCGCAATTCACATGGACCCCAAAAAAACCCCGCAATTCAACTCTCTCGGGGGAGGGCGGGGAGAGAGCGCTGCGAGGGAGTGGGGGAGGAGGAAATGGCACATCCCCCCCCTTGTCAAGGAAGGAAGGTGCAAGGCGCGCCGCGAAGAGGAGGGGGCGCAGGGAAGCCCCGCCCCCGGAGCCGATGCTGGCACCAGGGGTGGGGCTTCCTTTCTTTCTTCCTCCTTGCGCGCACCCTCCTTCTCAAGAAAGGAGGGCACGCTGCAAAGAGGAGGAGACGAAGGGAAGCCCCGCCCCCAGGGCCGATGCCGGCACCGGGGGCAGGGCTTCCCTTCCTTCCTCCTCCTCGCGCGCGCCCTCCTTCCTTGACTCAAGGAAGGAGGGGGCACGGTGCCGCGAGGTGGAGGAGATGGGGGGGGTGCGGTAGAGGTTGGTTTGGGGGCATAATTGCAAAGTGTGTCCTAGGGTACCAAAAGGGGTTAATCCGGGCCTGCAGAAGGGACAAACTGTGTTTACGAAGTGGGAGAAGAAACACACATTGTCTGATCTCAAAAAGATATGTGTGAGAAGGACAAACCTTTTATGCGCCCTTGAAATTGTAAAACGTGGGGTTACAATGGTTCAGGTATGTGGATGACACCTTCACCATTAGGAGCCAAGGAGGAGAAGAACTAAACAAGTTCCTGGACCACCTCAATGGCATCCACCCGAACATTCAGTTCACCATAGAAAAGGAAAACGAAGGAAAAGTTCAATTTCCAGATGTCCTACTCATCCGCAAACCCAATCAATAATTGTGCCACACCGTTTACAGAAAACGTACACACATGGATAGATACTGTATATACTCGAGTATAAGCCTAGTGTTTCAGTCCCCCTTTTTTAAGGCTGAAAATCACGCCTCGGCTTATACTCAAGTCAAGGTTATTTATTATTTTACTCTGTTATTAGTATTATTTTATTACATGTATTTATTTTACTCTATTGATTATTACTATTACATTTACAGTATTTTACCCTATTATTATTACATTTATTATTTTACTTTATTATTATTGCATTTATTTTACTCTATTATTACTGTTATTATTGCATTTCCATTATTTTACTCTATTATTATTATTACATTTATTATTTTACTCTCTTTATTATGTTAGGAAGGATACGTAACTACATTTACATTGAAGAAGAGTTGGGCAGTCTTATCTCAAATTACAATTGTATGCAAATATTCAAAATATTTCACCTCCTGATGCCTCAATTAATGTAATTTTATTGGTATCTATTTTAATTTTGAAATTTACCCGCAGGGGCTGCATTTCCCACCCTCAGCTTATACTCAAGTCAATACGTTTTCCCAGTTTTATGTGGTAAAATTAGGTGCCTCGGCTTATATTCGGGTTGGCTTATACTCGAATATATACGGTATCAACATACAAATTCCAACAGTCACCAAAGTTAAAAAAGAAGCACAATTAAAGCCCTGCCATACCATACAAAAAGAGTCTGAGAATCCCACCTCCTCCAAGGTGAACAGAACCACCTAAACTAGGCTCTACAGCCAACGGAGACTCCACCACAGACATCAGAAGAGCTAAAAGACTGAGAAGAAGAGTTAAGTCAAAGACCCACCCAGAGGAAAAGTGTTCCTACCAGACATCAAGGGAACCACTGACCACATAGAAAAGCTGATGAAGAAATACAACCTACAAACTATCTACAGATTCCATTAAGAAAATCCAGTAAAGGCAAGAGTGATCTTCTCACCTCTGCAGGAGTCTACTGTATACTATGCAGCTGTGGACAAGTGAACAGAGGGACCACCAAAAACAGCATTAGCCAGACGCAAATCAAGGAACACGAAAGGCACTGCAGACTAATTCAACCTGATAAGTCAGCGATAGCAGAGCACCTGACCTGATGAACCAACCTGTATGGCCATGTTCCAGAAGCATTCTGCCCTGACGTTTCACCCACATCTATGGCAGGCATCCACAGAGGTTGTGAAGTATATTGGAAACTAGACAAAGGAGGTTTATATATCTATGGAATGTCCAGGGTGGGAGAAAGAACTCTTATCTTTTGGAGGCAAGTGTGAACGTTGCAATTGGCCATCTTTATTAGCATTGAATGGCCTTGCAGCTTCAAAGCCTGGCTGGTTGCTGCCTGGCAGAATCCTTTGTTGGGAGGTGTTAGCTGGCCCTGATTGATTCTTGTTTTTATTTCCCCTGCTTTTTGAGTGTTGTTCTTTATTTACTATTATGATTTTAGAGGGTTTTTTAAATACTGGTAGCCAGATTTGGTTCATTTTCATGGTTTCCTCCTTTTTGCTGATATTGTCTACATGCTCATGGATTCTGTTGTGATTGAGCCTCCAGCTGCTACTGATAGTAGTGATTCAGAAGACTCTGATGGCTCAGCATCTGGGGAGAGTATGGAACTGGGTGGGGCTGTTTGTAGCAGGAGTACTGGTGTTTGCAGAAAGAGGCTTACTCATGAGTCAAGTGAGTCAAGTGAAGAGGATCACTTGCAACTCAAGAGAGTCAAGCAAATAATTACAGCACCTACAGACTCTGAGACATTTGAAGGATTCTCTGGGAATGATGGGAGTCAGAGTACAGAGGACATTTCTACTGAAATGGATTGGACTCAAGTAAGAGAAATTCAGAGAGCTTGTGAGGAGCCCACAGGTTCAGACACCTGGGTAGGATTCACTGATAATCAGGATTGGCCCTCAGAGTCCCCAGACAATGCGGGGAAGTTCTAAGTCTTAACCTCAGGTGGAAATCTTGGAGGGTCAGTCAAAGGGCAGCAGCTGCTGGGAAAGTAACACCTGAGGATGATGATAGGGCATCGACCTCACCAAGTGGATCTGACTTGTAGTGAGCTTAAAAGGTGGGCATTTTGGGACTAACCTCTGTGGCTAGCAAGGAGTTGCCTTTTGATCCTAGGACTCTTGCATCCTGTCATCTTGCATCTTGAAGCCTTGTTTCCAGACTGATTCTGCTGCTTCCTGTGGTGGGGTTTGACCTCCACTGGATTGCTCCCCAGTTGGACTGTGGGTTGTGTCTTCGCTTCTACGTCTATCTCCTCTCCTTGACCTGGCTCCTGGATTATGTCTCCTATGCCTCTTTGGATACCTTCTTGGACAACCTTTTAATGACTTCGATGCTGATGACCTTGGATTGATTCTGACGACGACATCTCCTCTGCTGAACTCAGCGTGCCTTTCGCTGTTTGTTTTGCTTTGATTTTGCGAAAGAGTTTTGGCATTTTGAAGGCTTCCTTTTGTTACCGTTTTCACTGACCATTAAGTGCTTTCGTTTTGCAAATACTTATCTCCAGGGACTATGTGAATTACACTTCAATTGGGTTTGGTTCTCTGAACTGGCGTCTGCTGTGACAGATTCCAATGGCTTCTCTGTGTAGTCTGACATGGTGCTTGTTAGAGGGGTCCAGCATTTCTGTGTTCTCGGGTAATATGCTGTGTCCAGGTTGGTTTGGCATTGCATTTTCCCCGTCATCATTGACCCTACAGTAATCCACTTAATGCTACACACATTACACGCATTGTGATGAGACTGTTGTAACCGGCCACATATTTCTCCTTGGAGAACGCATCTCGCAATTACGGGACCAATCCCAATCTTTGAGCTTTGCTTTTTGGGTTTATTCCATCATGCAAATGCATTTTCTATTAAATGGAGCTGTGGTAATACTGATTTACTAACATGAAAACATCCACCTATGTGAACATCTTTCAAAACAATTAAAAGCAGGAAAGAGCCAAGCCCTAGCAAGATTGTGTACCTCCCACCAACCAGTTCCACCTACAACTAATACCTCCCCAAAATTGCACAGCAAGGTGATACTGTCTGTAAAACCCCAGAGCCAAAGATAATGTTTAGACTTGTAATTTGCATTTTTAAAAGTATCCTATTGAGCAACACATGCTCGATAGCTCTTGTGAGCTAGTTTAGCAATAAGTACACAGGATAAGTGATTTTTTTTTAAAAAAAGAGTCTCTATAACCCACATAAACTTGCCTTGCAGTGTTTGTCCTGGCATGTTCCCAGTTTTAGCTACTCACTGCCTTTGGCCAGGATCCTGTGCCAAGCGCTGTCTCTGCTTGCCTAGCGATGACCACCCTGACCCCTGCATTGCATGCCTTAGCAAGCCCATGTGGAATGGGGCCAGAGTCAACCTTTATCCTTACAGAATCAAAGGTCACAGAGGGAGAAGTCAGCCCTTGTTTTGAGCGCCGCAGAAATGTTTCCTCGCCATGCCCTCCGGTTGCTCCACATTCCACTGTCCAGCCTCCACATCTCCCTGGCTCAGCACTTTGGCTCCAAATGTCAGTTGCCCTGAGACTACAGAGCTGGAGGAAAGCGCTCTCTCTGGCCTCAGCCGCTGGCCACCAAACAAAGAGTCATGCGGAGATTGTATCTCCTGCCTCCCAGGAAAAACATCATGGCAAGTAGGACATTCACATTGGCAGAGGCATCCTTTCAACTATACAGGGCACATTACTATGAAGCAGGGATTTTCCAACAGAGTACTATTTTGAAGAAATAGTTTCTACTGGAACCCCATGAAATGTTTATATACATTATTATATTATACTAGCTGTACCCGGCACGCGTTGCTGTGCCCTTTTTAGGAGATGCGAGAAAGTCCAATCATCCACGGTGTGCCCTCCTCTAAACTGCAGTTGGATGGAGTGTGGGTCATGGGGGCATGGTGTGCCAAGTTGGGTCTTTATTGGTCTTGGTTCTGGGCCACAGTGGTCTGTGGGGAATGATGGGTTTTGAAGTACTACAAATCCCATTTCCATGGTGGTACTTCAAGTCCCATCATGCATGGTCGGGGTTCTGTGTGCCAAGGTAGGTTACTGTAAATTCAGGCCATACACAACGTCCCATGAGCTGAGGCCTAGTTAGGAACAGCAAGTTAATGAAGCCTTACTGTCAATTCAGGCCATACACAATGTCCAATGAGCTGAGGCCTAGTCGGAGAATCAAGTAAATGAAGTCTTACTGTCAATTTAGAGCGTAAACAGCTTCCCAGTAAGGGAGGGCTAGTTAGGGAAATCAAGTTAATGACGCCTTACTGTCAATTTTGGGCGTGGGCTGTGATTTTTTTTGTGTAAATTTTTCGGTTGCAAGTGATTTGGGTGTTTGTGTTGGGGATTGGCTCAGGCCTTTTCCTTATTCTGTTTTGGCAGTTTATTATGGATCGGAATTTTCATGTTGGCTGGCCAGTGCAGCAGTTATGCAAATCCACCCTTATTGGCAGCCAATCATGTTGTTCAGAATGTAAATGCTGGGTGAGTCTTTGGCTGCCCGGAGGATGCTGGTAAATGTAGTTTTATTTTTACTCGTTGTTTTGGGGGCCTTTTAGGTTTTGGGGGGAAAGTTTCTTTGCTACAAACGTACCTTGCTTGAGGCCTATTTCTGTTGGCAAGTATTGTGTTTCTGCGTTGTAAGGTTTCTTTGTTTGAGGTATACATCACATGACGTGAACCCATTTATATAATAGATAAGTGGTTCCTAAAGTGGGCAGTACCACCCCCTGCCCCCACTGTCCCCTTACAGGGGTTCAGCACTCCCCAACTTCTCCTGAGCCTTCCAGCGCCCCCTTAGATACCCCCACCGCCCACCAGGGGGGTGGTACTGCCCACTTTGGGAACCACTGATATATATATTATATCAGTGGTTCCCAAAGTGGGCGGTACCACCCCTGGTGGGCGGTGGGGGCATTCTTTCAACTATACTGGGCACATTACTATGAAGCAGGGATTCTCCAACTTTTTCACACACAGAGTACTATTTTGAAGAAATAGTTTCTACTGGAACCCCATGAAATGTTTATATATATTATTATATTATACTAGCTGTACCCGGCACGCGTTGCTGTGCCCTATGTTGGTGATGTGAGAATGTCAGGGTATGTATGTTGTGGTAGTGTTGTGAGTATGTTTGTTGTTTGTATATGTATTTGTGTTTATGTGTGTTTATAGTTGTATGTGTGTTTGGTTTTTTTGGGGTTTGTGTGTGTGTGTGCTGGTATTGGTTTGTGGTTGTTTGTGTGTGTTTATATATGTGTGTGTGTGTGTATGTGTGTGTTTATTGTTCTTGGTATGTGTGTATATATTTTTGTGTAGTTTTCTGTGGGTGTTTTGTGTTTGTGTACGTGTATGTATATATGTGTGTTTGTGTTTGTATATGTATGTATGTGTATATATGGTGAGGTGGTGATATGTGTGTGTATATATGTGTATGTATTAGTGTGGATGTGTATGTTTAGGTGTGTAGATATATGTGGTTGTATGTGTGTTTGGTTTTTGTGGGGTTTGTGTGTATGTGTGTGTGTGTTGGTATTGGTTTGTGGTTATTTGTTTGTGTGTATATGTGTGTGTGTGTATGTGTGTGTTTATAGTTCTTGGTATGTGTGTATATATTTTTGTGTTGTTTTCTGTAGGTGTTTTGTGTTTGAGTACGTGTATATATGTGTGTGTGTGTTTGTATATGTATTTGTATGTATGTGTATATATGGTGAGGTGGTGATATGTGTGTGTATATATGTGTATGTATTAGTGTGGATGTGTGTTTAGGTGTGTAGATATATGTGTGTGTATGTGGTTGTGTTTTTGTATGTGTTTTTATGTTGGTGTTTATATGTTGTTTTGTTTGTGTGAGTGTGTTTGCGTGTGTATATGTGTGTATGTTTGTGTATGTATTGTGTGCCGGGGCGGCGTTGGGGGACCTTCGTTAGGAGGATGGCTGGTGTCCTGTGTGTCTTCCTGCGGTGTCCTCCCTTCGGGAGTGGCAGGGAGCTGGTGTGCCGCCGCCTCAGCGCTCTTCCTCGCCACTGTCACCTCCTTGGCTTCCTCCGCTGCCTTCCTCATGTTCGTGGACTCGGGTTGCGTGCGTTGGGTCCGGGAACGTTTGGGAGGCTGGGAGATGGAGGAGGAGGCGGGTCAAGGCATGGGACTATCCAGAAAACTCCGCCCCTGCTTTCCAGGGAGCATCGCGGAGCCTTCTGGGAGTTGTAGTGCCATGGCCTTTCCCGCCTCCTCCTCCGTCTCACAGGCTTGTAAACGTTCCCGGACCGAACCCACGCGTCCCGGGTCCACGAACATGAGGAAGTCAAGGAGGAAGGCAAGGAGGCGACAGTGGCGAGGAAGAGCAGTGAGGCGGCGCCCCAGGTCCCTGGCACTCCCGTAAGAGGCGATCGCAGGGAGAGGCAGCGCAGAGCAGGCGTCCTCGGCCGCATGGAGCCGGGTGGCGCGGGCGCTGCCTTGGGCTCCTTGGGCTTCTGGCCCTCTCCTCCTCCGCTTCCAGGCCTGTCCCTAACCTCCGGAGGGCATTCAGGCGGGGAGGAGGTTCCGCTCTCCCAGAGGAGAGCAGGTGAATGCGCTGTGCTGGGGATCGGGCGAAGGCGCGGGCGCCGCCGGATCCTCCTCCCAGAGGTTTGAATGGGCAATTTGGGGGGTCGCGTTTAGGGGTCTGCGGAAGTTGTAAGGGTGGGGGTTTGTGCCTAGTTGGTACCTCATGGCCTGGTGAATCGTGTGTTGTGGGTTTTGTGGTTGTGGGGGTTATGGTGTGGCCGTGCATAATCGTCAACCCACGACCACGTCTCCTTTATATATTATATTATATCAGTGGTTCCCAAAGTGGGCAGTACCCCCCCCCCCCCTGGTGGGACGGTGGGGGGATCTAAGAGGGCGCTGGAAGGCTCAGGAGAATTTGGGGAGCACTGAACGCCTGTAAGGGGGCAGTGGGGGCGGTGGCATGAGCCAGGCGACAGGCTACCATCCATGTGTGTGTGTGTGTGTGTGTGTGTGTCTCTCTCTCTCTCTCTTCCCTCCTCCTGCTCCCTCCTCCTCCTCTCGCCAAGCAAGGGATAATAATAATAATAATACCTTTGGGATTCCCTTCCAACTGGTTGAGTCTTATAACAATAATAATAATGTCCTTCAACATATTGAGTCGAACATGGATTCAGTGCAGTAAACAATTTCTTAACAAAAAAAAAGAAACCGATTGCAAACTAGTCAATCGCGGTGATTTGAGATGACTGCTGACGAAAATAGAGCCGAGGATTACTAGACTGGTAGCAGCATACCAGGCTCATTCTTCTCATTAAGATGATTTCGAATGTTTTAACTTTTTTTGTATTACCTTTCTATTCTAAGTTCAATAAATAGTTTCATAATTTCAAACTTCAATGTTTCTAATTTACAACTTTCTTTATTATGTTTTACGAAAAAGGTAGAAATATTAATACATATATCTTCCTGTTTAATTGCTATTAAAAATTAAAAATTATTTCTAGGGGGGCGGTGAGTAAATTTTTTTCTGGAAAGGGGGCGGGAGGCCAAAAAAGTTTGGGAACCACTGTATTATATTATATTATATTATATTATATTATATTATATTATATTATATTATATTATATTATATTATATTATATTACTAAGCCGTCCCCTGCCACGTGTTGCTGTGGCCCAGTCTGGTGATCTGGAAAATAAAGTAAAGAGAAAGTGTTGGTTTCTAATATATGTAATTTCTTTATGTTTGTGAGATTGTCTGGTTTGCCTACTCTGGAACATGCAATAGAGAATTGCCCTTCTTTAGGGGTCCCTTTCAAATCTATGATACTATATCTGTGTGTGAATCATATCTATCTATCTATATCTATGGCTGGATGGCTCTTTGTCAGGAGGGCTTTGACTACGTTTTCTTGCTCTCGTGAAGGGAGTTGGGCTGGATGGCCTTAAGTGTTTTCTGTTGGTCATGGGGGTTCTGTGTGGGAAGTTTGCCCCAATTCTGTTGGTGTTGGGGTTCAGAATGATCTTTGATTGTAGGTGAATTATTTTTATTTATTTATCATATTTCTATACCGTCCCTCTAAGCCCGAAGGCGACTTGGGGCAGTTTACACAAGGCAGTCTCTGCCCTCCAATCAAAACACAAGCAAAACAAAAACCAAACAATAACCATATAACATAACAATTAGCAATTAAAACATACAATTGCAGTCTCAGCGTCACGTTGAAATCACTTTCCGTCACATCGTCGTCATTCCATATATCAAATTAAACTGTTATATTTCATCAGCAAATGCCTGCTCAAACAGCCAGGTCTTGACTTTCTTGTGAAATGTCAGGAGGGAGGGGGCCAATCCAATGTCACTAGGGAGGGTGTTCAAAAGCCGAGGAGCCTCCACTGAAAAGGCCCTGTCTCTTGTCCACACCAATTGTGCCTGCGAAGAATTATAAATTATAAATCCCAGTAACTACAACTCTCAAATATCAAGGTCTATTTTCCCAAACTCCATCTGTGTTCACATTTGGGCATATTGAGTATTCATGCCAAGATTGGTCCTGATCCAACATTGTTTGAGTCCACAGTGCTCTCTGGATATAGGTGAACTACAACTCCAAAACCCAAGGTCAATGCCCACCAAACTCTTATAGTATTTCTCTTGGTTATGGGAGTTCTGTGTGGGAAGTTTGTGTCTTTCTGCCATTCCTGCCAGGATATCTATGTTGTGTTCACCGAAACAGGTCCAGGTTTCACACCGAGTGTATAAATACATTTAAAAACATATTAACTATATGTATTACTGTGTTAGAGTGTCATTTTGTGTCATTTTGGTTGGTGGTGTGCCCCAGGATTTTGTAAATGTAAAAAATGTGCCGCTGCTCAAAAAAGGCTGAAAAACACTGATCTAGATTACATAGCAGTGTAGACTCATCTAATCAAGTTCGAATCAGATAATCTGGATCACGTGCTTTGATAATCTGGAGTGTATGGCAGTGTAGATCCAGCCTTAGTTTGCTGTGTCCCAATCATCAGAAGAAGAATACGTCCATCACATGCCATGACTGCTCCCCAGTAAAGCAAGATTGGGGAATGTTTCCAATTCATACATATTTTCTACATTATTGCCACAACTGACTTCAAAGGGGTAGTGAATATGAGCCAGTTATGGATGTGTAACTCTGTGTTATAATTTGTAACCATGATTGTGAATTCCAGTCGTAGTTGTCATCTAGGAAAGGCCATAACTGACACACTCACACAATCTGTTTAGATCTTCCTCAATTCTTAAAGTAGGAATGGATACTGTAGGGATACTAAAGCCAGACTTTTACTCCTTCACTAAACTGGCATAACTCTACGCTAGCATTGGTAGCCGAAGGGGGAAAAAATGTGGGCACAATGGCTGTGAAGGAACAAAGGCACCGGAGAAATAAATTGCGCACAACCAGCTGGTTTTGTCTGCCTTCTCTTCCCACCACTTTATACACCTGAGAAAAGGATAACTGCTAACACAATGCATTCACAGGATCACAGCATGAGTTCCCATGATACTAAACATTATGAAAAGTGGAGAGTGGGCAGCTGTCAGAAGACGGGCGCCTGCCTAGGTATACCACAGTAGCGAGAAATGGTGGGGCATTTTATCAATCAGAATGAGCAGGGCACAAAGCAAAACTATTTTTAGCAGAAATAAACAGCAGCCGGAGCTGGCAGGTACGGAAGCCCGGGTTAGAAAAACATAAGCCAATTCAGTGTTCCGAAGCACACTCTAATTTGTCTCAATCTGGCAGTCCAATAGCCACTGGAACCGCTTCTCAGCTGTGATAAACCATGGACGCATCAAAAAGTTGCACTCCATCTGTCCACCAGATCTCAAAAAAAAATTCCTCAGTGAGCCATGCAGAATTGTGTGGGCAGAGGTTTTAGTGGGGAAAATCCTATATGTATGCCATTTGCAAGAGTGACCCAACTGGCACTGCTTTTACCAGTTCTCACCACATGCCACAAGACAGTTCCAAATTCCTACTATGAAGCAGACTGAGCCAGATGCCCCGGGCAGTAGATGGTGGGGGGTAGGAACAGCTGCAAGATCTTGGAGGAAAGAGAGATAGATGCTGGTGAGTTGCCCTATGCTCCTTAAGCTAGCCTTTTGCTCTCCATCATGAAAGGGAATCCAGACAGAAAGCTGTTATGTCATCATAACGGAAATAAAATCAGCCAGGGTCCAATGGTATGGAAACACACATAAAATCCCACAAACACAAGATGAGACTGTGGGATTGTTTAGTGGTTGGGTTTGATGAAGGCATAATGCATGGCACAGACAGCTATGTCCCACAACATCAACATGAACAGCTTGTGCTACCTGGGAAGGCTGTCTCAGCCTGACTGTCTCACAGACCTAGCTGAAAGTATATTTGGTTGACTTTGATTAGGGCTTGGTAAAGTCTTTCTTTCTTTCTTTCTTTCTCTCCCTCCCTTCCTTCTTTTCTTCTTTCCTTCTTGTTTTCCTTCCTTCTTGTTTTCCTTCCTTCTTGTCTTCCTTTCTTGTTTTCCTTCCTTCTTGTTTTCCTTCCTTCCCTTCTTGCCTGCCTTCCTTCCTTCCTTCTTGTTTTCCTTCGCTCTTGTTTTCGTTCCTTCTTGTCTTCTTTCCTTCCTTGTTTCCTTCCTTGTTTTCCTTCCTTCTTGTTTTCGTTCCTTCTTGTCTTCCTTCTTGTCTTCCTTCTTGTCTTCCTTTCTTCTTGTTTCCTTCCTTCTTGTCTTCCTACCTTCTTGTTTTGCTTTCTTCTTGTAGTTCACCTATATCCAGAGAGCACTGTGGACTCAAACAATGATGGATCTGGACCAAACTTGGCAAGCAGGCCCCTCAGGCAGTAGAGCAGGCCGAGGGCCGCCACCTAGCCCAGGCTCCGGCCCAGGGTCCCGCCGCCAGCCTCAGCCGCTCCCATTGCCACAGGTAGCGGCTCACAGGTGAAAGGGGTGGCGGGAGAGAGGGAGAAGGCGCCGCTCTCCACCATGACTTCGGCCCCTCGCTCGCTGAGGCCACACAGAAGAGGAGGAGCATGAGCGGTGAATGGGCTTCAGCCCCACCCACTTAAGCCCATCCACTGCTCATGCTCCTCCTCCTCCGTGCGGCCTCAGCGAGCGAGGGGCGAGCGAGGGGCTGGAGACATGGCAGAGAGCGGCCCCCGTCCCCGGTGCCACTCTCCGCCATGACTCCCGCCATGACTCCGGCCCCTCGCTCGCTGAGGCCGCGCAGAGGAGGAAGAGCATGAGCAGTGGACGGGCTTCAGCCCCACCCACTGAAGCCCATCCACCGGTCATGCTCCTCCTCCGCGTGGCCTCAGAGAACGAGGGGCCGGAGTCATGGCAGAGAGCGGGGACGTCACCCTTCCTCCCTCCCTCGATTGGAGGCTGGCTGGAGAAACAGCCAAAAAAGACAGCACCCCGGCCCCTTTTTCTTTTTCTTCGCTGCCGCCTGGCCCTTCCTCCTCCAAGCAGCAGGAGTTTGGCAGGAGGGGGAAAAAAGGGGGGGGGTGAGAGATGATCCGTCACGGAACAGTAGTGTGCCGCGGAACAGTGGTTGGGAAACACTGCCTTAACCAATAGGAAGCCCAGCCATTGAGGCAAAGACAAGTAGCTTTGCTTTTGCTTGAGCCTACTGACAAGGGCAGAATCTTGCCCTTCCCAGTAGGCTCAGACAAACGCAAAGCACAGCACTGCATCCTCTCCTAGCACCTGTGCCCTTTCTCATCAGTAATGCTTGCTATCCTAGCCACACAGTGATATTGCTTGATCACACATATCCTGGTTTTCATCAGCAGAGTGTTGGAGAGGATGATGCTCATGAAACCTCCCCTCCAAGTTTTAGATGGCACAAAAGGCACCACCAAACTGCAGGATGCTGTCTGGCAAATCTTGGTGTGGATGCACTTGCCCCACTGATATGAGAAACATCCACCTCACTTGGAGGCAGGCATGTAGCCAGGGGGGGGCTAAGGGGGCTTCAGCCCCCCCCCCCAAATTCTCAGGGTGGTCCGCGAAAAGGCCTTACTGGTACATTATTTAAACTGTTATGTTTATTCATATCATGATCTGATCACCATGCTCATTATATCCGACATTCATGGGGTTATTGGGATAACAATACAAAAGGTTTGCTAGGGTAGACCCTCTTCCACCCAGTCTCAGCCCCCCTGAATCAAAATCCTGGCTACGGCCCTGCTTGGAGGCAACTGAATTAGGCAGCTAAGTACTAAGACAAATGTTAACACTGTTTGCAAATAAATTGGATTGGAATTACTGTTGTTGTTGAGGTCACAGCCCGAACGGAATGACATTCTTGATTTCAATTCTTATCAGGCATCACTTGAAGGGAATCCAGCAATGGGGCCAACTCCTGGGAGGAACAACTCTTGAGGGCAAGCAGAGGATAGATGGGAGGCAAATTTCCCATCGGCCAGGCCTCGAGCTGCATTTGACATGACACTGCTTTGCTCTTAGCACATTCTAGCCATATCACCATCGAGTCATTCCCCCCAAAAGTCTTTCCAGGCACATGAATTAATTAAAACAGATCTAAAATGCTTTGAAAGAAAAAAAAGAAGATGAGCACTCTTAGTTTTCCAATAAACCGGGGGGAAGCACCCTCAAATACATGAAGCAGCCATGCTATTCCAAGATACCTAGAGAACAAAAATAAGTCAAGATCCACTTGATACTCCCAGCCTGTAAAAAGATCAATGCAAAAGACGGGGATGAGGAGACAGTGTGCAAAGAGCTGGCTGCTAATTTTTCTCAAGTGCTACATCCTACATCTAGTGGGTCACACCAGCCTTTCAAAGCACAATATGTTTCTGTTTTCTCACATTTTTCCTACTAGCAGAAGGTGTTGTTCCAATCCAAAGATGTCTTATTTCGATTGGTCATCGCTATAGTAGTAGCAATGTCCTATTATTAGGCTTATGCTCCATTAAAGTAGCATTAATAATAGCTGAAGAAGTTGGTATTTCAGCTCAATGATCTATCAGGTGTTACCCACTGGATTTTTGAACCGTCAGAGATTTAAATTTTAAACAAGAATATAGAATTATTGGATGACGTGGCATGTCCCAAATAGTGTCACTTTCATAATTGTGCTACTATGATTCTAGTTATGGCATTTTCACTTTTTGTGCTTCTACACCAGGCTGTTAGGAATTGTGGGAGTTGAAGTCCAAAACACCTTGAGGGCCAAAGTTTGCTCATACCTGATCTACACCAAATAAATATAATAGTTTGATGCCATTTTAAGTGGCATGGGACTCAGGGGCGGTCTTACGTATACACAAAGGACGTGGCTGCGTGGGGCGCCATCTTGGAAGGACTTCATGAGAAATCATGACTGGGGCATGAAACAGTTATAATTGTACAGTGCCAGGGCCGTAGCCAGGATTTTGTTTCGGGGGGGGGGCTGAGTTTGTTTCGGGGGGGGCTGAGACTGGGTGGAAGAGGGTCTACCCTAGCAAACCTTTTGTATTGTTATCCCAATAACCCCATTAATGTGGGATATAATGAGCATGGTGATCAGATCATGATATGAATAAACATAACAGTTTAAACAATGTACCAGTAAGGCCTTTTCGCGGACCACCCTGAGAATTTCAGGGGGGGCTGAAGCCCCCTTAGCCCCCCGGCTACATGCCTGTACAGTGCAGATACACCCTGAGTTTGTTTGGCATTGATCCCAGAGTGAACGGAAAAAGATGATGGGACTGACAAGTCCACTCACATATAGAGCAAAATACCATGAAACAAAAAAATCTAAATACCATACCAGCGCATTATAAACCACAAAACCAAACATCAACCTTATAAGAAAATATATGTGATGCAATTATTTATTATGGGAAACAAGAAGTCTGCAATGAAATTATGGAGGAAAATCCAACATCCATGCTTCTTATGTGTTATCTCTCATATGCATTAGTAGACTTATCAGTCCTACCACCTTTTCCAGTTCAGTTTATTTGGAAAATGTGAATCTCCATAGCCATTTGGGAAATGGAATTCATAACCTTTTGGGGAAACCACTGGTCACAGGAAAAGGCATGACCTTGTTAGAAGTCAGAACCTTTTTTGGAAAAACTGCATTCACCAGTATTCATGCAAGGCAACTATGTCTCTCAGCTGTTAAACTGATGTATCTAGGTATGTCTTTGAACTGCTAGGGACAAAGACATGCCAATGCACAAAAGCGGGGGCTTGTCTTATGTCTGTTATAACAGGCTATGCTTTTTATTTAATTTTAGTTTAAGTTATAATTCGTGTTTATATGTTGGGTTGTATACATTTTGTTAATATGGATGTATTGTTGTTGTATTCAGGCATCACATGTTTGCCTTTTATGTTTGGAATCCGCCCTGAGTTCCTTTGGGGAGATAGAGCGGAATATAAATTATTATTATTGTCAGCAGAGTTTCAGAAGTGTTCCTTGAAGTTGCCCAAAATCATCTACTCCACCTTAAAATATATTTGCCTTCAAATCATGCTCTCAAGAGTCAAAATAAACAGTCTTCTTCTTTAAAAGTAACAGAGTTGGTTTACTCACAAAACTTAATGTATACAGCACACAGGCACTTTGCTTATGAATCCAGTTACGAAAGGATTTTAAGTAGTTTCTCTGAGTAGGTAACACAGGCTATCATTCTTTAGAATCAATAGTTCATAGTCCAAAGCATCTCTCTGTTTTGAGAGTCTAATAAGTCTAAACCAGGAGTGCCCACACTTTTTCAGCATGTGAGCTACTTATAATAAAACCAAGTCAGAAAGATCTACCTACCTCCCCAAGGCTGGAGAAGCTGCTGGTAGAGCTGAAGCCGGGGGAGGGGGCGGGGCTTGGCGCTGCATGGCTCCGCCTCCCTCTGGCTTCAGCTCTACCAGCAGCTTCTCCAGGATTGAGGATGGCAGTGCCAAGCCAGTGGTGGCATAGCTAGCACAAGGTTGGCTTGGCCCTGCCCTACTCAAGGCTGGAGAAGCTGCTGATAGAGCTGAAGCCGGGGAGGGGGCGAGGCCTCCGGAGGCCCCGCCTCATGCTCCGCCTGCTTCTCTCTCATCCGGAAGCAAACGTGGATGGTGCGCAGCGTGAAAGGTGCGGGCAGAAGGTGCACGCGCGCAGAGCAGAAGTGCCCCATCCGGCTGCAATCCACCTCCTTTGTTCCCGCAATCAACTGGTCGATTGCGATCGACTTCCTGGGCAGCCCTGGTCTAAACGGAACTGTTCCTGCAATCTTCTGAAAGCAAACTTCTCTACGGGCTTCTTAAAACAAACACTTCCACTGAACTCTAAAGCAAACACTGAACTAAAATGGAGTCCGAGTCCTGAACACGTCTAGTTCTGATCACATGGTCTGCAGCCCCTACCACAACAAAGAGGTTAGGTAAAATTGCAAACCAATATACACATACAATACAGTAAGCAATTACAATAGAGTCTTGCTTACCCAACATAAATGGGCCAGCAGAACATTGGGTAAGTGAAAATGTTGGATAATAAGGCAGGGTTAAAGAAAAGCCTATTAAACGTCAAATTACATTATGATTTTACAAATTAAGCATCAAAACATCATGTTTTACAACAAATTGACAGAAAAAGCAGTTCAGTACACAGTAACGTTATGTAGAAATTACTAATTACTGTACTTACGAATTTAGCACCAAAACATTGCAATGTATTGAAACAGCTGTGGATCTGGATGGGAGGCAGACTGCATTGGGTAATACAGAACATTGGATGAGCAAAGTGTGGATAAGCAAGACTCTACTGCAGTGTTTTTCAACCTTTTTTGAGCCGCGGCACATTTTTTACATTTACAAAATCCTGGGGCACACCACCAACCAAAATGACACAAAATGACACTCTAACACAGTAATACATATAGGTAATATGTTTTAAAATGTATTTATATACTCAGTGTGAAACCTGGACCTGTTTTGATGAACACAACACATATATCCTGGCAAGAATGGCAGAAAGACACAAACTTCCCACACAGAACTCCCATAACCAAGAGAAAATGCTGTAAGAATTTGGTGGGCATTGACCTTGAGTTTTGGAGGTGTAGTTCACCTATATCCAGAGAGCACTGTGGACTCAAACCATGTTATGTTGTTGTTTATTTCCAAACCAGAATCACAATGTTGGAAGGAGGCTCACCACTTTAAAGTCCCTAAAACAGGCATGGGAAAACTTCGGCCCTTTGCATGCTTTGGACTTCAATTCCCACCATTCGTAACAGGCTGAGGCCCTTTCCTACTTAAATGGCTGAAAGGGGGGGGAGGAAAAGAGCCTGAGGCTGCTAGGAATGGTGGGAGTTGGAGTCAAAAACACCTGGAAGGTCCAAGTTTGCCCATGCCACCTTTCGACAGAGACCTCTCTTCGGCGTTGATTATTTATGTCACAGCGGATAGGCAACAGAAATATAGAAGTTTAATTCCTCATCGGCCCAAAAACTCCAGTCTCTGTTCGAGTGAATAATGAAACTCTCATTCAATTCACAAGGTAAATATATAACTTTGTATTGAATTGTATTTAACAATAACTGGCAAAACATCAAAAACAACAGCCATCACAGCTACCTTTCTAAACATCCTTTCCTCACAGATATTAAATCCCAACTGTCACTTTGTAACTGACATTCCTCAAAGTTCCATTTAGCAGTCTTGAGACAGCGCCATCTGGTGTTAAACATGTCACACTGCAGGTCATCTCAAACTGCGAAAATATATCTTGTGCTGACTCATGAATTGCTATTCAAAATGCAATAATCTGACAACCTCTTCCTACCCCTCCCCCTTTGCGCCCTTTCTTCCCCCTCCTGCTGAACACTTACTTTTTCTTCTACACTGCCGCTTCTGCCACCATTTTGATCCGAGGGGGCAGCGTGAGCATGTTCGGGGGGGGGGGAGGAAGACATGACCCGTGCGGGTGCTACTGCACAGACCCGCCCCAGAGCAAAGCGAGGCAGAGTGAGCAGAGCGAGGCTGGGAAGAAGGGAGCCCGAGTGGAGAAGAAAAAGTGTTCGGCAGGAGGGGGAAGAAAGGGTATTGGAGGTTCCAATTTCCCACGGCACACCTGATGATTGCTCATGGCACACTGGTTGGGAAACACTGCTCTACTGTATATGCATAACAAATAACTAGTAGAGGCTTGGGAAGATTGCTATTTCCAAGTTTGGTATTCAGAGGTTGGTGCTGGGGTTTTACACGCATCTTTATGATATTGATTAAAGAGCATCTATCACTAAAAATCACAGTGGTTTTACTTTTCATGACGATGAAGGTAATGATGATGAGTTATTTGCATGAGCTCTAGTTACAGAACAGGAAGATCCTTTCAGCCAAGCAATCAAGCTCAGCATCTCAAAGTTTCATAAAAGAAACCAATTTCTGCTATTTTCTCTCCCATGTTACCATAAACCTCCTGTACATTTGAGATCAACTTCTAACAGAAACAAAGAAAACATCAAGCCAGCCAAACCATGAATGGGGAAAGGTCTCAAAGCAGAGGAAACACAACTAAAGCTTTCCTGCTCATATTGATTTACTAGTCTTGCTCGGTGTTCTGCCTGTAACTCTGCCAAAATAGCACAAGAGGAGCGAAACATCTGGCACATTTCCTCCAGTCCTATTGTGAAATATCTTCAGTTCGAGTTTCATTGAAGAGTAAACAAGTCATTGTCTCTCAGAAGCGATTCACTCAAAAGTCAAAAGGAAAGGTGGGCAATTGGCATTGGTGGCTCTTCTTCTCTCTGTTCTAACATTCAAGGGGCATTTTAAAGCCAGATAAATGAACGGTTTCTATTGTGGGTTATAGATAGAAGGTGATTGTTTAATTCTTTTTTGGTTCAATGAAAACCCCACTGGCTCGCAAAGTGTCAAATTTAGACTGACCCTGCTGTTTCACTTATGTCCCTGCAAACCAGGTTGAAATATTTGAAAGAGAATAAGGATGATGCCTCTTGCTGAATGCACAGTTAATGTCTAGATCTGGGCTCATCTGGAAAGCACCACCTGCCTTTGCATAGAGAGTGTTCCCTGTTATCTGAGTCGTTATTACAAAACCGGCACCATCTATCATCACAAGAGAAACATTGCCTGCTACATCAAATAATGCCAGGCATTCTCATATACAGGCCCGGATCAACACCTTTTTGCGCCCTAGGCCAGTGTTTCCCAACCTTTTTTGAGCCGCGGCACACTTTTAACATTAAAATCCGGGGGCACACCACCAACCAAAATGACACAAAATGACACTGTAACACAGTAAAGAATGGCTGGGGGATGGTGACCTGCTGGGAGCAGCTGCTGGGAGTGCCAAAGCCGGGGGAGGAGCCAGGCCACGCCATGCCCCACCCCCTCCCCCCCCGGCTTCAGTTCTCCCACAGCTTCGCCAGCCTTGAGGGGGCAGTGCCAAGCCAGCGGTGGCAGAGCCAACACAATGCTGGCTTGGCACTGCCCCCTCAAGGCTGGCAAAACTGTGGGAGCGCTGAAGCTGGGGGAGGGGGCGGCGCCAGGCCGCGGCATGCCCCGCCCCTCTCCCAGCTTCAGCACTCCCACAGCTTCGTCAGTCTTGAGGGGCAGTGCCAAGCCAGCATTGTGCTGGCTCTGCCACCGCTGGCTTGGCACTGTCCCCTCAAGGCTGGCGAAGCTGTGGGAGTGCTGAAGCCGGGGGGAGGGGGCAGAGCCAGGCTGCGTCATCCCCCCCCCCCCCCCAGGCTTCAGCTCTCTCACAGAGGAGGAGCAGGAGCGGTGGATGGGCTTCAGTAGGCGGGGCTCCTCCTCCGCGCGGCTTCAACAAGCAAGGGGCGGGAGTCATGGCGGATTGGAGGCTGGTTGAGGAAACGGCCGAAGGAGGCGGCGCCCGGCCCTTCCTCCTCCTCTCCCAAGCAGCAGTAGTTTGGCAGGAGGAGGGGGGAAGGAAGGGGGGCAGAGAGCTTTTCTCACGGCACACCTGATGATCGTTCACGGCACATTAGTGTGCCATGGCACACTGGTTGAGAAACACCGCCCTAGAGCACAGTTTGGAATTACGCCCCCTTTAACTGGAAGCAGAGGAGGGGAGAGGAAGAGGCTCCCTTCCTGCCCCTTGCCAGTCTGGCCAAACAGGGGCATTAGAGAGGCCTATCCCCATCCCCCCCCCCACGCTCCCCCTCAGCCCTTCCTTCTCTTCTCCCCCGCCATCCATCCACTCACCGCTGAGGCTCCTCCCTGCGCCGGGAACAACCGGAAGGGAGGGGGCCCTTCTGCACCACGCCCGCGCGCCTGCCGCCCGGCGATCCCAAAGAACTATGTGTCCCAGCATGCCCCGTGGCTGAGAGGCTGGCGCCGCCGCCACATCCCGGCAGCCCCCGCGGCCTCAAAGGCGGCTCTGCGGCCTCGCGCTGGGTGCGCGGAGGGCAGCGGCTGCAGAGAGTCAGGGCCTTCCTCCGCCTCAGGAGCCCATCGTGACCAGCATGGGCTGAAGGAAGAGGCCTCCTCCGCGGAGGCCAGCCTCCCCTTGAGCCCATGCTTGTTGCGATGCTCCTCCTCTTCCTCCTCTTGAGGCTGCAGCAGCAGCATGAGGAGGAAGAGGAAGAGTATTGTGACCAGCATGGGCTGAAGGAAGGAGGCCTCTTCCTTCAGCCCATGCTGGTCGCGATTGGCTCCTCCTCTTCCGCCTCATGCTGCTGCTGCTGCCTCATGTGGAGCCCTGGTCACGTGGTGTGCCCTCTGCCGGATCACATGGGGGCTGGCTCCCGGCTGCATTGTCTGCAGGGCGCCGAGGAGGGGGCGGTAGGCCAAAAAAGTTTGGGAGCACTGCTCTAGAGTATCAGGATTGAGAGAAAAAGTGAAGTAACCAAGAAGTGGTGCCTGTCTTAAGAACAGTGCCTTGGGTGTGCTCTAGAGTAAGACGATTGAGAGAGAATGTAAAGTATCCCAGAGGTGGTGACTGTCTTAATAACAGTACCTTAGGTTTCCTCTAGAGAGTAACGAGATTGAGGGGGAAAGTAAAAGAGCCCAAAGAAGTGTTGTCTTAAGAATGATGCTTTGTGTCTACTCTAAGCGGATGGCTGAGGTGGAAAGAGGTGATCCAGTGTGTTGAGAGTAAATAAATTCTCCATCCTCTCTAAAGATGGAATCCCATGCAGAAAAGATGGCTATACACGCAAGATGGCGATTTCCCCCCACTTTTCCGTTTTCCCCAGTTCTATCTGATAAAGTCCTTAATTGAAAAAATAGCCCTAAGTGTGTAAAACCTGAGAAAGGCTGTTGATGACAGAGTCACTTGGAGATGCCTCATTCATAGGATCACCATATATCAAAGTCAAGTCAACGACAGGTAACAACAGAAACAAAAGCAATGGGAAAAGAAGACTACAGCTTAGGTGGGTTGAATCAAACAAAGAAGTATTGTCTAAGGCAAAGCAGTCCAACTTCTGCCGGCTCAAGGGCCGGACTTCTGGTGAGTGATCACCTGGGGGGCCACCCGGCCACGCCCCCGACCATGCCCCCTGCCACGCCCCTGGCCACGCGGCTCCGCACCCTCTCCCAAAGTGTCAGAACAGTTCCAAGGCATCATGGCAGCCACGGAAGCCGGTGGTTTCACCGGCTTCAGCGGCTGCCGTGACGCTTTGGGAGAGAGGGAGGCGCCGCGGGGGACCCCCCCTCCCTTCCAAGGCATCACGGCAGCCGCAGAAGCTGGCGGTTTCGCCAGCTTCAGTGGCTGCCGTGACGCTTTGGGAGAGAGGGAGGCGCCGCGGGGGACCCCCCTCCCTTCCAAGGCATCATGGGAGCCACAGAAGCCGGCGATTTCGCCTGCTTCCGTGGCTGGCGTAACTCTTTGGGAGAGAGGGAGGAGCCACTGGGGGCTCCCCATGGCTCCTCCCTCCCTCCCAAAGCGTCACGCCAGCGTCAGAAGCAGGCGAAACCACGCGCATGCGCACTTTTTTTGAATTTTTTTCGAATTTTTTTTTGGGAATTTTTTTCGGTATTTTTTTGGATTTTTTTTCGGGTATTTTTTTTGGATTTTTTTTTACGGAGGAGAGGAGGGCAAGGGGGCAAGGGGCTCGGGGACCGTGTATGGGCCGCGGGCTGCCTGTTGGACAGCCCTGGTCTAAGGCAATGATTCTCAACCTGTAGTCGAGCCAGGAAACCCCAAATCCAGAAGGTCAAACCGCAGAGAGTCCCCAGTATTCCTTTTGGCCCATGGCCTAAGTTGCACCAGTACCAGACCCTTTTGTTTTTCCCCTTCCCTTCTGCCTCACTCAGTCCCATACATCACACTGCACCAACTTCGTCCCTCCCAGTACACCCAACCACCATTGCCTCCCATTGCCCCATCTACACAACAATTGCACAGCCAATAGCACATGGAAGACACCTCAGCAAACATCAAACAGCACTTTAGCAATAAACCAAAGACACTGCCATTTCTTCCATCATTCCCTTTTCCTCTTCTCTCTCCTATCCTTTTTCTGGCCTGAGGGAAGCATATCCTAGCCCAGAAGCGGCAGCTTTTGGGGCAGTTTTGGCCCGAAGAAATCTCTTCAGGGGGGTGGGTGAAAGGCAAGCATTGATGCCAAAGGAAGATCTAGTTCTCTCTAGTACTGCAGCCTCATTTGCCCCTTCCTGATTGTTTTCTCTTCTCCTGGACTGTTCCTGATGCTTCTCCCTGGCTGATTGAGCCAAGAAGCCTCGCTATTCATCATGGACCCTCCCTGCCCTGGAAAAAATAGTTTCATCAAGGACCCTGAAGCGAACTCAAGATCCCTTCCTGGCTGGAAGCAGCCAGGGAGCCAAAAGGGTACATCTATGGGCTTTTGAGAGGCTTTGAACCTGCAGCCCAAGCTTTTGCAGGCTGGGATATGTAGTTCGCCCAAGGACACGGATCATAGACTCATTTCTGTACCCCTGTATCCCTGTATGTACAGTGTGGCTTCATAAGTTTTCCCTTTGATTCCTTGTAACCTTTTCCCTTCCCCCTCTTTCCCATGAAAAGAAAGATTGCCTGTGTTTTGCTATTGTGTCAGCTGAGAGGAAGTAACCGGATTCCCATCCTAAACCCTTTACGGATCACCATTGTTCTCATTGCATGAGCTATTCTGATGGAAATCTTGTTTTGGATTGCCCAGGCTCTTGTCTTGGGGTCCACATTCCATCAGCCTGAAGGAAGTTTTAATCATCGGAGTTTAGTCCAATTAATTCATCCTCCGGGACCTGGACATTAAATGTTTGTTTTCACAGCGGGTGCCACACTTGGCTTCGGAACCCAGGTGTGTCCCAAAATAGGTCCTTTTGTCACCCAAAGGCTTGAGTGAGTTTCTGTCGTCAAGTCTCTTCCCCCTTTCCCATTCATCTTCCAAGTTTACTAATCCCATCACTTCCAGGTGTCATTTCAGGTCGTTTACCTGGCTAGGATTCTTTTGTTTAATTCATATGCTATATTGACAGTGATTTCTGTCCAAGCCTTCCTTCCTGGAACTCCATATATGGCCACAGGCCTCTGATTGGCCGAAGCCGGCAAATGGGAGCGAGCGCTGATAGGCTCCCTGGAGCTGACCGGCCTCCCGCCCATCAGCTGGCCTCAAACATTCCGACCAATCAGCGACGGAGCCGGCCCAGAAGAAGGCGGGCGGGAAGTTCAATTGTTTTGACAGTTCTGTAACCTTTAAAAACCAATGTTTTGAATGTATGTGCATGCGTCTTTGCGGGATCAGGGAATTTGCGGTCGCATCCTACTCAGCTGAGCAGAATAAACAATTTCGTGGCATCTACCTTGCAGATTGGTGAGCATAATTGGACCTACGGGAGGCGGGTAGACTACGAGGACCTAACCGCTCCTGGCTCGCCAGGTTAACCGAACCCTCGCGGGCTCTGCTCTGTGGTCGGTCCACGGGGCTTGCCCGTTTGTCGGAGCAGCCGGTCCGGGGAAGTGACAGCTGTTCGATAACAAACCTTTCTAATGCCGTGACCCCTTAATACAATTCCTCATGTTGTGGTGACCCTCAATCATAAAATTATTTTAGTTGATACTTCATAACTGTAATATTTTTACTCTTATGAATTGTAAATATCCAAAATATAAATATCCAAAGGCCCCATACGCTGGGGTTGGTGGGGGGATTGATTTTGTCATTTGGGAGTTGTAGTTGCTGGGATTTATTGTTCAATAGAAGCACATTCTGAACTCCACCAATGATGGAATTAAACCAAACTTGGCACACAGAACTCCCATGGCCAACTGAAAATACTGGAAGGGTTTGGTGGGCATTGACCTTGAGTTTTGGATCTGCAGTTGGCCTACATCCAGGGAGCACTGTGGACTCAAACAATGTTGGATCTGGGCCAAACTTGGCATGAATCCTCAATATGACCAAATGTGAACACTGGTGGAGTTTGGAGAAAAGAGACTTGACATTTGGGAATTGTAGTTGCTGGAATTTATAGCTCACTTACAATAAAAGAGCATTCTGAATCCCACCACCAATGGAATTCAGCCAAACTTCCCACACGGAATCCCCATGACCAACAGAAAATAATGTGTTTCTGAATGTCTTTAGTGACCCCTCTGACACCCCCTTGCGACCCCTGCAGGGGTCCCGCCCCCCAGGTTGAGAAACACTGGTCTAAGGCTTTCATGGCCGGAATCACTGGGCTGCTGTAGGTTTTTCGGGCTGTTTGGCCATGTTCTAGAAGCATTATCTCCTGACATTTCACACGCATTTATGATAGGCATCCTCAGAGGTTGTGAGGATGCTTGCCATAGACGCAGGCAAAACAACAGGAGGGGATGCTTCTATGACATGGCCAAACAACCCGAAAGACCTACTACAACCCAAACAAAGAAGTGGTTTTACATATTGTGTTTCCAACTACACACGGCTAGTGTTGAGGCCATCCCTGACTTTAATGCTTGACAAACCTAAAGAGAAACAGGCCAAGTGAAGAAAAGTCTATGCATATAAAGTCCTTCTTCCATCATGTCCTTGTTTGTGATGAAAAGCTACAGGCAGGTATCCTTATCCATTTATTTATTTATTTTATTTATTATTTGCATTTGTATTCCGCCTCTTCCCGAGGGCTCGTGGCGGGTTACAAGACATACATAGTGATCGGCAGGCAACACTCATGCCGAACTCACGAACAAAATAAAACAATGCTATAACCATAAAAATAACAAAATGATACTAAAAACATCATTAAAACATTGTTAAAATTACACTAAGTGACAGAAAACGGTAACACAGAGTCATAAGTCGATTGAAAGCAAGAGGCGTTATATGTCAACCGAAGGCCTGCTTGAAAAGGAAGGTCTTACAGGCCCTGCGGAAGGGGGCGAGCTCCCGTATGGCTCTAGCCTCCTCCGGCAGGGCATTCCAGGCCGTTGGAGCTGCTACTGAGAAGGAGCGCTGCCTAGTTGATGATAGGCGGCAGAGGCGGATCGGTGGAATCTCCAGCAGGTTTTGCTCTGCTGAGCGGAGTGATCTCGGGGGATCGTATGGGGCAAGGCGGTCCAAGAGGTAACAACTGAACAGAGGGAAACAGCTCCACAGTGGGAAAATACTATTCAGATCACCTCAGATGCTTCAAAATAGCAAGCTTTTGAGCTCCACAAAGCTCTTCATCAGGACAAAGCAAAATTAGAAAAGAGCTTAAGTTTGGCAGTATATAACTGAGTTGGTCTCACAAACTTTGTGTGTGAGAGAGAAACATATCCAAGAAATGATATTGGGATACTGGGGAACGGGATGTGTGCTGTATGATGATTTGGATACTATTCACATTTGAATCTGCCCAAGAGCTGAAATTGCTTTCGGCAGGAGGAAAAGCCCACCTACTGGGGTTCTGAATTACACCAGACACCCGACGAAGACTGGCAAGACAAAGCTGTGCAACTGGAGAGGTAGACACTAAGGTTAAATTAAAGCAGGAGTAAAAAAGAAAAAGCGGGGCGAGGGGGAGGGAGCATAGGCCTCCCACGTTCATAACTACAGAAAGGATTTCTGGAGGAACAAAGTTCAGTTCTATATAGTTTCTCGGGGCAACAGAAAATATGTCTTGTTCAATATATCAATGCTTAGACCTTATCTGTGTAGAACAGAGGGGTAATATCTGGACTTATTAAGTCAAGGACTCTGTTTTATTAGTTGCCTAATAACTAGGGGGTAAGTGGAATCTATTCTTTCACACTATGCTGTCAGTAGGTAATATTTGGAGCCATTGCTGCATTTGCTTATGTTTTCCCCATGGCAACAAAGAATTCAGTCGCGTTGTTTTTTTAATTCCTTCCAAAAATGTTGGTCTTATCCAGACTTTGAATTTTACTTTACTGTTTCACAATTAAAGCAGGCATGGAAAGAGCCTTCTTAGTGGCTGCCCCAGACTCTGGAACTCCCAGACTTTGAAAAGTTCTGTTACACTGTGTTGCTGTGAATTTTCTGGGCTGTATGACATTCTCTCCTGATATTTTGCCCAGATCTATAGCGGGCATCCTCAGAAGTTGTGGGGTCTGTTGGAAACAAGGCAAGTGAGGCTAATATATCTGTGGAATGTCCAGGCTGGGAGAAAAAACTCGTCTCTCGGAGGCTATTTATTTATTTAAAACCTTTATATCCCGGCCTTCTCACCTCTGAAGAGGGACTCAGACCGGCAAACAGCAAGTATTCAATGCTAACATTTAAAATCTAAAAACATAATAAATTTACCATAAAATTTACAATAAAATACAATACAATACATCCATTTAAAAAGCCTTTCGCCAAAGTAAAATCAAGTCCAACTTCATCCATATATTTGGTCCGTATCAAGTGGTTGGCTACTTCGCGATCTCCTCCTTCATTCTGCGAAGGCCTCATTGCACAGCCACATTTTCACCTGCTTCCTAAAAGTCAGGAGGGAGGGGCCGGATCTAATTTCATTTGGGAGGGAATTCCACTGCTGGGGGGCCACCACAGAAAAGGCCCTGTTCCTCATCCCCACCAGACGCGCCTGCAAAAATGGTGGGACTGAGAGCAGGGCCTCTCCAGACGATCTTAGCACTCTTGACGGTTCATAGGAGAGAATACATTCGGACAGGTAAACTGGGCCGGAACCGCATAGGGTTTTGTAGGTCAACACCAGCACTCTGAATTGTTCTCGGAAGCTAATTGGCAGCCAGTGGAGCTGGCGCAACAGGGGAGTTCTGCGCTCACCGTAACCCGCTCCTGTTAGTAGTCTGGCTGCTGTGCGCTGGACTAATTGCAGCTTCCGGGCAGTCTTCATAGGCAACCCCACGTAGAGAGCGTTGCAGTAGTCTATATGGGATGTAACCAGAGCATGGACCACCGTGGCCAAGTCCGACTTCCCAAGATACGGTGTGAATGTTGCAACTGGCCACATTAATTAGCATTAAATGGCCTTGCAGCTTCAAAGCCTGGCTGCTTCCTGCCTGGGAGAACCTTTGTTGGGAGGTGTTACCTGGCCCTGATTGTTTCCTGTCTGGAATTACCCTGGTTTGTTTTTTTTTTTTTTTTTTTGGGGGGTTATTGTTGCTCTTTATTTACTTTCCTGATTTTAGAGTTTTAAAAAATACTATTAGCCAGATTTTGTTCATTTTCATGGTTTCCTCCTTTCTGTTGAAATTGTCCACATGCTTGTGGATTTCAACGGCTTCTCTGTGTAGTCTGACATGGTAGTTGTTAGAGTGGTCCAGCATTTCTGTCCTCTCAAATAATATACTGTGTCCAGACTGGTTCACCAAGTCCTCTGCTATGGCTGACTTCTCAGGTTGAATTTGTCTGCAGTGCCTTTCATGTTGCTTGATTCCTGTTTGGGCAATGTGTTTGGTGGTCCCTATGTAGACTTGCCCACAGCTGCATGGTATACGGCAGTGTTTCCCAACCAGTGTGCCATGGCACACTAGTGTGCCGTGAGTGATCATCAGGTGTGCCATGAGGAATTGGAACCTCCAATACCCTTTCTTCCCCCTCCTGCCGAACACTTTTCTTCTCCACTCGGGCTCCCTTCTTCCCAGCCTCGCTCTGCTCGCTTTGCCTCGCTTTGCTCATGCTACTGCGCAGACTCGCCCCATGTCTTCCTCCCTCTTCCCTCCCCTCCTGAACATGCTCACGCTGCCCCCTCAGATCAAAATGGTGGCAGAAGTGGCAAGAAAAAGTAAATGTTCAGCAGGAGGGGGAAGAAAGGGCGCGAAGGGGGAGGAAGAGGTCTCTGTCGAAAGGTGGCATGGGCAAACTTGGACCTTCCAGATGTTTTTGACTCCAACTCCCACCATTCCTAGCAGCCTCAGGCCCTTTTCCTTTCCCCCCCTCAGCCACTTAAGCAGGAAAGGGCCTCAGGCTGTTAGGAATGGTGGGAATTGAAGTCCAAAACACCCAGAGGGCCGAAGTTTTCCCATGCCTGTTTTAGGGACCTTAAAGTGGTGAGCCCCTTTCCAACATTGTGATTCTAGATAGAAAACAAACAACATAACATTGTTTGAATACACAGTGCTCTCTGGGCGTAGGTGAACTGCAACTTCCAAACTCAAGGTCAATTTCCAAGCAAACCTTTTCAGTACTTTCTGTTGGTAATGAGAGTTCAATGTGCCAAGTTTGGTTCAATTTCATTGTTGCAAGAGTTCAGGATGCTCTTTGATTGTAGGTGAACTATAAATCCCAGAAACTACAACTCCCAAATGTCAAGGTCTATTTTCCCCAAACTCCATCCATCTATGTTCACATTTGGGTATACTGAGTATTCATGCCAAGGTTGGTCCTGATCCAACATTGTTTGAGTCCACAGTGCTCTCTGGATATAGGTGAACTACAACTCCAAAACTCCAAAACCACTAAACTCTTATAGTATTTTCTCTTGGTTATGGGAGTTCTGTGTGGGAAGTTTGATTCCATTCCATCATTGGTGGAGTTTTGAATGCTCTTTGATTGCGGGTGAACTACCATATAACTCCCAGCAACTACAACTCCCAAATGACATTTTGTGTCATTTTGGTTGGTGGTGTGCCCCAGGATTTTGTAAATGTAAAAAATGTGCAGCGGCTCAAAAAAGATTGAAAAACACTAGTATACGGTAGACTCCTGCAGAGGTAAGAGGATCCTTCTTGTCCTTTGCTGAACGTAACATTCACTGTAACAGCAATTATCCCTTGTTAAATTGCCATCATAAAGTAGGTTAGCTATAACTCCCAAACTTTGGAAACTTTGTTTCGACACGAGTCCTTTATCTCTTCTTGCGAGATCCTTATCCACAATGCTTTTGACAAGGAATATGTTTAATCTGTCTCTGTCCTGCTTGTTTGTTGTCAATTACGAAGAAAATGCGTCTGAATATTTTCAATAATAGAGCCAGTGCTGCGCAACACAATGCTTCTGGCTAGAAAGTAATTAGATCTCCTCCGTCAGGGTGGAGGGAGACTCAACAGGACCGTACTTTCAAAAACAGCACTCTGATTCCCATACAGCTCCCTGCGGTGCTATCTGGTGTTCATTCAGCACCGAATACATGGCTATAATAAAAGAATCGATATATTTTCACATCTTGGGGGAAAGAAACGACAAGGAAGTCAAAATGGAGATGTTTACCTCTCTGATTGCCATTTTGTTTATGACAAAGTCCCTCTCAGCTGGTGATCTGTGTTGGCTGCGAGCAGACAAGGTGACCTTTCGGTGTTTATAATTATCCGGCTCTGAACAACACACTGAAAATTAATGCTAAAAATGTCCCTTTCCCGCGTTCTTTGCTGCCGTCAGGCATAAGCCATTCAAAGCAAGGCTTCGGTTCCATTTAAGATGTTATGGATTAGGAATAAAAGTGCAAACAAGCAAAAAGGAAGGAGGAGACAGAAAAGGGGGGGAATTGAACACACACCAGCTTTGTAGTAATTCGGAATATTGAGTTGTGGATTAGCCCCAAAGACCTGCCTAGTCGAGCTTTCTGTTGCTAAAATAGCCAACTAGGTAGGTGTCAGTGGGAAGCCCACAAGCTTTCCCACTAATATTCCTGAGTTACTAGTGTGGAGTCATACTGTGCTTGACACGCCAGATAATGTATCGTCATCACTCACCAAGTGTCTGACAGCCTCGTGCTCCATCAAATTTGTCTAATCCCCCTTTGGCATCAAATAAATTGCTAAATAAAATGTCTTTACCTGATGCTGAGAAGGGCATTCAATAACTGAACGGGCCTCTGATTGAAAGCATTTTGCATCTGGAGAGCTAACCAGTTCAAAGTTTAATGAAAAAAGAACTTCAGAAATGCAGACAAGAGGAGATAATGTTACACATCAACGATGCCTTTGACTCTCTTAAGACAGTGTTTTTCAACCTGTTTTGAGCCGCGGCACATTTTTTACATTTACAAAATCCTGGGGCACACCACCAACCAAAATGACACAAAATGACACTCTAACACAGTAATACATACAGTTAATATGTTTTTAAATGTATTTATACACTCAGTGTGAAACCTGGGCCTGTTTCGATGAGCACAACATAGATATCCTGGCAGGAATGGAAGAAAGACACACACGAAGGTCTTGTTCAACAGCTGGGAGTTATAGTTTACCCGCAATCAAAGAGCATTCTGAACTCCACCAATGATGGAATGGGATTAAGCTTCCCACACAGAACTCCCATAACCAAGAGAAAATACTATAAGAGTTTGGTGGGCATTGATCTTGAGTTTTGGAGTTGTAGTTCACCTATATCCAGAGAGCACTGTGGAGAGGAGGGAGGAATATGTGGGGCAAGTCTGCGCAGTAGCGCCCACACGGGTCACGTCTTCCTCCCTCCCCCCTCCCGCAGAAGCGGCAGCATGAGCAAAGCGAGGCAAAGCAAGCAGAGCGAGGCTGGGAAGAAGGGAGCCTGAGTGGAGAAGAAAAAGTGTTTGGCAGGAGGGGGAATTTCCAATTTCCCACGGCACACCTGATGATCGCTCACGGCACACTAGTGTGCCACGGCACACTGGTTGGGAAACACTGGCCTATGTTGTATTTATTATTTATTTATTTCGGACATTTATATCCCATCCTATCTCGACCTCTGCAGAGGGACTCAGGGCGGCTGACAACAAAAGCATAAATATACATCTTAGGTAAAAACAGTATAAAATATTATTAAAATATCATAAAAACATTAAACATTAGAACAAACGCCAGATTAAATCATCATCGTCCAAACCAGGGGTCCCCACACTTTTTCAGCATGCGAGCTACTCATAATAAAACGAAGCCAGAAAGATCCACCTACCTCCTCAAGGCTGGAGAGGGGGTGGGGTGGGGGCGGGCCTTGGTGCGGCCTGGCTCCACCCCCTTCTGGCTTCGGCACTCCCAGCAGTTTCTCCAGGCTTGAGGATAGCAATGCCAAGCCAGTGGTGGCATAGCTAGCACCAGGTTGGCTTAGCCCTACCCTCCTCAAGGCTGGAGACGCTGCTGGGAGTGCTGAAGCTGGGGGAGGGGTGGGGCTTGGCGCGACCTGGCTCTGCCCCCTTCTGGCTTCGGCACTCCCAGCAGCTTCTCCAGGCTTGAGAATGGCAATGCCAAGCCAGTGGTGGCATAGCTAGCACAAGGCTGGCTTGGCCCTACCCTCTTCAAGGCTGGAGAAGCTACTGCGAGTGCCGAAGCTGGGGAGGGGTGGGGCTTGGCACGACCTGGCTCTGCCCCTTCTGGCTTCTCGCACTCCCAGCAGCTTCTCCAGCCTTGAGGAGGGTAGGGCCAAGCCAGCCTTGTGCTAGCTATGCCACCACTGGCTTGGCATTGCTATCCTCAAGCCTGGAGAAACTGCTGGGAGTGCCGAAGCCAGAAAGGGGCGGAGCCAGGCTGCACCAAGGCCCACCCCCGCCCTTCCCCTCTCCAGCCTTGAGGAAGTAGGTAGATCTTTCTGGCTTGGTTTTATTATAAGTAGCTCGCATGCTGAAAAAGTGTGGGCCTCCCTTGGTTTGGAGGATGATGATTTAATCTGGCGTTTGTTCTAATGTTTAATGTCTTTATGATATTTTAATAATATTTTATACTGTTTTTACCTAAGATGCGGGACTTGGCACGACCTGGCTCTGCCCCCTTCTGGCCTCGGCACTCCCAGCAGCTTCTCCAGGCTTGAGAATGGCAATGCCAAGCCAGTGGTGGCATAGCTAGCACAAGGCTGGCTTGGCTCTACCCTCCTCAAGGCTGGAGAAGCTGCTGGGAGTGCCAAAGCTGGGGGAGGGGAGGGGCTTGGCGCAACCTAGCTCCGCCCCCCTCTGAGAAGCCCCATCCAGCTGGGATCGACCTCTTTTGGTCCCGGGATCGACTGGTCGATCGCGATCGACTTCCTGGACAGACCTGCTCCAAACAGTCCATTCGAGTCCATCAGAGTCCATTAAACCATAAGCTGCCTTGAGTCCCCTTTGGGGTTGAGAAAGACAGGATATAAATATAGTAAATAATAATATATATGTCAGTGTTTTGAATCTTAAGCGGGGTTTTTTTTGCATAGGTGCCCCTTGCATTTCTTAATATTGCTTTGTATGTACAAATCTTATGATAGATTCAATAAACTAGTTACAAGTGAAGTTTTGCACAGCCCTACTATTTATATTTACTGCTGCAGAGAAATCAGTGGCAGTAAGCAAACAGTTAAAAATCAACCCTCTCCATGTTGAGGCACTTAAATAGTTCTGCCAATTAGACTACTTGATTGGTTGACATTCGTAGAACTATCATTTTGCACACAGGGTGCCTTCCGCATGGATGGGCACGGCAGCATTTTGACACTTTGCTCTTCCATGGAGCCTTGCGAGTTTCTCTGCTCTGAAATGAGCATGTAATATTCATTTCACTAACTCCGCTCGGTTTCGATCCTAAGTGCTCAAGGCATCTAATAAATAAAATTAGTCTTCGCTTACTTTAGTGCTTTGGATTAAACAGAGGAATTGGACCCAATGAACTTCCTTCCTTGACTTATTAAGTCAAGGAAAAGTCTCATTTGCAGTTTAGTCACTGGGATGGAACCAATGCGTTTCACTTCACATCAGATGGGCAGATCAGAGAAAGTGAGATACGGCTTTCCTAAAATGAAATGGTCGAGTGATGGGCAAAATGTTCTTTGCTATCTGGTGTTTGGTTTTTCCTTTGTTTGCCTTGCTAGTTAGATGTTGCCACCCAAACACTCATTGTACTGCTGTTACATCAGCACAGTTGAGGGCCAATAGTATGACAGATCTTCTCCCAATGGATGGAACATGTAATAATCTCTCATATATCCTACAGGTATCCAAGTGTGAGCACCTAGGTGATCTTCCCCTTATTTTTGACCTCACCAGCCGGATGGCGTGCTCTTGTAAGGCAGGCATGGGCAAACTTTCTAAATGAGGCTTGGCGGGTCACATGCAGGGTGGTGACATGACCGCCCATTGGTCTGCTGGGGGCACCCGCAGGCAGTGTGGAGGGAATTCTCAGAGAGAGAGAGAGAGCCAAGGAGAGAAGAAAGAAACGGAGAACTTTTTCGATCAGGCAGGCAGGCAGGCGGGCACTGGAAGGAGAGAGGGAGAGAGAGAGAGAAAAAGAGGCCGGTAAAGAGCAATCCAAGCATCCCCGCCGCAAACCCTGCTGCTGCCCTCGGGACGTGGGGGCTGTTTTCTTTCCTTGGGGGGGCGGGGAGAGCCGTGTTCTAACCCGAGGAGGAGGGGGGCTGCGGGATGGAGACTCCACTTGCTGCTGCTGCTTGTCCTCATAAAAAAGAAGCCCTAAGAAACCTCACATGTGCAACAGGTGATCTTTTCAACTTGATTGTTCATAGTAGCTCGCATGATGAAAAACCCCTGTCCTACAGGTATCCAAGTGTAGCCTTCCCACTTATTTTGACTCTTGTAAGGCAGGCATGGGCAAACTTTCTAACTTGGGGGTCACATGCAGGGGCAGTCTAAGGCAGTGTTTCTCAACCAGTGTGCCAGGGCACACTAGTGTGCCCTGGCATGTAGGTGAACTACAACTTCCAAACTCAAGGTCAATTCTCAAGCAAACCCTTTCAGTACTTTCTGTTGGTAATGAGAGTTCAATATGCCAAGTTTGGTTCAATTCCATTGTTGCAAGAGTTCAGGATGCTCTTTGATTGTGTGTTAACTATAAATCCCAGAAACTGTATTTATTTATTTATTTCCAGCATTTTACCTCACTCTTCTCAACACCCGAGGGGGGACTCAGAGTGGCTTACAAAAAGGTACAATTCGATGCCCACACAGTAAAACACAATATAAAACCCCAGAAACATTCTACATTATAATACATTAAAATACAATTACATTAAACATCATACGCATTCATTTAAGTTAAAAACTCTAACTCCCAAATGTCAATGTCTATTTTCCCCAAACTCCGTCTGTGTTCATATTTGGGCATATTGAGTATTCATGCCAAGTTTGGTCCTGATCCAACATTGTTTGAGTCCACAGTGCTCTATGGATATAGGTGAACTACAACTCCAAAACTCAAGGTCAATGCCCACGAAACTTATAGCATTTTCTCTTGGTTATGGGAGTTCTGTGTGGGAAGTTTGTGTCTTTCTGCCATTCCTGCCAGGATATCTATGTTGCATTCATCGAAACAGGCCCAGGTTTCACATGGAGTGTATAAATACATTTAAAAACATATTAACTATATGTATTACTGTGTTAGAGTGTCATTTTGTGTCATTTTGGTTGGTGGTGTGCCCCAGGATTTTGTAAATGTAAAAAGCGTGCCACGGCTCAAAAAAGGTTGGGAAACACTGGTCTAAGGTAATTTTAAATGGTAAGCGAACATTATCCCCCCCCCCCCAAAAAAACCCTTATGGGTGGGGAAAGAGCCCCTTCTTCTGATGCAAAAGGGGTCTTGGAATCCGCCTTAATTTGTGGGGAGAAGAAGGGGCGGAATCGGGGGCGCCATGCTGGCCAAAGGGAAGAGCCAGAGGGCGACCTCTTTGCAGGGTGGGGTGTTGCCAACTCCGTGCCTCCACTTCCTACCGCCACACCTTCGGCCCCGCGCCGGGCTCCTACTCTTCCTCGCCCCACGTGGGCGCTGCTTCCTCCTCTTCCTCGCGCTTCCTCAGCGCTTCCTCAGCGCTTCCTCTTCCTCCCCGGGGGTCTCCCTGCGCTCTTACCGCACCGGCGGCACGAGCAACCTCTTCCTGCGCTCCAGCACGGCGCTCTCCTCGGGGTCTCCGCAACAGCGCTACTACTCGTCGGGCTCCTCTTCGGCTGCGGAACATCGGCCGGACACTGTCTGGCAGGCGGGGGAATGCGCCCTTTACCCAGATTATGGCGCCCCACGCACATGGCAGCACTCCTTGCTAGGAGGACTGGCAGCCTGGTGATGCAAGGAAGGAAGGGAAGGAGGAAGGAAAGAAGGAAGGACGGAAGGAAGGGCGAAAGAGAGGAAGGGAAGGATGGAAGAGAAATAGGGAGGGAGGGAGGGAAGGAGGAAAGAGGGAAGGAAGGAAGGGTGTAAGGGAAGGATGGAAGGAAGGGACAAAGGAAGGAAAAAGCAAAGGTAGGGAATGGAAGGAAGGAAGGCAAGAAAGAAAGAAAGAAAGAATGAAAGAAAGAAAGAAAGATGAAACAGTGAAAGGGAATGATGGGAGGGGAAAGGGGGAGGGAGGAAAGAGAGAAGGAAGGGCAAAAGAGAGGAAAGGAAGGATGGAAAGAGAAAATAGGGAGAGAGGGAAGGAAGGAAGGATGAAAGGGTGGAAGGGAATGATGAAAGGAGGGGAGGAGAGGAGGGAGGCAAAAGAGAAGGAAGAAAGGGTGGAAGGGAACGGAAAGGAGGGAAGAAAGAAAGAGAAAGAAAGAAAGATGAAAGAGTGGAAGGGAATGGTGGGAGGAAGAAAGAGGGAGGGGAGAAGGAAGGAAAGACAAAAGGGAAGAAAGGAGAAAGAGGAGAGAGGGAAGGAGGGAGAAAGGAAGGAAAGAAAGAATGATGGAAGGGAAGGAAGGGGGGAAGAGGAAGGGAATGAAAAAGGGAAATGAAGGAAGGAGGGAGAAAAGAAGGATAGGATGGTGAGAGAGAGGAGGGCCTGAGAAAAGAGCCCGAGGGGCTGGCTCCGAGGGACCTGTTATAAGCTCTATCAGTTTAAGTTAAGGTAAAGATTTTCCCCTGACATTAAGTCCAGTCGTGTCCGACTCTAGGGGTTGGTGCTCATCTCTGTTTCTAAGCCAAAGAGCCAGCATTGTCCATAGACACTGCCAAGGTCATGTGGCCGGCATGACTGCATGGAGCCCCAGTTTATTCTCCTTTTAATCCCAGGTTATTCTAACAGCTGCAAATCAAGTCCAATTAGTAAAAGTATTGAATTGCCTCAGCAAAGGAGAGAAAAAAGATGAAGTGTAATCTGGCCCTTCCCAATAGACACAGGCAAAAGCAAATGGCAGCAGTCTCTCCTGACTTGCCATCTTGACTGTTGCTTGGCCACATGTGTTCTGGTTTCCAGCTTTGAAATGTTCTTCACGCATGCTCTCAATGTTGGTCAGGGTCAAGAGTTTATCCAAAGGGATTTACACTAGTAGGCAGGCCCTTTGTTTTGGGTTGTTGAGTGTCTCCTTCCTTCAATTTAGCCCTTGATTGGAGTCATATGCTTGCTAATATCTAGCAGAATGCAACCACTAAATGGATTTCTCATTGCAGGCTGCCGAGGACTAATTGCAGGAGCCTTTCCCAGCCACTCCATGATTGTAGGCTAATTTTCTGTTGTGAAACAGAGACCAGGGTTAATGAGGCTAATTGCGTTTACCGGGGCTCTGAACAAAAAAGGAAGCCAACACAATTCTGAAAAGACTCCTTTGTCAGGGACACATGGGTAGAAATTGTATCAGCATCTCCTGAAATGGCTGTAGTTTGATCAGGCGTGGGAAAACAACCTTTATAGAACACAAGACAGAGCAGGACGGAAAACAAAACCTATGATAAAGCCGGGAGTTTTCTCCGGTTTGACATAGTATTTGGACGGGACTGTGGCAAGAGTCAAAATGCTCCAAGAACTGCAATGGTGAGCTATCAATAAAGTCATGAGCCCTTCCATTTTAGTCTTACAAACAGAAGGTATGCAGAAAGTCTTTTAAGAGATAAAACCCATTCTTAACTTTTATGCCACGTTATATATATAAGGCCGAACAGGGCATAGGGTTACAGCCTGTGTTGGATGGGGTTACACTCCCCCTGAAGACGCAGGTTCGCAGCTTGGGAGTGATCCTGGACTCATCGCTGAGCCTGGAACCCCAGGTCTCAGCGGTGGCCAGGGGAGCTTTTGCACAGTTGAGACTCGTGCGCCAGCTGCGCCCGTACCTTGGGAAGTCTGATCTGGCTACGGTCGTCCACGCTCTGGTCACATCCCGAATAGATTACTGCAACGCACTCTACGTGGGGCTGCCTTTGAAGACAGTTCGGAAATTGCAATTAGTCCAGCGGGCGGCAGCCAGATTACTAACGGGAGCTACATACAGGGAGCATACCACCCCCCTGTTGTGTCAGCTCCACTGGCTGCCTGTCCAATTCCGGGCTCAATTCAAAGTGCTGGTTTTGACCTTTAAAGCTCTATACGGTTCTGGCCCAGCTTACTTGTCCGAACGCATCGGCCGCTCGTCCCACCCCGTAACCTAAGATCATCCGGGAGGCCCTGCTCGCTTCCGCCGCCTTCTCAAATGCAGTTGGTGGGGACGAGGGATAGGGCCTTCTCGGCGGTGGCTCCCGCCTGTGGAATACGCTCCCTATGGAGGTACGGTCCACCTCATCCCTCCTGGCATTCAGGAAAAAGGTAAAATCCTGGCTTTGGGACCAGGCGTTTGCACACCAGCACTAACAGCATGTTAGATGGGGATTTTAATGGAATGGATGAAGAGGGCCAATGTTTTTATGGAGTGAATATTGTTTTTAACTTGGAATGACTGTGTATGTTGCTGATGGAACTGTATTTTAATGTGTTTTAATGTATTTTAATTGTTGTGGGGTTTTGGGGTTTTATACTGTATGATGTGGCATCGAATTGTGCCGTACTGTAAGCCGCTCTGAGTCCCCCCTCGGGGGTTGAGAAGAGCGGGGTAAAATCCTGAAATAAATGAAATAATAAATAATAAAAGCAGTATATTTCACAATGGCAACAGATTACAATCACATAAATCTAAAAAAATAATTGCAAATGGGGAATATTTCAACTGTATCAGCAATGGAATATCGGTCTTTCTGTCTGTCTGGTCTAAATACAAAGTTGTCACAATGCTGGGTCCTGGCCCGGCCCCTTAAGCACACACACAGAGACAATGATCAATTAACTATTTATTGAGTAATAAAGAACAGGTGAAAAAGTAAATTGTCCAATTGAGCAATTATCAAATTGTCCAAAGTGAAAGCACGTGAAGTTCAATAAGCCAAAAAACAAGGAATCAAAAAGCAAGGTAATCCTTGGAAACAAAGCAAGGCAAAGTCCATGAAAATACAAGGTACTTGGCAAGGCAGCCAGACTATGGCTTCCAGGAACACGGTCGCTTCACCCCCTTCAGATCAGAAGTGGCCGACCAACTGAGGAACTGGTCCCAGGGAACGTATACTTAATCCCCCCCTTTGGGAACCCAACGCCTCTCTAAGTTTCGTTTCCATTCTCTGCGATGGGACTCAATGCTTCTCCTACGATCAAAACACTCTCCAGGCCAGGCCGCAGCTGGCTCAGTCTCTTCCTGAGAACCTTCCTCCCTTCGGTTTCCATCAACTCATCCCCGCAGGTTCCCAGATGCGTTCTTGGGAACCGTGCCCCCCCGGCCTTTCATAACTATCCGAATCTGTGTCATCCTGACCTTCGCCGTCCGAATAAGCCTCCGGCCAGGTGTCATCCCACTGTAAACTATCAGTTGGAGATGTGGGCCCAAAAGCCCCATCATCCTCCTGACCTGAATCTACAGCAAGTGGTTTTAAAGCAATTGGAACGACCGGGGCGGGCCCCTGGCCCCCCGGCTGAAATGGAGGCTGGGTTGCTACAAAAGTGCTGGTTGTTACCTATACTTACTTAGGTCAGTGTTTCCCAACCGGTGTGCCGGGGTACACTAGTGTGCCGTGAACGATCATCAGGTGTGCCATGGAAAAGCCTCCAATATACCCTTTCTTCCCCCTCCTCCTGAACTCCTGCTGCTGCTTGCGGCGGGGGGGCAAAGAAGGGGCCGGGGCGCCGCCCCCTTTGGTCGTTTCTCCTCCCCGCGCGCCAGCCAGCCTTCAATCAAGGGAAGGAGGAGGGAAGGGTGATGTCACTCGGGCCCTGCCCCCTTCCCAGCGGTCGCCATTTGAGGAGGAGGAAAGGACGGCAGAGAAGCTGAGGTGAGCAGAGGGAGGGTCGGAAAGGGGTGGAGTGTCCCCCTCCCCATGAGGAAGAGGCCCGCCCATCATTATTTGAGTCCACAGTGCTCTCTGGATGTAGGTGAACTACAACTCCCAAACGTCAAGGTCTATTTTCCCCAAACTCCATCTGTGTTCACATTTGGGCATATTGAGTATTCATGCCAAGTTTGGTCCTGATCCAACATTGTTTGAGTCCACAGTGCTCTCTGGATATAGGTGAACTACAACTCCAAAACTCAAGGTCAATGCCCACTAAACTCTTATAGTATTTTCTCTTGGTTATGGGAGTTCTGTGTGGGAAGTTTGATTCCATTCCATCATTGGTGGTGTTCAGAATGCTCTTTGATTGCTAGTGAACTATAACTCCCAACAACTACAACTCCCAAATGACAAAATCAATTTTTTGACTGATGGTCCCTCCTTGGGTTAGTATTAGTATTTTTTGTGCCAGAATATCTATGTTGTGTTCATCGAAACAGGTCCAGGTTTCACACTGTGTGTATAAATACATTTAAAAACATATTAACTATATGTATTACTGTGTTAGAGTGCCATTTTGGTTGGTGGTGTGCCCCAGGATTTTGTAAATGTAAACAATGTGCCGCGGCTCAAAAAAGGTTGAAAAACACTGACTTAGGTGATCCCTCGTATCTTGAGGATTATTGTCTTCCAGATGTGGTGTCTTGGCGGTGGGTCTGTAGGTGGCTGTGGAGCCCTATTCTTCATCCGCATGTTCTCCCGTAGTGAGGACATTGGTTTCCAGGTGGAAGGCAGTACCGGTCAGGTTTGGATTGACGTGCCTTCCTCTTGGCACATTTCTTTCGCCCTCCATGTCTCTTTGAATTCTGCAGCACTGCTGATCACAGCTGACGTCCAGTTAGAGCGCTCAAGGGCCAGGGCTTCCCAGTTCTCTGTGTCTGTGCCACAGTTTTTAAGGTTGGCTTTAAGCTCATCTTTAAATCTCTTTTCCTGTCCACCAAAATTCCATTTCCTGTTCTTGAGTTCAGAGTAGAGTAACTGCTTTAGGAGATGGTAATCGGGCATTCGGACAACATGGCCAGTCCATGGCAGAAGAGCATTGCTTCAGTGCTGGTTGTCTTTGCTTCTTCCAGACGCTGACATTTGTCCACCTGTCTTCCCAAGAGATTTGCAGAATTTTTCGAAGGCAGCGCTAATGGAATCGTTCCAGGAGTTGCGTGTGACATCTGTAGACAGTCTACATTTCGCAGGTGTATAGCAGGGTTGGGAGGACAATGGCATTATAAACAAGCACCTTGGTCTCCTTACGGATGTCCCATAGGCACACAATCAGCCAGTTTTAACATTGACATTAACGCCATCGATTTACAGAAAATTTCAAAGATAATGAGGTTGGAAATTTTTGAAAAATTGGAAAGGATTTTTTATATATAGAAAAAAGATGAAGCATTCTTTGCTCCATTTACTGAAGCCAAGACCAGATTAATGTTCGTAGTCTGGGGGTGATCTGGACTCATTGCTGACCCTGGAACCTCATGCATTAGCCAGGAACACCTTCACACAGCTAAAACTCATGCGCCAGCTGTGACCGGACCTTGAGATGCCTGACTTGACCGAGGTATTTCATGCCTTAGTTACAACCCCTTTGGACTACTGCAATGCTCTCTACATGGGGCTGCCTTTGAAGATAGTTCGGAAGCTATAGCTAGTCCACAGATTGGCAGCCAGGTTACTAACTGGGGCTTTGTACAGGGAGAGAACCCCTCCCATGTTATGGCATCTCCATTTCATGCCAGCCCACCTCTGGCCTAAATACAAAGTGCTGGTTGTTACCTATACTTACTTAAGTGATCCCTCGTAGCTCGAGGATGATTGTCTTCCAGATGTGGGTCTGTAGGTGGCTGTGGAGCCCTATTCTTGATGCACATGTTCTCCTGCAGTGAAGACATTGGTTTTCAGGTGGAAGGCGGTCCCAGTCAGGTTTGGATTGATGTGCCTTCCTCTTGACACGTTTCTCTCTTTCGCCCTCCATTCATGCCTCGTCAAGTTCTGCAGCACTTCTGATCACAGCTGACCTCCAGTTAGAGCGCTCAAAGGCCAGGGCTTCCCAGTTTTTGGTGTCTATGCCACAGTTTTTAAGGTTGGCTTTAAGCCCATCTTTCAATCTCTTTTCCTGTCCATGTTGTTTCCCGTTCTTGAGTACAGAGTAGAGTAACTGCTTTTGGAGATGGTGATCTCCTATGAAGCTCTAAATGTTTTGGGTCCAGGTTTTCTGTATGGCCACATCTCTTTATATAGACCACCTCGCACACTGCAGTCAGCGGAGGAGGCCCTGCTCTCAGTCCTACCCCCGTCATAAGCGCAGCTGGTGAGAACAAGAGGGGGGGGGGCTTCTCCATGATCATTCCCCACCTCTACACTGAAGCACCTTTTAGGCCCCTTTTGCAATGCCATATAAAATCCACACTATCTGCTTTGAACTGGATGATATGGCAGTGTAGACTAAGATAATGCAGTTCAAATCAGATTTTCTGCTTTGATAAACTGGATTATCTAGCAGTGTAGAAGGGGCGTAAGCATTGCTGAATGAAGCCATTATGCAGGGTTTGCAGAACTAGTGTCATAGGTTCTGGCCCAGTATACTTGTGGAGTCGACCCAGACAGAAGCCCATTGAGAATCCTGCAGCAGGGAGGACTAGCGCTTCCAAAGGTCCACCAAGATTTTCCTTGGATCCTGACGCTTAGAGGCGGTCAGGGCTATTGGTCCCATCTGGGCAGAGCCTCATTAATTGTGTTTGGCTTCACTTGTCCGAATGTATCTCCCTCTATGACCTACCTCGGAGTTTACGATAATTGGGGAAGGCCCTGCTCTCGATCCCGCCACCTTCACAAGCGCAACTGGCAGAGATGAGAGACAGAGCCTTCTCGGTGCTGGCCACCCATCTGTGGAATACACTCCCCAGTGAAATCAGGGTGACTCCATCTCTCCTCTCCTTCAGGTAAAACCTTGGCTCTGGAACCAAGCATTCAGGCAACTGGCTGAGCAACAACTGTAATGACTCGTGAGAATTGTCAATGAAGAGACCTTGGACTGGAACT